>OZ022245.1:2639728-2687228 GCA_963978895.1 Erpobdella octoculata | reverse complement strand
AACTACAGAGGTATCTCTCTCATGTCCATAGCAGCAAAGGTTTACAATCTAATGCTTCTCAACCGCATTAGAACTCCAATTGACAAGCTGTTAAGGAAAAACCAAGCTGGGTTCAGGATTGGACGTAGTTGTGTTCAACAGATTAACATTTTGAGACGCATCATGGACGGAGCATATAGTCAGAATATCCCGTTGTTCGTCACATTCATCGACTTCAAAAAAGCATTTGATTCGATTGATCGGGATATGATGTTTGCAATATTAAGACACTATGGCATTCCCAATAGGATTGTCTCAGCCATAAAAGTGCTATATGAAAATTCATCTAGCCAGGTCTTTGTTGAAGGGGAACTATCTGAGCCATTCACCACAGGAGTCCTACAGGGAGATGTCTTAGCCCCTTTCTTGTTTGTCATTGTAATCGATTATGTCATGAGACGAGCGGAACATGGTTTCGGCTATCTGACACACCGTCGCAATGGATCAAGACAGGCGGAGAGGAGGATTAATGACCTCGACTTTGCGGATGACATAGACCTGTTGGAGAACTCAATAGAAGATGCTCAGCGACAACTGAATGCTCTCAACGAAGAATCAAAAAAGGTTGGGCTGGAAGTAAACACCATGAAGACCGTACAGATGCGTCTCAACATCCCTGAAGATTTTAATGCACCGCACCTCACAATCGACGGCGAAGAAGTAGAAGTGGTCCAGGACTTCAAATATCTTGGTTCTCACATGAACTCAGATGTTAAAGATATTGAGGCCAGAATCGCACTTGCATGGGGGGCCTTCCACAAACTGGAGAAGATTCTCACCTCCAGACACGTTGGTGTGATGCTGAGAGTGCGCTTCTTCAACGCTGCATGTGTATCGATTTTGTTGTATGGATGTGAATCCTGGATTGTAACAAAAAGTTTGTCGATTAAATTGGACGTGTTTGCCAGAAAGTGTTATCGCAGGATGCTCGGTGTGGTTCAGTCAGAGGATCGTATGACAAATGAGGACCTGTACGACAGGGTACAGTCAGCTCCTATCAGCACATTGATCCGTCATCGTCAGATGTCTTTCACTGGTCACTGCCTACGTATGAACCAAGATGAACCGGCAAATATATACATGCTGTATACATCGAACGTAAGAGCTAGCAACAGACGCGGCCGTCCTAGAATGTCATACCTCGACCAGATGTCAACATACATGGGTTATGACAGAAAGAGTATCACCGCTGAGGATGTTAGAAGGGAAGCCACGGAGGCCAAGGGAGAGAAATGGAAGCTCAGATATTGTCGTCTGCGGAGTGGAGGGACCAACAAGTCCGGACGAAACGTAGTCGGTCGATGATGATGATGATGAAAATTCGATGAGTTCAGTTTATCACCGGACGGATGGGCCAAGCCGTTATTTTAGGGTCTTCATACGGCCCTGCCCAAACCTTAAATCAAGGTGAGACAGGCCGAGATTTTTAACCAAGTATATAGACATTTTAGTGATTTTAGAGTGTTCAGACGGGCCGGGCTAAACCTGAAGTCAAGGTGGTACAGGCCGAAGTTTTTCATCAAGTATATAGAACTTTTAGGCCTGTAAAAACGGGCCGGGCCCATATTAGACGGGCCGTGCCGGGCCAGGAATTTCGGTTTTTGAAACGGGCTGGGCCAAGTTGTCGACGGGCTGAGCCGAGACCTAAAAAATTAATCCGTGCAGTACTCTACTATGTATGCACGGTTCAAATTCTCTAATTTCATGCGAGCGAAGCCGCTACGGGCACTGCTAGTATATATATATATATATATATATATATATATATATATATATATATATATGATAAGAATGTCCAGATAAATAACAGACCATGCTACCGTGAAAATTATTCTGCGGTGTGGTCGTCCAGATTACTCAAATGCGGCGAGAAATCTTGCTTCCATTCGGGTTTGGTGACCGTAGACAACTTGATGGTATTTTTAAATCCCTTATATTAACTCTTGCTTGCTTGCTTAAATAAACATGAAAGTGAAAATTACCTAACTACCCGTCATCCAATTGAGCTGAAATTTTAGAAACAGGATCGTTCCTCATTCTACTAAAATTTGAATCCTTTTAAAAAAAATTTTAACTAAAAATAATAATTATCTATGTTTTAAAACAAATCAAATACAATTACAAAAATCTCGATATATATATAAATTCTAAAATGTCATTTTAACAGAATTTTTTTTGCAATAAATGAAAAGCCGGCAAACTCAGAAACATAAAAAATTTGCGACTTGTAAAATCTTTTATATTAACTTTGAAGCCGATCTTACTTGCATGTTTGATTGCTTGCTTGAGTGCTTACAAACTTTGAAAGTGAAGAGCTGAAATTTGGAATAAACGCTCAATCCTTATGCCAATGAATTCCGTTAAAATTCATAATTTTTTTGAAAAAAAAAATGTTTAATTAAAAATATTAATTATCTTTATTTAAAACAGAAACAAATTAACCCATTAACGGTTACAGTTGCAAAAACGCAACGTCATTTTTAGTATTTTCGTATAGTAGTGACCATTAATGGGTTAAACACAATTATATACATTTTTATATAAATAATATTTCAAAAATGTCGTTTAAAAAAACCATTGATTGGTGCATGCAACCTAGACAGAACTGGTACGTTGTCATCTCAGATTATTATAGACAATTTACCAGCTCTGTCCAGGTTGTATGCATCAACCAATGGTTGCAAGATTTTTAGGTCTAAAAAATTGGTAGAAGCTGGATGGAAAGCATCAATATTTATGATCGGTATCTGCTTGTGACTTGTGTATAAGACTTAGGTTACTTATTTATTTGCCTTCTCCGAAAGTTTGATCTAGTTACGTTACTTCGTACAAACATGGGAAATTATGTAGGTTGATGATATTGAAAAAACAAAGTTTATGAAAATATTTTTTCCATTTACTTTTTTTAATTTTATTCTTCAAAATAAATTGAAAATTTTCAATAAAAAAACAAATTCTTATTCTGATACTATACTGAACCAGTAAGATTGCTGAAAAAATGCAAGTAAAAAACATGAAAATGGTTTCATAGCTTGATTTAACGTTCTTCTAGTTTCAATTGCCTACTTTCAATTTCCTGTTTAATTTTTTTTTCTTTTTTCAAAAAAAACTTTATTAAGTTTTCGTTCATCGGATCCGAATGTAACGCCAAAAATTTCATTATTTCATCAGCTTCTGGAATGATACTTTGTGTAATCTTGTAATATTTTTTATACGCTCTTGTTAGATGATCAATTACATCTGAAACAAAGTTAGGATGATCATAGGGATGATCATTTACCCTGAAGTCGAGTGACAAAAGAATTGAAATCCAGTTTAGACTTGGCGATAATAATACTTTCCATATAATATGCTTCATAGATATTTCAGAGTAATTAATTATTTCGTAGATCCAATGACTTCGGTATCGAGTACTCAGCATAACTTTTATAAACTTTTCGATTTCCTTATTTTCTAAGCCAATTTTGGACAAAACGCAAAATAAATCAAAAAACATGAATACAGTTTCGAAACGGTTTTGCGAATCGTAATAATAAAATCCTTTGTTTATGAGATCTATTATGATCGGAAGTTTGTTTCTAATACTTGAGTGATGTTGATCATTTTTTGCCAAACATGTCAAATTATAGAGGCGTATTTCTAAAATTACTGAATTCGTTAAATTGCTTTCCATTGAAGCTACAATTCCATCAACTGTGCTAAAGTTACTTACAACCTCAGAGTTTATGTTTGAAGAAATTTCAAACTTGTGTACGACACCAACATTGTTCTCATCACCAACATCGCTCTCGTCATCAACATCGTTTTCGTCAACAACATCGTTTTCGTCATCAACATCGCTCTCGTCATCAACATCGTTTTCGTCAACAACATCGTTTTCGTCAACAACATCGTTTTCGACAACAACATCGTTTTCGTCATCAACATCGCTTCCGTCATCAACATCGCTTTCTTCATCAACATCGCTTTCTTCATCAACATCGCTTTCTTCATCAACATCGTTTTCGTAACCAAAATTATTTCTGCCACCAAAACGTAGCCCTAAATACTGAAATCTTCTTGAGTGCCTCCACTTAACAGGTTCTTCAAACACAGCTTTCAAATTACTTATATCAAGATGAACTAAATTAGGTAGTTTGTCTATCATCTTGTACAGTAGTTGTAGATTCTCGTTATTAATTTCTCGAAAGCATTTGTTTTCACTCATGTCAAGCCAGGTCAGCATAGAAAGACATGATATTGAATCAAACAATTCTTCCACTTCCAATGTTAAATCATCAGACGTTGTAATAGTTAACTCTTGAAGACCACTAAAACGAGGAAACTTGTTTATTGTTCTTCTTGCATAGCCGCAACCGTTTATAGCTAAGCTTTTTAAATTCTTGTAAGAAAAGTTAATTTTAAGTAAATCAATTAGATCTTCTTGGGTTTCAAACTTTTTTCTACACAAACAACGCAAAGAAAGTTTTATTAACTTAGGACACAACCACGCAGACATTTTACAATACATTGTAGAAGGACAATAAACCTTTAGTTCTAGATCTTGCAAATTCAAACACAAAAATGGACTATTGGGAAAAAGTTGAATGAGGTTTTCTGATTTCTCTTGATTGTTAATAACTGTAAGACGAGTGAGCTTTCCTCTGTTCACAATAGTTTTTAAGGGCTGGAAAAACTTGTCAATATCAACTTCTTTGAGCATTAACTCATCTAAGCAGTCAAATTTTAAATAGAAAGGTATTATATATTCAGGATGTAATTCTAATCCTATTTTCTGACTTCTTTCAATTATTCTTTTAAAAATATACGCAGTGCTTTTTAGACTGTTTCTAACTTTGAAAGGAAGACATTCTATTTCAGAAGATGGTTCGAGAAAAATTTCTTTGAAGTTGAATAAGGCAAAATCCGTGCATGAATACTTTAAGGACAGTGAATAGTAATTTAGGTGGCGGCTCATTTTTTTTTATTCGTGTAGTTTACGAAAATAATACCGATATTAATAATTATCAAAATAATTTTATGTTGAACTTGTTCCCAAACAATAATATAATTAAAGGCAGATATAAATACATACATATAAACATCAGAATTTAAACTATTATCACTGATTTATATATATATATATATATATATATATATATATATACAGAGCCGTCGAGAGACCATTGCGGGCCCCTGTGCTAAGGTATACGGGTCCTCTGAAAACCAGACGGTAGTCCCGAAAAAATGTAAATGATCTTGCTCATTCACTGATTGGCACCTGGCGGTGAATTCTTCGTATCATTTTCTTAAATTTTATAAAAAATGTTCATTGATAATGGAATTTTTAAATAATAAATGTATTACTTATTAGAATTTTATAATTTCAATTTTATGATTTTCATTATTTTCAAATTCAGGATTTAAAAGACTAAAATACGTTCGCCATTTTTTAGTGCATTTAAAAAAATGTTTTTAAAAAAAGTTATATTATTTTTTCAATTTAGAAAATGGTTTTATATATGTTCTAAGAAACAATTTTAAATTTCATGGGTTTTGTTTTATTTTAAGTTTATTTTTGAAAATAAAAAAGATTCGTAAAAGATACAAAATGTAATTCATCTATATATATAAAAGAACATGTCCTGACCATATATATAGAATAGATATATCGGAGATGAGCAGGTTTTGAGTGAGATGCCAAGATGGCCTCCGCAAAAACGATTTAGAGTCTTTTGGAACCATGAATATTCATTATTTGTATTAATCTATTTTTGGTACGACAGCGGAGACTAAACTCCGCTTTGTAAGAAACAGAAACGTCGATTTCTTATAGCTAAAAGTAGTTGATATGAGCTTTATTTTAATTTAACGCGATATCCGACATAAAAAATATACATTTCTAATTTACCGAAAAAAGATAAAAAATGTAATTCATCTATATATATATAAAATTACTTATCTATATATATATAAAAGAACATGTCCTGACTGACTGACTGACTGACTGACTGACTGACTGACTGACTGACTGACTGACTGACTGACTGACTGACTGACTGACTGACTGACTGACTGACTGACTGACTGACTGACTGACTGACTGACTGACTGACTGACTGACTGACTGACTGACTGACTGACTGACTGACTGACTGACTGACTGACTGACTGACTGACTGACTGACTGACTGACTGACTGACTGACTGACTGACTGACTGACTGACTGACTGACTGACTGACTGACTGACTGACTGACTGACTGACTGACTGACTGACTGACTGACTGACTGACTGACTGACTGACTGACTGACTGACTGACTGACTGACTGACTGACTGACTGACTGACTGACTGACTGACTGACTGACTGACTGACTGACTGACTGACTGACTGACTGACTGACTGACTGACTGACTGACTGACTGACTGACTGACTGACTGACTGACTGACTGACTGACTGACTGACTGACTGACTGACTGACTGACTGACTGACTGACTGACTGACTGACTGACTGATAATCAGTCCTGACTGACTGACTGATAATCAACGCCGAGCTCAAACGCCTCATCCTAGAAACGTGAAATTTGGAACTTATATTACTTTTATTGCGTAAGCATCCACTAAGAACGGATTTTTGAAAATTTTGCTCCTGAGGGAAGAAACTGGAAAACAAACTTTTTTCTAAAAAAATGTATATCTCGAAAACCAAAACTGAGGAGATTTTGAAATTTGGTATATGGATTCTTCTTGAAAAATAAAAAGATACGCGTTTCACCATTTTTTGAAAATTCGGTTTCCCGGACCTCAAATGTGGGTTGGAAAATTGGGTTATTTGGTTTTTAAAGTAGCTGCTACTTAAGAACTGTGAAAAACTACCCCAAATAATAAAATACGTGTTTTAGCATTTTTTGAAATTTTGGTTTCCAGGACTTCAAATGTGGGGTGGAAAATAAGGTTATTTGTTTTTTAAAGTAACTGCTACTCAAAACCTGTAAATACCACAGATGTAAAAATTAGTATTTAGTTTCTATTATAAAAATTAAGATATACGTGTTTTACCATTTTTTAAAATTTGGTTTCCAGGACATCAAATGTGGGGTGGAAAATAAGGTTATTTGCTTTTAAAATAACTGCTACTCAAAAACTGTAAATGCTACAAAAGTAAAATTAGTATTTAGTTTCTACTCTTAAAATAATGATATACGTATTTCATAATTTTTTGAAAGTTTGGTTTCCAGGACCTCAAATGTGAAGTGGAAAAAGGCATATTTGATTTTAAAATAACTGCTACTCAAAAACTGTAAGTGCTACAGATGTGAAAATTAGTATTTTGAGGTTTTGTGTCGGTTAAAAGTCGATGAGTTCAGTTTATCACCGGACGGACGGGCCAAGCCGTTATTTTACGGCCCTGCCCAAACCTTAAATCAAGGTGGGACGGGCCGAAATTTTTAACCAAGTATATAGACATTTTAGTGATTTTAGGGTGTTCAGATGGGCCGGGCTAAACCTGAAGTCAAGGTGGGACGGGCCGAAGTTTTTCATCAAGTATATAGAACTTCTAGGCCTGTAAAAACGGGCCGGGCCCATATTAGAAGGGCCGCGCCGGGCCAGGAAATTCGGTTTTTGAAACGGGCTGGGCCAAGTTGTCGACGGGCCGAGCCGAGACCTAAAAAATTGATCCGTGCAGTACTCTACTATGTATGCACGGTTCAAATTTTCTAATTTCATGCGAGCGAAGCCGCTACGGGCACTGCTAGTCTACTTATACAATAAGATTGATATCAAACAAATAAAACGCAAATTTTTTTTTGTTTCAATGACTTATATTTACTTTGCCTACTTTCACTGTCTTGTTTCAATTCTTAGTGTTTTTTTTCCAAATCTCCTCTAAATAATTTCTTTTGTCAGCGTGTTACTCAACAAATCTTATTATATCATCACATTCTGGAATAATATTTTGTGTGAACTTGAATGGGAAGTGCATGTATATATATATATATATATATATGTGTGTGTGTGTGTTTATGTATACTTATATATGAGTGTTCATTTGTTTGTATTCCTGTTTGTTTGTCTGTTTTTCTTTGTTTTTCCAAAATAACTTTTTAAAATAATTTTAGAAAAATATTCTAGATAGCCTAAGGAACTATCCTCAGAGTCTGAGGCTCAGACCTACCAAATGTACACAAAAGATTTTATAAAATCGGTTCAGCCATTTCGGAGGAGTTCAATTTCAAACATTATATATATATAAAAGCTAGGTAACTGTGAGGTGCAGCTTATGGAAAGCGTTCAGGTGGCAGGTAAATCAGTGTGTTCCCAACGTGCTGTTTCCCAATGGCTCCGAAGCTTAGGAATTGGCGTTTCTAATCGATCCTATTATGATTAACATTATTATTATTATTATTATCTGTTAACAAAAAAATTTTTTACACCATAATGCTACTTATTGAGAAACTTTCAAGTCAACATCATTTATAAATGGAAAGCAGTCAGAATATTTTACACAATATAATGAAATGTATTGCTAATTTATTCAATAAAAATATCAATACAATACAGGTATTGAACGCCCGGAAAGAAACCTGAAAGAGGAACGTGATTTGTGCGACCACACACACACACTGAAACTGCACACCCTGGCACGAATAAACATTTCAAAGTGTGGAATTTTTCGGGAGAATGTCCAAGTGAATGCTATTAGAACAAAATGTGATTTTTGAACTTGAGTTCAACATTGAACAGTAAAGTTTTATAAAATACAATTTCAGATTCATATTTATAAATGCTCACACACACTTGCAAACATAGGATGTTAAATGACGGATAAGGGTGAAAAAGCTTAATAAAGAAATAAAATATTCTCAGGGAATGTCAAACAGTATAAGCCACTAATCTATTAATACTAATTCGGTTATAAGCAGTAAAAGCTATTAAGCAGCTGGTTAAGTCGGCTGTATAACTTCGGAAACATAATAGTTCATAAAAATGCAAAAATTTCGATTGCAGTGTTTTGAACATTAGAAAGCAGGAAAGCGGATGGCCAAGTCACGGAGAGATCAAAGCTTCAGGAAGGCCTTCAACTCATCGTCTTCGTTAGCCTCGTGGAAGGCGTCGTAGCCCTGAATGTGATAAAAACCGAATGTAAGGATGTGAGACTGAATGTTAATGTCACCATCGCGTTTCACTGCTCGTTGTTGTGCGGTCAGACGTTCCGAACCTGGTTGTTACTGAATACCAGCAAGAGATTGATGCTGAAATCCAACGAGGGTGTACCATGACATTGCTCCTTTTCTCAACATTGCATATTTTTAATGATTTATAAAATAAACTAAAAACCTATACATATATATTTAAGCTAGTTAAGTTTGCTATACGTAATGTTGGCCCAACCTAAAATCACATGACCAAGAATAAACCAAAACATTTTTAAAATATGCAAATATGCCAACCCCACAGTAGATGCTGTTGTTAAAGATCTGCGGAGGGAGAACAGCAGAATCTGATCCAGATGGTTTGCCGTGCTCTTTCATGAAGTGCTTGTCATTCTCGTTTGAAGAGTCTGAGATGTCGACCTCTTCGAATGGAATCTTCTTTCCCTGGAGTACCGATTTCACAAAGTGCTGCTTCCTTCTTATCTATTAGTCAAATGTGACAAAAGAATAACTAATGTAAAAACGACAATGAGGTTTGCCTGTGAGTGAAATGGCTAAAAAACATTGTCATTCTAATAGTTGCACCAAAATGTTTCTATAAATGAGCGAGTTGTAAACCACTTTTGCAGAGTTTACGTAAACTGTCTGTATGACTTGAAAAATGTAATTCTAATTTTAATCAAATTTTGTGTGATGTTTCAGAAAATAAAAAACAAAAGTACCAATTTCTCAAACCAGCATATTTGATCAAAGTTCCTTTGTTGTGTTCATTTATATTAGTAATATTTATCTAAGTTATAAGTCATGGCTTATTAACATATAAATTAATTAAATTTGTCTTTGACTGAAACTGTCTATAAACTAATAGCCTACAAACAAACCCTCCGCCTATAGTCCTATAGCAATAGCATATCATAAATACAGTGATACACTGAACATAATAAAAGTACCTGACCTACCTACTAACAGTGCACTGATTTTGCTACATGTTTCATTTTTAAATTTTTGGATAATTTTTCAGAATTATACACTTTGAGGTGTATATGGTGTTCAAATTAAATGTCAAAACTCTATCTACTAACTACGACGCGGGTAATTCTTTATTTACTTTATTACATGAAATGACATCCGCAATCTAACTAAATTCTACTAAATTGATCACACTTCCGCAACAGATGGCAACATTATGCAAGCTTTAAATTTTATTTAAACAAAATTTCCAACCTCCAAACTGCCTGAAACCCTCGAAATGTAGACTTTTATAACCATTTTAGAAACAAATCTGTGATCCGTCAACAAACTACGAATGCAGATCCGATAAGCGCAGAGATGACAACTTTTTAAACTAACAACTGGAAAACCCCGTGCGCTTGAATTAAATTTGTTGAAATATAAATCAATTTCACTTAAAAAATAAAATAAAATTGCTCAAAATATTGTTATAAAAACAAATTCGTTTTGGTTTTTAGGTGACGGATGTCGTGAGCTATCCTCCCAACCTAATGTATGCCACCCCATCCTATTTTTTTTTTAATCATGTCCCATCCGATAAACAATCGGCTCTTCAAGATTCGATGGGCAAAAACATCGATTTGGACGTCACTTTACGGAGCTGAAGAAACAAAGAAAAGGGACACTGACTTATAACCCAATCACTCACTGGGGATGAATTAAAATTTAGAACACTAACTAGGCTTGAGTCAGTCGGACACCGCACATCTTTGCACTCAAGCTCCATGGAGTTATAAAAGACAAAACGTTTTTTCCCAATTTTGAGAAAAGGAATGACCTAATTAAATGCCAAAACTATGAACGTGCCACAAAACACAATCCAGAATTTAAAAATGTAACAAAAATACTAAAATGTCAACACATTCAAAAAGACAATTGACTAATTTAAGCTTTATTCTTTGCAGATTTTTTAGGTTTTTTGGGACTTTTTTTAACTTTGTCATTGTTCGCTTCAGATTTTCTGTTTTTCTTTTCTCCAGCAAAATTCTTATCCTAAAATTAAAATTTGTTTTTAGCAAAATATTTATTAATATATCTGAATATGATGTTATTTTTTTAAATCCTATAATGGTTTGAATAATGTGACCAATGTATGACTTTTCACTTTAGAAAATATCCATTGCGGTGACTATTGGTTTTATAATCTGAATGAACGATTTCAAAAAAGCAAACTTAATTTCTTTAAATGCAACTTGCCCTAACTTTTTCTGACAATCACAAACATTAATGAAAACTATATTAACAATCTTTTCAACCGAATAGAATTTTGAGCACCACCGTGTAACATTTGGCTTTATAAATGTTGAACCACTAATGTCCTGTACAACCTTTCAGCATTTTTTACATTGCGATGAATGGAGTTTGATAATGATACAACTTTTGCCATTGATCTATCATAAAGTTGTTTGTATTTCAAATTATCCCTTACTGTCAATGCACCAACACTTGCCACAAAATTTAAGGTATAACTAGGAGTAGCCCGTCAAAAATGACCGTTTTTGTGATTTTTATCGAACTATCAGATATTAAATAAAGATGGTTTTCTTCTCTACCATTATTAAAAATGGATGCTCAGCAATATCAAAAAAATGTTCAATGCTTTGGATCGAAACAGGTTTAAGCAGATTAAAATCACTGAATTTCATGCGTACCTTCGTAAGACAGTTTCAAATCAAGCGATGTTTTATTTTAAACTTAAAATCCAGCATTATGTTTGATGCAATCGGATAAAACTCTTGCATAATAAGCCTAGGAAAAACGTTTTTGATCTTTACCTACTGACAGTGTACAACTTTTATTACATGCAATCGGATAACCTCTTGCATAAAAGCTTAGGAAAAACGTTTTGGATATTTGGAACTGATAGTGTGCAATTGCGTAATAACTTTAATCACACGCCTGCGCGCACTAATTTTACCAATTGCTGACTGCTGCCCACCGCGGCCTCTGCGTTATGCAAAATTGCTAACATACATACATACAGACATAGGAAATTATGTATGTAGATTACCACAGTGCTTATGAAGAGGTAAAAAAGCGCATCGTCAGAATTATCAATATTATCTTGCTCACTTTCTATCAAATCTGATATACTTTCACCACTAGATCTTCATTATTTACATACATGTCATATACTGGCTCATCCACTTCAGTTTCATGATCTATAGAGTTTTTTCAGCGACCAAAAAAGTAAAGTAGTTAAAAAATAGTTAACTACTGTAGTTAATAACTATTTAAAAAAGTAGTTAACTACTAGTTGTTAACTAGTTTAGCAAAAAGTAGTTAACTACTAGTTGTTAACTAGTTTAGCAAAAAGTAGTTAACTACTAGTTGTTAACTAGTTTAGCAAAAAGTAGTTAACTACTAGTTGTTAACTAGTTTAGCAAAAAGTAGTTAACTACTAGTTGTTAACTAGTTTAGCAAAAAGTAGTTATTAACTATTTCTAGTTAGTAACTAGTAGTTAACTATTTATGGTTAGTAAGTACCCATCACTGCATATATATATATATATATATATATATATATATATATATATATATATATATATATATATATATATGTGTGTGTGTGTGTGTGTGTGTGTGTGTGTGTATGTATATATATATATGAGTGTTCGTTTCGTTTTTAAAATAATTTTAGAAAAATATTCTAAATAGCCTAAGGAACTATCCTCAGAGTCTGAGGCTCAGACCTACCAAATGTACACAAAAGATTTTATAAAATCGGTTCAGCCATTTCGGAGGAGTTCAATTTCAAACATTATATATATATATATATATATATATATATATATATATATATATATATATATATATATATATATATATATATATATAAGCTAGGTAACTGTGAGGTGCAGCTTATGGAAAGCGTTCAGGTGGCAGGTGTGATCCCAACGTGCTGTTTCCCAATGGCTCCAAAGCTTAGGAATTGGCGTTTCTAATCGATCCTATTATGATTAACACTATTATTATTATTATTATCTGTTAACGAAAAATTTTTTTACACCATAATGCTACTTATTGAGAAACTTTCAAGTCAACATCATTTATAAATGGAAAGCAGTCAGAATATTTTACACAATATAATGAAATGTATTGCTAATTTATTCAATAAAAATATCAATACAATACAGGAATTGAACGCCCGGAAAGAAACCTGAAAGAGGAACGTGATTTGTGCGCGCACACACACACACACGCACACACACACACTGAAACTGCACACCCTGGCACGAATAAACATTTCAAAGTGTGGAATTTTTCGGGAGAATGTCCAAGTGAATGCTATTAGAACAAAATGTGATTTTTGAACTTGAGTTCAACATTGAACAATAAAGTTTTATCAAATACAATTTCAGATTCATATTTATACATGCACACACACACACACACACACACACACACACACACACTTGCAAACATAGGATGTTAAATGACGGATAAGGGTGAAAAAGCTTAATAAAGAAATAAAATATTCTCAGGGAATGTCAAACAGTATAAGCCACTAATCTATTAATACTAATTCGGTTATAAGCAGTAAAAGCTATTAAGCAGCTGGTTAAGTCGGCTGTATAACTTCGGAAACATAATAGTTCATAAAAATGCAAAAATTTCGATTGCAGTGTTTTGAACATTAGAAAGCAGGAAAGCGGATGGCCAAGTCACGGAGAGATCAAAGCTTCAGGAAGGCCTTCAACTCATCGTCTTCGTTAGCCTCGTGGAAGGCGTCGTAGCCCTGAATGTGATAAAAACCGAATGTAAGGATGTGAGACTGAATGTTAATGTCACCATCGCGTTTCACTGCTCGTTGTTGTGCGGTCAGAAGTTCCGAACCTGGTTGTTACTGAATACCAGCAAGAGATTGATGCTGAAATCCAACGAGGGTGTAACATGACATTGCTCCTTTTCTCAACATTGCATATTTTTAATTATTTATAAAATAAACTAAAAACCTATACATATATATTTAAGCTAGTTAAGTTTGCTATACGTAATGTTGGCCCAACCTAAAATCACATGACCAAGAATAAACCAAAACATTTTTAAAATATGCAAATATGCCAACCCCACAGTAGATGCTGTTGTTAAAGATCTGCGGAGGGAGAACAGCAGAATCTGATCCAGATGGTTTGCCGTGCTCTTTCATGAAGTGCTTGTCATTCTCGTTTGAAGAGTCTGAGATGTCGACCTCTTCGAATGGAATCTTCTTTCCCTGGAGTACCGATTTCACAAAGTCCTGCTTCCTTCTTATCTATTAGTCAAACGTGACAAAAGAATAACTAATGTAAAAACGACAATGAGGTTTGTCTGTGAGTGAAATGGATAAAAAACATTGTCATTCTCCTAATAGTTGCACTAAAATGTTTCTATAAATGAGCGGGTTGTAAACCACTTTTGCAGAGTTTACGTAAACTGTCTGTATAATGACTTGAAAAATGTAATTCTAATTTTAATCAAATTTTGTGTGCTGTTTCAGAAAATAAAAAACAAAAGTACCAATTTCTCAAACCAGCATATTTGATCAAAGTTCCTTTGTTGTGTTCATTTATATTAGTAATAGTTATTTAAGTTATAAGTCATGGCTTATTAACATATAAATTAATTAAATTTGTCTTTGACTGAAACTGTCTATAAACTAATAGCCTACAAACAAACCCTCCGCCTATAGTCCTATAGCAATAGCATATCATAAATACAGTGATACACTGAACATAATAAAAGTACCTGACCTACCTACTAACAGTGCACTGATTTTGCTACATGTTTCATTTTTAAATTTTTGGATAATTTTTCAGAATTATACACTTTGAGGTGTATATGGTGTTCAAATTAAATGTCAAAACTCTATCTACTAACTACGACGCGGGTAATTCTTTATTTACTTTATTACATGAAATGACATCCGCAATCTAACTAAATTCTACTAAATTGATCACACTTCCGCAACAGATGGCAACATTATGCAAGCTTTAAATTTTATTTAAACAAAATTTCCAACCTCCAAACTGCCTGAAACCCTCGAAATGTAGACTTTTATAACCATTTTAGAAACAAATCTGTGATCCGTCAACAAACTACGAATGCAGATCCGATAAGCGCAGAGATGACAACTTTTTAAACTAACAACTGGAAAACCCCGTGCGCTTGAATTAAATTTGTTGAAATATAAATCAATTTCACTTAAAAAATAAAATAAAATTGCTCAAAATATTGTTATAAAAACAAATTCGTTTTGGTTTTTAGGTGACGGATGTCGTGAGCTATCCTCCCAACCTAATGTATGCCACCCCATCCTATTTTTTTTTTAATCATGTCCCATCCGATAAACAATCGGCTCTTCAAGATTCGATGGGCAAAAACATCGATTTGGACGTCACTTTACGGAGCTGAAGAAACAAAGAAAAGGGACACTGACTTATAACCCAATCACTCACTGGGGATGAATTAAAATTTAGAACACTAACTAGGCTTGAGTCAGTCGGACACCGCACATCTTTGCACTCAAGCTCCATGGAGTTATAAAAGACAAAACGTTTTTTCCCAATTTTGAGAAAAGGAATGACCTAATTAAATGCCAAAACTATGAACGTGCCACAAAACACAATCCAGAATTTAAAAATGTAACAAAAATACTAAAATGTCAACACATTCAAAAAGACAATTGACTAATTTAAGCTTTATTCTTTGCAGATTTTTTAGGTTTTTTGGGACTTTTTTTAACTTTGTCATTGTTCGCTTCAGATTTTCTGTTTTTCTTTTCTCCAGCAAAATTCTTATCCTAAAATTAAAATTTGTTTTCAGCAAAATATTTATTAATATAAGAAATTAAATAATTCAAGTTCAACAAATCAATCCCATAAAAAAAATTTGTGCCAAACACAGCACCATTTTATCACAACATTATTACCACACGATTACATACTTCAAACAACCACCAAGTACAAACACATTTAGCTCCTCAATTTCATTATTCAAAAAATTAATTAAAAAAAAAACAGAAAAAAACTCACTTTTCTCACTTTAACACTACCAGACTTTTGAACACGGCCAGTTTTAGTCGTACTAGATGATGCTGACTTAGCCGCCCTGCCTGAAGATGCTGACCTATCAGTCCTCACAGATGATCTTGATCTTCCAGCCTTTCCAGATGATGCTGACCTTGAAAGCCTGTCAGATGAGGCTGACCTCGCAACTTTTCCGGGTTTTGCAGACCCTGTAACTTTTCCGGGTTTTGCAGACCCTGCAGCCTTTCCTGATGATGCGGGCTTTCCAGGCACCTTTCCAACAGCAGCCTTCTTTGACTTCTTGCCATCCTTTGCTTTACTTTTTTTGGAAGATCTCTGGATCCGTATAAGTCGATTTGAAAACGCCTTTCCATTGAGCAACAAAGCTTTTTCGACCGCTAAAGATTCCTGGTTATTTAGGAAACAAAAATTATAAAAAAAACCTTCAGTATTTAGTGAAGATGTGATTGAAAATTTACGTTTAATATTTCACACGACTATGAAGCTCGGTCCTCAGTGTTGAGCAACTTTAAACAACTATTTCATAGTTTTCAGATATTCTAAGAAATATTCTTCAGATAAATATATTAACTATATATAAAAAAAACTTGACAAATATAAAGTTACCTTGATATGTATATATATACATATCAAGGTGCCACACTCAGGCCACGGATAAAATCGGTATAAAAGAAGGAACAAGAAATTACAACCAGTCTAGATAAACCAAGCTCAATTAAAAATTTTAAGAAAATAAAATGACCTTAAAACTGACGTAACCGAAACCCTTTCCAATTCCTAACTTTGGATCTCTGATGATCCTCACGTTCTCTATCTCTCCGCAATTTTTAAAGAATTCTCTTAGCTTTTCTTCAGCGGCATCTGTCGTTTATAGAACAAGAGAAATAACATTGAAAGCTGACGAGTTAACATTCTTTCCACAATTCTTTCTTACAACAGACAGCTTACCGTATGGAAGATTTCCAAGAAAAAGGCAATCTTTGTGAAGCCCCTATGAAATAAAGAAGCAGGCAAATTGTAATATTATCAAAATTATTAACATAATTTATTCAGTACAAAGTAGAAGTGTGAGATGGCTGAGAAGAGTTTTTGAAGAGTAAAAACTTAATTTTATGAAAACAAAAATTTCCATTGATTCATTAAGAGAACATTTCAAACTAGTAAATAAGTCAAAAAAGCAATTCGTGATGAATTTCATCTCACTTTTTTCTTCATGGCAGCCGTATCCACCCTCACGTGAAGTCCGCACAGTTCTGCGCCGTTTCTGGAATTAGCACAAGCTACAACTAATTCATTTACAGTGATTTCGATAAAGACTATCGCACAATAGTTTTGATTTGTCAACTGCTGTGGCGAATTTGTCCAACGAGTACTTTGCTAAAAAGGACTAAGGAGAATTGACTATAAACAGAACCATTAAATCTTCAATTATATTACGTGTAGCATTCTTTGGACACTCGGCATTATATTCAACTTCAAATTTGTTTAATAAATTAATTTAAATTTAAATTTAATAATTTTTTTAACAAACACTTTTATTTACAATATAAAACCTCTCAGCATCGATTTTAAATATTTTTTCTAAAAAAAAAGTTGCAAAAAACTCACAGCTGCATTGCTCCTTCAACCGAGGATTCGTCAGCAAAGACGACATAGGCATTGAGGCTGGTTCTTTTATCGTTGAATTCTTTCCTGTATAGAGAGACACGATATAAATAGATAAATATTACATAATAAATTAAAAACCACAATAAAATTTATATATATATATATATATATATATACAAATTACGGTAAGAATTAGGTTTCAATTATTATTTGAAAAAACCTATGGCAGCCATTTATAAAATAAAACATTCAAATTTTTGATAAAACTCTGGAAACTAACTTTATAGTGGAAGCCCTCTTTGGAACCTTTAAATTATTGACTGGCTGAGAAACAAAATAAACTACATTATTTAGTTTAGAAACAACAAAAAAATATATAAACAATAGTATAAAAAACAAAACTACAACAAACAACAATAACAATAAGAAACCAATAATATAAAAACCAACAAACTAATATACAATATTATACAAACACACAAACCAATATACAATATTATAAAAAACCAGCAAACAAATATACAATATTATACAAACAAACAAACATAAAATATTTTAAAATCTCAAGATAGAAAACTCACAGCTGATCTCAGCCTGACGGATTCAATTTTACCGCAAGTCTTGAACAACTTCAGAAGGTCCTTGGAGTGATCAAATGGGAATGAATTCATCATTATTTCAAATTGTATTTTGATAAATTTATATTGTTTAATATATAAATAAAATAAATATTTTAAATAATCTTCAAATGAAATGATTATTTTAAAAATATTTTAAATAATAATAAAATCAGAATATTTAAAACCCCAAATCGAAACCTTTAAATTAATCCGCTTTATTTTAATAAACATACAAATCCATTTTTATAATCTTATTTCAAAGAAAAAATGACCAATTTATTTCAACTCGCATTTCATTATTACAAACGCACGATCGGCAAACCGAAGGATTATTAAAAAAGAAGTAGGCGTGCTAAAAATGAATACATTAATCAATTACTTTCTTCGTGGCATCGATGGAAACATTTCCAACAAATATCGTCTTTTTGTCTTGTTCTTTCCTCTCCTTCAAGTTCTCCTCTCTCTTCTTGTAATAAAGCCGTTTTTCGACGTTCGTGAATGGTCCTCGTCGAACGTGCAGTCTGAAAACGGGAATGAATTAAAAATTTTATTTTTTAATAAATAAAGTTGTATTTTATATAATTCTAAATTAATACAATTAAAATCTTATTTAACTACATATTCTAACACTACAATCGTTACCATCATCAGTCTTGAAATTGTGAAATATATTATCATCATACAGACGTATGATGGTGATGATGAGACTTTCATAATATTCATTATCATAATCATTCATTTACATAACTACTTATTCATCATCATCAGCAGCAGAATGACAAATTTACAATATATTATGCTCTTCACCTTTTCTCCTGCTGAGTTGTAGAAGCTTCACCACTCGTAGTTTCCATTGACTCGCCACCAACATTACCGTCGTCTTTATCACTTTCTTTCACTTCGGCTGTTTTTGGCTACAAAACGGAATCAATAAAACAATTTAAAAAGCAAACAATTACATTTATTCAGCTATATTTGATAACAAGTGACATAGATAGCAAGCTGTTTATTTTGCCTGAATTAACCTACATGTGTACTGTGTTTGTGCACTTGTATTTTTTGATCACTGACTAAAATTAAATCTAAGATGCGTGAGACGATTGATGTGAGTTTGTTTGCACAATTTAGAACTAAAAATAATATGAATTTGTTGGTAAAAAACAAGCTTACACAGACCATTAAATTTGTAAACATATTTAAAATAAATAATATTTATTAAAATTACAATTCATTTCTGCTTTTACTTTTCAATCTTCCAAAAAAAAGAAGAAATTAATGTGCTGTGTCAGAAACACTTCCGAGACACATATAAATGTACAACATTATGAGTCTCTTTTAATCTAATGATTGTAATAGTATATTTAAGAAAAGAAATTTACATTATCAATAATATCAAGTAACCTTGAGCTTTGGCTTAACAGCGACTTTGAATAATTTTGATATTTTATCATTTTCTTCCTTGAGAGGTGTTCCTCCACCTAGAAACTGTGATATTTTCCCTGGCTCATAATTCTCTGATGATGTCCTGAATGTGAAATAAGTTTAATAAATTTTATAACTAAATTAAATCAGTTAGGTTATTTTAGAAGATGCTCAAAATTTTGACCGGTAAGCATGGAGAATAGCAGCAGAAATTATTTTTGGTGTTTTTAATTATTTTTCTATTATAAAATTATTATAATTAGAAAGAAAAATAAATTACCAATTGACTGATCCAATTAATTTCTTAAAATTATAATTAAAAAAGAAGTTAACGCCAGAAAAGCATCAGGTAGTAGAAAAACAATTATTCTCATAAACAAAAAACTGACTAAAAGTGAAGTGAAATAAAATGTAAAAGAAATTATTTGTGCGAGTTTTTTAAAAATATTTTTAAAGAAATAAATAACTTATTTAAGTGAATTTGAGTTCCGTAGTCTCGAACCAGGTGGCAAATTCTTTGCTGAAACTCTGTTTCTTTTATTGAAAACTATCCAGTTTTATCTTTCTCAGAAAACTGCTTGGGCTTAAATAAACTGTCATCTTTTCTGTAAATAATGTTAATCTGACTGCGTAATTAATTGTGATTGTTACTTTTTTTGCAAATAACTTTATTTTTGATACCGTTTCTGTTCGACTGCACTATTCATAGTTTTTGTTGTGGTTCTATTGTGCATTTCGTGAGTTTTCCAAGAGAATTTTATTATCAAAAATTAATAAACTGCTTGGATCATTAAATTGGAGTTATTATTGTGATTACAAATATATAAGTATTATAAGCCTTATAATAATAATATAAGGGGAAAATAATTAAAAACACCGAAAATAATTTCTGCCGCAATTCTCCATGTTTACCTTTTGACCTATCAGCAGAAAATATATTACAGATACGATTTGAAATAACGACAGTTACAATTGGTGCGTACTGTCAACAGAACTGACAAAATTTTATTAGATAATTAAAACCATACTTCTGCGCATCTATTTAAATTCAAAAATTATTACACTAACATTTTTGCAAATCAATTTATTTGAAAAATTAAACGCTAAAATATTGCTTTAAAACCTAGTTTTAAACTTTATATCGCCACCGTGCATCACACACGATAACATAAATAATAAACATAGAGATATAAGTTTCTTCTATAATTAAAAAAAGTACGAGTTTTTGTTTTAAGGAATAAAGAGCATGCAATATTAAAGCGAATTGAAAATAAATTTTTAATAATTTTTTTGCAATAACTTGCATTTATAATTTGTTTAATGAATGTTTGTGTTATGTAGAACTTGGAATTGTATAAGTCGGAAATTCAACGTTTTTCCTGAGATTTATGGGCTCCCTTACCATCTCTAAAGACACTATATTTTGTCTAATTCGAATTATAACTTGGGTACATCTTTGACGAGTTGTTAAAGTTTAAATCAGTTTGCAGAACAATGTATGGGTAGGCTATACTGTTTTACTGTTTTCAACTAATGGTATACCGTGTTGATACACACATCATTGCTTAACCACTCACACTCAAACCTCGTTCATATGGCACTTGGTTCAAAATTCGTTATCTGGCTCAGCGACATAACCACGCGTTGTAGGCCGATTACTAACAGGTGTGTCTGCTGTGGTTGGGTTATTTTTTTAAAAGTTTTGATTTCTGTATAGCAGTTTTAGCTGTAAATAATTATAATTGGCTTTAAAATGTGTTTTTTTTATAGAAAACAATAAAAAAATTGGCAGACGCTAAGTATAGTAGTAATGGGATCATATGGTATTTTCTATTAATATATCTTTTGGTTTTATATATATTTTTTAATTTATTGTTTCATAGTATAAAAATAAATAATAAATGGTTATAACTTAAACCTAACAGGACCTAGCTTGAACGTTAAAAAAGGTTTTATAATAATTGCGAAATAACAAGGCCAATCATATGGACTGATTTGTTTGGACCTTACACGCATAATCGTCTCTTCGCTTGGAATATCTGTTGTTTCGGTTACTCAACTCAAAGTCGTCAAAGTTCATTATTGGCTTGATATTTTGTCATTTTATATAACGTTATGTCGTTTTATAACTATTTTTAAGCATTTGGTTGAATGTCATGAGAAGTTATTTGGTTCCGGAACTTGGTGAGAAGATTATTAAGTTTTAGTTTTCCTGTGTGTGAAGTGATTTTTTGAAGTTCTTAAGTTATGTAAAGTCGTTTCTGAATTTCATTTTGTAATATATTTATTTAGTTTTTAAATGCTTCCTAACTGACTGAAGAATTAAGCAAAATTTGGTTTCCTTTACTTTTGCTAACAATGACAATTGTTTTAGTGAATTTTAGTCAGTCCACTACTCTATAGAAAAAAGTTGTGTTTTCAATTTTTTTCAATTTTAACATGAAAGTATAATAATACATTTGAATTGTTTTCATTTCATTTCTGAACAGAGTTAAATAACCTTTATTTGTTTATTTCAATTTTCAGATATTTCCTTCTACCGCTCGCTAATTTGAAAGATTTTTTTGGTCAGAATATACTGTTTGTTATGAGCTCAACAATGGTAAACAAACGTTTTTTCCACAAATATTTTTTTAGATAATTTAATAACTAATTTTTTGAATGGTATATAAATGTTAAATAAACATTTTTTGCCACAAACATTTTGATAGATAATTTAATAAATAAATAATTTCCCAAATAACATTCAATTTGACTGAAACATTAGTTTAATTTACAGCCTGCATATCAAGAAAACGATCAAAGTCTCGAGGAAATCGTCTATGGCGACTTCTACCCGAAAAAAGCCGTCACTTACGAAGTCCAAGGCCTTCAAATACCGTTCGCCCCGCTCTCTGGAGAATACATCGAGTATCTAGGAGAAGTCCCGGAGGGTATCGTGGCCCTGAGCAACTACCGGCTCTTTGCCCATGGGAAGGACGTGCCCATGATAAGTTTGCCTCTTGGCTTCATAGAGAGCGTGGAAACCCCCGCTCCCAATGTTTTGGGAATTGCCTGCAAGAATGGACGTTACCACAGGTGTGTTGAGGTTTCGGTTTAAACCAGTTTGATAATGTTTATGACTCTATTCAATAAAAGGTTATGAGAATTTTTTTCCAATTACAGAAATTATATTAATAAAAAATGGTAAATTTATTTATCGTGTAACCGGCTCGCTCGCTTACGCTTAGTATATCAACTTCACGTTCCTGTGTGTCTGCATAGGCAGAATTTTATAATCAATTTTTTACACACTTCCCGATTATAGCTCGTGGTATAAAATTTTTTAGCACAAACGCAAAACATATGACAACATATTATTATTAATAATAAATCATTTTAATTTTTATTTAAGGAATTTATTTATAAAAATTGAGTACAAATGTATGCATAGTAAAGCATGAAAGCATATTTTTATTAATTTTTATTTGATTTGATTCACTTGCTGTTGCAATTCAATAACCATTGTCTGTTGAAGAAAGCTTGCTTTCATTCACTAATTGTCAGCTCTTAGGAGGCTGGCCATTGAGATATAAGACGTTTTTATTGAAGACTCAAGTGTGGTGCTATTGGTGCCCTGCGGGGGTGGCATACGGGGCTGTTTGATCCCCTCATTGGTGAATTCAGATATTTTACTTGGTTTTTAATGGATAAACAGAGAAGAAGTCATTCTCTTATGATATTACGAAACCTTGGGCTTACCAGTTTTTTTGTTTGTTAATTTTATTGCAGTGCCGAGTAGAGGTCGCTATTTGTGTTTAGTTACGCTTCGTGTTCTGCCGTGTTTTTTCATGTAAAAAGCCTTTTTGTAATTTATTTCTTTTAAATCGATGGAATTGTGTGTGAAGAAACCAGTATGAATGTCGCTTTCGACGTACGAAGTTGTTTTGCACCGACGGAGGTCCAGGGAAACGATACCTGGAGACGAACAGAATTATTCGAATTGAAAAAAAAAACACGTTTACACAGAATTTACAAAAAAAATTACTTCAAATTTTGACATTACCAATGGAGTTGCTGGAGTTATTATTATTATTATTATTATTATTATTGTTATTATTATTATTATAATCCTACTCGGATTACAGATTGCCATTAGACGACGTAGTAGTTCTGAGTGCGGAGAGTTTAATTAAAATGCGGTTTTCACTTTAATATGTTCAGATAGACAAACATAAAAGAATTGATCGAAAAAAAAATTTTTTGAAAGTCAAAATTTTGAATTTTCAGCTTTTGAAAAATTTGCGCGATTTTACATTTTTCGAATAATAAGCCGAATTAAAAGCGTTAAAGAGCTGAAATTTTCAGTAACCACTTAAAAAAACGTATTATTTACTATTATTCTAAGTAAATTTAATTATTTTAATTATATTTTGAGTTTCGTAAAAAAAGGCACTTAGACCACTATAATGAAGCATCTGACACAAAGCTCGAATATGAGTTCTCGATACACTCAAGTTTTTTAATTTACTTTTCTCGAATATCTTTTCAACCGCTTGATAGTTTCTTACCAAATTTCATACAATAAACATATTGCTACTATTTAAAATAAATGTGAATTTACAACTTTGTAGCTCAACGATTAATGCCAAAATAAAGATATTTCATAAACGGTTAGGTCTATATTAGCTTCGTTTCGTCGGTTTTTCACGAATAACGCCCAAACCGCTTGAAATATTTCATCCAAACTTTACATGTTAAAACCTTAACTAATTCGTAAAAAAAGCCAAAAATTTGAGTTTTGAAGGTCAACGTTTACAGCCATGGTAAAAATATTTAAGTAATGGTTAGCACTCGTGCAATTTTTTGGCTCGATTTTTCGCCAATAAAATTTTAACCAATTAATATTTCTCAACCAAATTTGAGGCAGTAATAGAAAGGGTAATTTAAGACAGTTATCTGTAACTGTAGTTTTATAGGTCATCCATTAACTGTTTAATTGATAAAAATACTTTTATTCCGTACAGTGAATATCTTTTTTACCAATTGAAGATTTTTAACCATACTTGATATTCGAAAAATGATAGTAATTTTTAATACGTTTCTTTAGATTATTAAATTTTAACGTTGTAGCTAAACGTTTAATGTTAAATTTAAGCTACAGTATATTTTGTAAAGTGTACGGTTTCAATGAAGCTTTCGGTCCTTTGTTTTAAGTAAATAAGTTTTAAACAAAAGCGAATTTTTCAACCAAACTTCATAGGATGAAACTTTAGATAATTTTGGACAATTATCTGAATTTATTGTTTTGTAGCTCAACATTTAACAATATAGGGAATTAAAATGTTAACAAAGGTGATTTCATTGCTTTGCTTCAATAATTTTTAAACTAATTAAAAGTTAGTGACCAAATTTTATATTTTTTCAACCTAGCTTTTTCTGAATGAGTATTTAAAGTTTTAACTTTATAGTTGCACGACTAGTGCTAAATAAAAACCTTTTCATTTAAGGTATAATTAATAAATTTTGACAAAAAAAGTTTTTCTTTAGAGAGTTAAGCTATCCATCAAATTAAATTGTTTGTACTTAAAATGATAGATCAATTTTATCTATTTAAAGAGATATTAGAAGAAACTCCTGTAAACAATTTTTTTGAAAATTTAAAAATTGTAGCGCGCAAATATCTCACATTTTAAGAATTATGATGGTTTCCAATAAAATTATGAAAATTAAAAATTAATTAAGATTTCAGAGATACACCCTTCTGTCTATTTATAAACTTTATGTTAATAATGTCGATTTTTGGCTTCTGATTCGTTATAAAATATCACGTGCTTATATACGTATGATAAGTCAATAGTTGCTTGCAATATAATATATTTTTATCGGAAAAATTGTTCCGTTAAACTTTAAACCCCACTTAAAAGAGTTTTTTAACAAGTTTTAAAGTAAAATTTAAAGAGCAAGTTGTTTTATTGAATTCAATAACTTTTTGGTGTAACAACCCTCCCGGTACCTGGAAAGATGAGACATGGACTACTAGTCACTACTAGTCAACTAGAAACTAGACTAGTCAGTACTAGTGACTACTTTGAAAAACTTGAAAAAGACATACATAAGGACCTAGTGACATAATCTATAGTAGTCTAGTCTAGTCTAGTCTAGTGTAAGTGTAGTAGTGTAGTCCTAAGGACATAAAAATTTTATTTAAAAGCATTTGTGTTTTGTTCACCATTGGTCCAAAATGAGATCTTAATAAAGAAAGTTGATGAAAAGGTGAGAGATTATAAGACAAGAACACATGATTGTTTGTATCGAGGATGTCACGGTATATTATGGTGATAAATAATTTATAACTTAATTTAATTTTAATGATGGTTACTGGTGATTGAAAATGATGAAACTACTTAGACTTAGTAACTGATATGATGAATTAGTGATAGAAGACAAACTAAGATTAACATGATAAGGGAAATAAAATACTATGATTTAAAATAATTTAGATTTATTGTAAATTAAAATAATTAGATGATAATGTGTCTTAGACAATTGAATCACAGCAATTTGTGATTGATAACATTTTTGATGAGAATTTAAAGTTATCTTTAGTGGTTCTGGAATTGAGAAAGAGCAGGTATTATAAGAATTAGTTCAAAAACTTTGTGACAGTTTTATAGTATATTTGCTGAAGTGAAAAAAATGATATTTTACATTACCATCTTTTGATTTTTTTTCTTATACTTTTCCCATAATTTTGACAGCATCTTATTCTCACCCAAGTTTCTAGCTTTGAATTTAACCTATGTGCCACAATTTTCAACTTTTCACAATCTTGCACATACCAGGGAAATAAGTCAAACAATATTGAAATTAAATTATTTCAAAAATGTAAAAACTAACAGTATGTTGAAACAAAATGTACAAAAGCAACACATGACCAAAAAAAAGGTTTACATGCAAAACTTGAACAAGATGAAAGAAAAAGTAATTTATATGCAATAAAAAATTAAACAACATAAAAAATGTACAAAAAGCTTACACGGGAAACTGAAAGAAAATGAAATGTACAAAAACAATTAAACAGGAAGTTGAAAGAAAATAAAATGTACAAAATCGCTTACACGGGAAGCTGAAAGAAATTAAATGTACAAAAGCGCTTACACTGGAAGCTGAAAGAAAATGAAATGTACAAAAACGATTACACGGAAAGTTGAAAGAAGATAAAATGTACAAAATCGCTTACACGGGAAGCTGAAAGAAAATGAAATGTACAAAATCGCTTACACGGGAAACTGAAAGAAAATGAAATGTACAAAATCGATTAGACGGAAAGCTGAAAGAAGATAAAATGTACAAAAACGATTACACGGGAAACTGAAAGAAAATGAAATGTACAAAAGCGCTTACACGGAAAGCTGAAAGAAATTGAAATGTACAAAATCGCTTACACTGGAGGCTGAAAGAAAATGAAATGTACAAAAATGATTACACAGAAAGTTGAAAGAAGATAAAATGTACAAAATCGCTTACACGGGAAGCTGAAAGAAATTGAAATGTACAAAAGCGCTTACACTGGAAGCTGAAAGAAAATGAAATGTACAAAAACGATTACACGGAAAGCTGAAAGAAGATAAAATGTACAAAATCGCTTACACGGGAAACTGAAAGAAAATGAAATGTACAAAAACGATTAGACGGAAAGCTGAAAGAAGATAAAATGTACAAAATCGCTTACACGGGAAACTGAAAGAAAATGAAATGTGCAAAATCTCTTACATGGAAAGCTGAAAGAAATTGAAATGTACAAAAGCGCTTACACAGGAAGCTGAAAGAGAATAAAATGTACAAAAACGATTACACGGAAAGCTGAAAGAAGATAAAATGTACAAAATCGCTTACATGGGAATCTGAAAGAAAATGAAATGTATAAAATCGCTTACACGGAAAGCTGAAAGAAAATAAAATGTACAAAATCGATTAGACGGAAAGCTGAAAGAAGATAAAATGTACAAAAAAGATTACACGGGAAACTGAAAGAAAATGAAATGTACAAAAGCGCTTACACGGGAAGCTGAAAGAAATTGAAATGTACAAAAGCGCTTACACTGGAAGTTGAAAGAAAATGAAATGTACAAAAACGATTACACGGAAAGATGAAAGAAGATAAAATGTACAAAATCGCTTACACGGGAAACTGAAAGAAAATGAAATGTACAAAATCGCTTACACGGGAAACTGAAAGAAAATGAAATGTACAAAAACGATTAGACGGAAAGCTGAAAGAAGATAAAATGTACAAAAACGCTTACATGGGAAACTGAAAGAAAATTAAATGTGCAAAATCTCTTACATGGAAAGCTGAAAGAAATTGAAATGTACAAAAGCGCTTACACGGGAAGCTGAAAGAGAATAAAATGTACAAAAACGATTACACGGAAAGCTGAAAGAAGATAAAATGTACAAAATCGCTTACACGGGAATCTGAAAGAAAATGAAATGTACAAAATCGCTTACACGGAAAGCTGAAAGAAAATAAAATGTACAAAATCGCTTACACGGGAAGCTGAAAGAAAAAACTGTACAAAACTGTAGATCGTCTTAAGATAAATTAAATATTGAAAATGTAGAAGAGAAGTATTTTAATCCTTTGTTTCTTAAATGTAAATTAGTTATAGTAAATGGTCGAGGAGTCCGACAAGTTAAACCTTCATCGATAGCACCTACCTGTATTCCTTTCGACAATTTTATCCTGCATACACCAAAAGTCATGATATCTTACAACTTTTTTTATCAATAGTTAATTTTTTGCTAGGGCCAGTTATTTTTAAAAAATTGTCATTATTAGGGTGCAGAGTTAGAGGGTTACATGCATTAATTTCAGTTACATTAGAATCTATGTTATTAGTTATTAACATTCAGATCATTATAAATATTTTCGGAATGACAAAGTTTAACATGCATATCCATTCTGATTACATTCACATTGCAAAATTTGCACGTTTTCCTATCTTTTGTATTCCCAGTCTTCCGTCTTTTGTAGTCGGCTGGGGAAGTTACCGGAGCAATGGGATTTTCGACCTTGTGTTTTTTGCTGCGCAAGTGAGGAGGCAACTTAGAAAAAAATTTGTGGCACAGCGGACACTCAAATTTTTTCCGTTGTTTTACCTGTAAAAATAATTTTGATTGATGAGAGTCTATATATTATGTTTGTCACAGGTATTTATTCAATTTTGGCTTAATGTTGTAATATTGGTGGTTTTGCCATATATAATAAATTTTGATGCAGTTGACAACTTCTTTATAGCAATTTTTATTAATTGCAGTCTAGCCATAAAACATACAAAAATAAATTAGCTCACCAATGGCAAAGATGCCGACTCTGAATTTGGAACGAGAGAGCTCTAAAAGTTTTAAGTAAATGCTTTATTTAAGATTTTTAGGGTAAACACTTTTAAAAGGTGAACTGTAATTACTTGACAACAGAAGCCAAATGAGTGGAAGTAGCTTGCTGGCCAAAACGAGCAGGCAAAACCTGCCACATTAGAACGAAAGAGCTGAAAGTGTTAAGTGAATGCTTCAATTAGGATTTTAAATTTAATAACGATTAAGCTCAACACTTTTAAAAGGTGAACTGTAATTACTTGTCAACAGAAGCCAAATGATCCGAAGGAGCTTGCTATAGATTTTGTTACCAAGGAAACCATGGTGGTATTTCTTAGAGAAAAATGTTAGAAGTTAAAGATGTAATTCCCAGCGGTAGAGACAAATTTTTTACTAAAAATTTATGTTTAAATCATAAATAAATTGAATTTTAGATTTCATTTATAAATTTTTAACAGGCGCCATCGGCGTCCAAGAACAACCAAACATTAAGTTAAAAATACTTACCTCTATCACTTCACTTTCCAAAATTTCACTCAAGAACGTACGAGACATTATTTCTATCAAACTAACAAACTGAAAACCTAACAGCAAATTTGTCAAGCTAAAATGACTAAAGGCGGGCTTTGAGAATGCGGGAATATGGTAAGTTAAGTTAGATATGCGAGATGTGCATGATCTCACCATGCAAAACTAATTACTATAAATTTAATAATTTGGGCGTCTTGATGTGTCATTCTTCTAAGTGTTTTATAGGTAAACGTTCATTTTAACCCAAGAAACAGGAAAGTGGTGAAAAAGGCCAGTATTAATTATTTCAATCCCGGCGAAAGATATAAGATGACATGTATGCTACATTCTTCATCTGCAAGTTAAGCAAGGCCAAGGTGAGGGCTGCACCAAAGTTCTTAGGGATACAAATATGCTCACAAGAACCTTGTCAGTAAATCTTACGTTTGAAGATTTCAGTATTTCCCCTTGAAAACAAAATTGAAGCAATTTATTGTAAAAAAAACCAAGTTCAGAATGTCTGAAAATGAATTTTTAAACCTTTATCGGAAAGATTATGGCTACGTATATAGATAATTAAATCCAAAAACATAGGAGAAACTACACGGAAATTATTTTCTTTATAAATATCTTTTTTCAATAGATTTATTTTTTTTGTTTTATTTAAAAACTAATTTGGACAAGCGAACTCGTTTAATTAAGCGCGCATCAAAACCAGGAAATGCCAATAGTTCGTCTCAAAGCAAAAACGGCGTCTCAAAGCAAAAACGGCGTCTCAAGGCAGAAAAACGGCGTCTCACGGCAACTATTCGGCGTCTCAAGGCACGTCGCCTTTAAACGAGGTAACTAACAGCTAAAAACGGCGTCTCAAGGCAGGGTAGAATCATTATTATTATTATTATTATTATTATTATTATTATTATTATTATTATTATTATTATTATTATTATTATTATTATTATTCATACACATGTAGCAATACAGATGAATATGTAAGAAGATCAGTCAATCGATCCGTAATTACTTTGTCGAAATATAAAATATTATTATGAAAACTATGTAATATAATTTTATTATTTTTTTGTATCTCGATTGAATTTATTGCATGCTTATGAAGATGATGTTATCTGGCAAGTATGTGTTCCATCAGGTGTCTGGTCAGTCCGGGGTCTGTGACCAAAGAAATATTCAAACTGCAGCTGGAATATAATAAATATTATTTTTGTTTAAATAAATTTTGAGATAAAAGTTCTTTAATTTTCCATATTTTTCTGTAAACTTTGCTATTTTAATTCATTTTTTATGCCTCTTAATAAATTGGCTAATTTTATTGTAAACAAAGGCTCTAATTTTTTCTTCCGAATAATGAACTCCAGCAATTAAAAGCATTTTTTATTGGTTGTGTTAGTGCTATGCTCATATTTCTTTCAGATATTATTATTATTATTATTATTATTATTATTATTATTATTTGCTGGTAATTATTCATGGTATCGTGGTATCGTGGCACGATACGATCGAGTTTACTACCATAAAGGAATTTCTTCGCGTTTTACTCTCAATAAACAATTTATGATTGCACTACTGACTTCTTCGGTTGTGTCTGGTCAGCTGTTGCAATTTGTTATGATGCGATTATAAAGCCCCACGTGATGATTTATTGTACAACGGGAGATGTGGCCTGCAGTTTGTTTTTACCATTAGAGCAATGCTAGTGTCGTCTCATATGCTCCATGTATTCTTGTCTTGAGTTTAATTTTTTTACAGAGCCGCCATAGTTTTTGTTTCATGTTTTACTGAACGAAAACAAGCCATTGTATTGATATTATATAAACCAGTTGATAATAATAATATGTGTATTTCTGGAGAAAATAATTTAGGAAAGTCCAGAATGTCTTTTAATAAAGCTGTAATCTTTTATATTTATCGGTTTATTATTAGTTAATATGTTATTTTATTTTTATAACATTTAAGTGTCAGCATTTAATCTCATTTCGGATATTTTTTCTCCCTTTTCCAGATGCGTGTTTGAGAGCGTGGAAAAGGTCGCCGACTGGAGCAGGCGACTGTCGGACGCGATTAAGGGATGTGCCGCTCTTTCCAGCTGCTTTGCCGTTTCGTTCTGCGCTTGGAGTCGTACGGATCAGACCTGCGTGACCGACTTTCAGATGGAGAGTGAGTTGGTTTTCTCTGCCGGTTAAAAATTAATTCACATTTTTTTTTTAATTCATTTAGATTGCTTAATTTAAATTTCTCTTCAGTGATTTCAGTTTTAAAATAAATTGTTATTATTATTATTATTATAAAAAGATGATGCTGTCATTTGAGGACTACAAAAATTAGATTTGTAAATTGAGTTGTGTAAAACGTTATAATTGTTCTGCGGTTTCGCCGGTTAAATTAGGACGGATCTGCTGCATCTTATGGCGCTCCTCTTTTAAAGAGAAACTGGGGGTTTCCAGAATCTGAGTCTGAGAGAAACTTTGTTTAAAAATATGGAGAAAATGTTCAGCCCTGTATAGATGAGCATGGAAAAGTGGTGTTTTAAAAAATGATGATGGTGAAAATTTGTTTGAAGTTAAATCAAAGATGTCTGTAAATTGATTTCACACCTTGTGGTCCGAAAGGGTTTAAAATGTAAACAATAATTATTACAAGATTCATCTGATATCGGGTTTAATTTTTTTTAACGGCTGAAATCAAATTTTTAAATTTGGATTGTTTCGATTAGGAAGTGTGTTTGATTTGTATATTTTTAATCAGTTTTTACATTTTTGCGGTTGTAGTTTTTAGAAGTTTGAGATTTGTTTGTTATCAAATCTTAAGTTTTTGTTGTTTCCGAATGTCTTTGTACTCGAAGTGGTGGAAATTATGGTCGGTCAGGTGGACGTCACCACCCTTACTAATGCAAATAACCCGTACTAATGCTAAATGCCCATACTAATGCTGAATACCCATGCTGTAGCAAAATACCTGTTTCTACTAATCGTACAGTGTCAAAATCTTATTATTTTTTGGGGGGGGGATAAAATATCTTGGTTCTATTAGTAATCTCTCTGAGTAATTACTCTCTACTTAAATCATATTACTTATATACTGCAGTGGTTTTATAAAGCTATATAAGTAGTATTTGTAGTGTGCCCTAATAATAAAAACAAGTTAATAGCTATAGCATACCCTAATTCTACTAAACTGTAATTTGAGTTTGCTATTTTTAGTTTTGCCCCAGGAGAGTTCAGTCTTCGACAGAGAAGTCATTAGAATGGGATTTTCCACTGATGAGGAAACGAAAGCATGGAGGGTCACAGAGGTCAACAGCAGATACGAGTTTGTATTGTTCATTTGTATGTGCATCGTACAGCAGATACGAATTTGTATTGTTCATTTGTATGTGTATCGTTCAGCAGATACGAATTTGTATTGTTTTTATATGTGTATCACACGGTTTTTGTAGGCCGGCCCGGTAGAAATAGGGAGACCTTGTGGGTATATGGTACCATTGGTGTAGTGAATTACAAACAAAGCGGAGTTCACTGAAAGATCACACGCGTGTAAATTGACTCGAAAACTTATTCGAGTTTGTCGATATATAAAAATTAAATTAATATTTAATAAATGTAAAATTAAATTACAATTTTCAAAAGTTATGAACATACTGCACACCGAGTGCAAATATAATGTTGTTGTTGTTGGCATATTAACCTTCTTGGACTCAATTTTTTGATAAGTTCATTAAATTAGTTCTTTTATAAATAAAATTTGCATAATCTTTCTTATTTGGTTATTTTGAAGATGCATTCAAACGAACTTATTTGATACTTCACTAAATTGTTTTTTTTGTTATAAAGATTAGTTTAATATAATATTAATATAGTTAGATATGTTATTTTTAAAAATAAACTAACTTGTTAATTTAATATTAATTAATAGAATTAAATATGTCCTTTTTAAAATAATCTAACTTGTTAATTTAATAAAATATTAATGTAATCAAATATATCGTTTTTTTTAAAATAAGCTAACTTTTTATTTTTTTTTAATAAAACGTCTCTTTAATTAATTAATTAATTACTTTAATTCTTTGAAAATTTAAAAGGATTTGTTCCACCTATCCGAGGAAGCACGTGGTCCCATATTGGGTCACTGACGAGATGATCTCCAGTATAGCCCAATACAGATGTCACCAGAGGTTTCCTACCATCGTTTGGAGGTGCTTTTCTGTCTCTTTTCTTCTTACAATTTGATTTTTAAAATCATTATTATTATCATTATTTTTATTTTTTCATGTTATTAGTGGTTGGAATATGCTTTACTACTGGAGTGACGTTTGATTGATTGATCAATTTCATGATCATTTTAGAGAGAATTTATTAGCTGTCAGTTGATATTTACTTTTTCTGGTTTCTCACAATATTACCATCATTCACATTGTTGACTAACTGAACTAGAATCAAATAATAATATTGAGATTATTTGTATTTTTATTTGATTAATCATACAATATTTTTTTCCTGTTATTTTATATTCAATGTGTACTTAAATACACATTGAACACACAGTGTGTACTTAAATACACATTGAACACACAATGTGTACTTAATATACATAAAATACAAATTGAATTTTTAATAATGTGTTTGTATTTCTCGATCATCAGAGACAAGATGACAGGCCTGGTGATGGCACGTTGCAGCCAGCCGTCGGTCGGCATCTTGTACTGGAGAAATACCAACGACGAGGCATTCATCAGTTCCATCGGAGAGTCGTGCCTCAAAGATCCGGGGACTGAGGCCGCGACGGTGCCACCTGGAGAACAGCCGTGTTAGTTTCTTTCGATTGGTCGATTTTGTTGCATGGAGAAGTGCTTGTGGTTGGGGCTCGCTTCTCTTGGAATATTGATTTCTGAATTAATTGGAGATTATTAAGTTGTCCTCAGATGAAATATTACTAGTGTTTGAACTTCATTTTAAATAATAACATTATTGATGCAAGAGCACTATTACACTTTAGTAAGTATTTATTACTGGATATAAATAATAGAGTACTATATAAATGGTCTTTTGAATTAAAAAATATCTATTATTTTAAAATTGTAAATGATAACATTATTGATGCAAGAGCACTATTACACTTTAGTAAATATTTATTACTAGATATAAATAATGGAGTGCTATATAAATGGTCTTTTGAATTAAAAAATATCTATTATTTTAAATGATAATATTATTAATTCAAGAGCACTATTGTGCTTGCTCTAGTAATTATTTATTACTAGATATAATAGAGTGCTTTTTAAATGGTCTTTTAAGTTTAAAAATATTTTAACGAAATACTAATTAATATTAACTGACATTATTCCTATCGGTACTCCATTTCTGTTTTTTTGTGTGGTTTTTTTAATTTATGCGGAGGTTAGAGGCTGGCCCTGTCAGATGGTCCTTATGTTTTTTGCGATTTCGTCTCGGTTTTGGAATTTCCAGATGGTATAAATAGAACATGTTTTCAGTTGCTATTATGCTGGTTATTCAGTTTGAATGTTTATTATGTCTGTAGCTTTCATGTTTCCTTACTTTTTTTGGTTTGTCTCTCTCTCTCTCTCTCTTTGGCTCATTCTTTATTTTTCAGTTTCTTTCAGTAGCTGTAGCCTGTATTTTTCGTAAAAGTTTTTTTGTTTGCTCTTTTTGACTTTTTGCTTTCCGTGTTACATTCACTAATTATTTAAATTGTTTGAATAACTTAAAAGTAGAATAACAAATAAAAACATCAAAGAGTAATTAAATAAAATACTGGAAATTGTGACGAGCTACAATCTTTTTGTTTAACTCATCTACCAAGATCTAGAAAATTTGAATATATTCTGATGGAGTAATGGACTTGTATCGGACTGCCAGGTGAAAGTCCATTACGTTATGATATTCAAGATCTTGCTTGTTGTATGATGATGAAAAAAAGGTTGAACCTCATCTTCATTTGAATATGCTAATGATTTGCTTATATTTTGTTCATTCAGTGAAGAACTTGATGCTGATAGATGCCAGGTCCTACACGGCTGCTCAGATGAATCGCGCAAAAGGGGGTGGAGTCGAATCGGAAGGTGCGGTTGTTTTGTTGTATAATCAGCTGATTTGTATGTAGTCAGCTGATTTGTATGTAGTCAGCTGATTTGTATGTCTTCAGCTGATTTGTATGTCTTCAGCTGATTTGTATGTCGTCAGCTGAGTTGTATGTCGTCAGCTGATTTGTATGTCTTCAGCTGATTTGTATGTCTTCAGCTGATTTGTATGTAGTCAGCTGATTTGTATGTAGTCAGCTGATTTGTATGTCTTCAGCTGATTTGTATGTCTTCAGCTGATTTGTATGTCTTCAGCTGATTTGTATGTAGTCAGCTGATTTGTATGTAGTCAGCTGATTTTTGGTATCATTGTCATTATCATCATTACTGTTATCACTATTAATCTTTCAAGTTGCTTTTTTTAATTGTCTCATTATAATCATCATCATCATCATCATCATCATCATCATCATAATTACGACTTTATCTTTCCTACAAAGACAACTACACGAACGCGGAGCTAGTTTTCATGAGCCTGCCCAACATACACAGCGTGCGAAAGAGTTTCAACTACCTTAGACAGATCTCGGGCAGTCAGTACGATGAAACGAGGTTGGACGTGTTTGCGTTTTTATTTCCCTATCGTCACGATCATCATCATCACCATAACAATCATCATCATCATTACAGTCATCATCATCATTACAGTCATCATCATCATCATTACAGTCATCATCATCACCATAACAATCATCATAATCATTACAGTCATCATCATCACCATAACAATCATCATCATCATTACAGTCATCATCATCACCATAACAATCATCATCATCACCATAACAATCATCATCATCATCATTACAGTCATCATAATCATCATCATTACCACCATGTTTATTTAATTTGAATTCACTATCGATGGATGTTTGGTTGTACACATACCTATGCACGTTATTGATGGATATTTATACGAATGCCGCACACACATTAATTATTATCAATAGATGTTTATTCGGTTTTATACATACTACACACCTATCGAGAAAGTAAAGAGTCCAATGAAAATTAGACAAAATAAGTTTAAAACTAAATTTTATTTTTAAATTTAGTTAGTTATAACTTAAAAAATAACTTTTAATTCTGCACTTATGATGTTTAACTAAGCATCTGGAACGGTTAGATATAAATGTTTGATATAATAATTATTACTAAACATGGTGGATGTGAATAGTAAACATATTTTATAATAAAGCCACCTATTTCTCACAGCTGGTATAAATGTTTTATATAATAATTATTACTAAACATGGTGGATGTGAATATTAAACATATTTTATAACAAACCCACCTATTTCTTGCAGCTGGCTGACATCTCTTGATCAGACAAAATGGCTTTTTTACATTTCCTGTTTGCTGAAAAGTGCCCTCGTGGTCGTCGACAGTATCCGGGTCGATAGGAAGTCCGTTCTCGTTCACTGCTCCGACGGCTGGGACAGGACTCCTCAGATTCTCTCTCTGGCGCAGATCTTGCTCGATCCTCATTATCGGACCAGAGAGGTATAACAACGCGTGTCCTTGTATGCTTGTATGTTTGTATGCTTGTGTGCTTGTATGCTTGTGTGTTTGTGTCCTTGTATGTTTGTGTGCTTGTATGCTTGTGTGTTTGTGTGCTTTTGTGTTTGTGTGTTTTTCGTCGTTTTTGTTGTTGTTGTTGAAGTCGATTATAAAGCGAAACAAAAATGCATGAAAATATATATTAAGGAATAATAAAATAAAATACAAGGGGTTAGCACGAGTGTGAAGAATATAATAATATAATTTAAAATGCGAGGGGTTGACATGTGTACGAGGTATATTATAATATAACATACAAGGGGTTGACATGTGTACGAGGTATATTATAGTATAATATACAAGGGGTTAATGCGTGTATGAGGTGTATTATGATATAATATACAAGGGATTGATGCGTGTACGAGGTATATTATAATGTAGTATACAAGGGGTTGACATGTGTACAAGGTATATTATAATATAATATACAAGGGGTTAATGCATGTACGAGGTGTATTATGATATAATATACATATGTTTCTTGCTTTTCATTCCCAGGCTGAACTTTTTTCTTTAAATTTCAACTCTCTAGGGTTTTCGTGACCTCGTGGAGAAAGAATGGCTGGAATTCGGACACAAGTTCGCCGACCGGTGTGGTCAGGGGGCGTGCTCGAGCGACCCCAACGACCGCAGCCCGGTGTTCCTCCAGTGGTTGGATTGTGTGCATCAGATACATCATCAGTTCTCTTTCTTCTTTGAATTCAATGCCAACTTTCTGGTAAGTCTGGTCGCTGCTGTTTTTGTTTTACGATGTTGACGTGTATCCTGTTTTAAGAATTGTATTGTAATTCTGCATGTGATTTGTCTTAAGTGTTAGTGTGAATTACATAATGTGTAATGATACTGTCATTTCATTTTGATATTATCAAGCAGCTTATGAAACCAACATATATCTCTTTTATTTCTTCTTCTTCTCTCTCTCTCTCTTTCTTTCTCTCTTATCTTTTTATTGTGTCTCTGGCACTTAGTCACTTTTATTTAGCTTAACAGGACCAATGGTTGTAGACTTTGAACGTTGATATATGTCTCCAGGTCCCTTTTATGCTCAAATGTTTACAAAATAATATTATACACAGCTCGAGCCTCGAGATAAATTATACTTTGTAGAAAAAAAGATTCAAATCATCATTTTTGCCAGCGATAAACATTTTATTTTTATCACCTGTTAATCGTTCCACCATTTATTCACTCCATCTTCCGCTGCTCTCTTACCACCACTCCTAATTTTCAACTCGACAGGCCAAGCTGGCCTACCACACGTACTCATGCCTGTTCGGCAACTTCCTGCACAACTGCGACCGCGACAGGTTGAGGAGCAAGGACCACAAGACGGTCTCCATCTGGGGATTTCTTCTCAAAGACAAGAAGTTCAGAAATCCTCTCTACCAGAAAACAGACGAGGTTTGGGGCCTGCTATTTAAGGGGGGGGTTTGACCGGTTGTTGTCTGGGGCAGTGCCGGCTGGCTATTTCGGGGGGGGGGGGAGTGATTTGACCTGATGTTGCAAGGGATGAACGACGGATGCGTGTTACCTAGTGCAAGAAAATTAATTAGATTCTCGATCGATCGGAAGATTTATGTTTGCTTATCCATCTGATTTTGAACAGGTCTTGAGACCACGCTTCACCATGAGGGACGTCCACCTCTGGTCTCAGGTTTATCTCACCCAGTCGTCGACGGTCATGACGTCGCTGCTCATCGAACAGCTCAAGCTGGGAGCGGAACACGCCGGCGAAGGTCCTGGGGAAAAGAATTCTCCGTGCCTCAACATGGGAGAAGGTGTGTGTGTGTGTGTGTGTGTGTTTGTGTGTGTGTTTGTGTGTGTGTGTGTGTGTGTGTGTGTGTGTGTGTGTGTGTGTGTGTGTGTGTGTGTGTGTGTGTGTGTGTGTAAGCAGTGGTGGCTATGTTAAATGACTACTTTACATTATCACATTTTTTTACATCATATATCTTTACATACGGTTTCATGTCATTGTATCATATATCAATCAGTTTCATGTCATTGTATCATATATCAATCAGTTTCATGTCATTGTATCATATATCAATCGGTTTCATGTCATTGCATCATATATCAGTTTCATGTCATTGCATCATATATATCAGTTTCATGACAAATGTATGCATGAGACAAGTGCACACGTACATAAAACCCATTTGCACGACAATCGCTGATAGCAAAACGGGGACATAGAGACAAATGCAGTGACACGTGCACATGTAGACAAGTGTGAATAAATCAATCAATTCAAATTTGCTAACCTGGATTTTTAATAATTTGTTTTATTTGTTATGAAAACAGTTTCTGCTTAAAACACTTGCTTTTCCCCGCTAATCTAAATAATAGATGGACCGCAGGAGAAAAGAAGTACGTGTGTGGTCCGATCCCCGTAAACTGAACGTCTTCTGCAGACGAAGCGAACGAAAATGATCATTCAGCTGTTGCTGTTGTCGCATGAATTGAATTAAATGTCTACAGATTAATTACTATAATCGTGTTCGGCAATTTGCAAGCAACCCTCGGAGCATTGCCGAGAGATGCTGCGGCCGATTTTTTTCCGTATCAACGTATCGAATTTTGAATCAAACTTTTACGAAGCACCTTGGAGGACGTACGGTGGTCCCCTTCTGACAGCCCGGGTCGCAGAGCAAACTGATTAAAAAAAAGTTCACGTTGTCTTGTTTGACTTCATCCTGTACAACTTGTTCAGGGAATCAGCTTGCTTTCCAACAGTGATTTTTAATTGCATTAGAAGGGAGACATAGTAAGCTGCATTGGTTATAAGTGCTCTTGTCTCGTACGAGGTTGTCATGTGTGCACCTGTCTTGTATGGGGTTATCGTGTGCACACCTTTATTGTACAGTGCTCTTATTATTACTGTACAAAAAGCAAATTTTTTTCTATTTCTCAATTTTTTAGAATTTAATTTTTATTACGAAACGTCGATTTTTTTTTTAATTACAGGAAAAAGAACGTCTGACACGTCGCAGGAAACCGTCAGCCCGGTCGGCCTCGACACCGAGACGAAGAAGAGGTCGCAGAGCTTGGATCGGCAGTCCCCGGACGAGTTCAACCCGACCGATCGACGGGCCCTTCAGTCGCTGTCTCTCGAGAACTTCGAGAGCAACATGGTCAGTTCGTCGCACCATCATCACCACCACCACAACAACGAGAACGAAGAACAGTTCGTAGCAGCCTCCGGGGATGTCTCCCCCTTCCTCACTGCGCAGAATCAGGAAACTACATACGGTCGGTTTGGCGACCGTTTGGTGTTTGTTTTGTCGTAGTGAAGATGAGCCGGGTTATTTATGATGCTTACTTGATAGAGTTAGAAGTTGTAGAAGTAGCTGGGACACAGCAGAATTCTGAGCATATTGAGTTTCTACTGATTTTTTTGTCTATAAATATTTCATTAGCGTGGTTCAACTCGTAGGCAGTGTGCTCTTTTATTTTCCAATTTTTTAATTTTATTTTGACATCTTTCAAACTAGGTTTTGAACTGTTAGCTTCCAGCTCTCACGTTAAGTTTATAACTTGAAAATTTTATTTTTTGATTCCACAGGAGAGCAGAGCAAGTACTCGACTCCAACGACGGACGACTCTACTGCCGTGCCTTCTGTTATGTCGGAAGATTTTCAAGACGAAAGGAGACTGTCGAGTTTAAGAGTGTCCAGGACGAAGCAGGAAGCTGTTGAACAAGTATGCATTGTAGATACTACTACTACTACTACTACTACTACTACTACTGCTGCTGCTGCTACTACTACTACTACTACTACTACTACTACTATTACTACTGCTACACTACTGCTGCTACTGCTACTGCTACTACTACTACTACTAATAACAATAATAATCATAATAATCATCATCAAATGCTTGATTGGTTAATTAAATTGTTTGACAAAGTTTGCCTTTAGAATTAATTTTGTTAAATCAACTCATGTATAATTCTAATTCTTTAGCCGACGGTAAGCAGAGACGAATCCTCCAGAAAGATCTTCCGCCAGATGGACGTGGACGGCCTAGCGGCGGAAAGCGATCTGCTCACCGATGTCGTCAACAACAGGATCGAGCTCTACGAAGCCAAACTCTCCGAGCAGCGCCGACTTCTGAAGCAGGAGGAGGGAGACAGCGCCGCCGCTGCCGACTGCAAAGACGACGCGGTCGGTGACGTTTTGTTTTTCGATATCCAGGGATGCAAAGATTTTATTTATTTTTTTGCATTTTGTTTATACTTTTATTTCTTATAAAATCGAAGTGTTGATTTATTGAAAATATAAGAAATAAAATTAATTGAAAATTACTAAGTATTAAGGGTAAAATATTTTCTGATATCAACTTTAAGTAGTTTCTGTAGATTGAAAAATGGTTTGATTTGTTTTGTGACCGATGTCTCGATCCAGGTGTCGGATTCCAGTTCTTCGACTACAGCTGGCTGGGAAATGCTGAACCCGAACAGCAACAGGCTGGCCATGTGGGTGCCCGATCATGCTGCGAGCCACTGCTTCGGCTGCGAACGAGAGTTTTGGATGGCTCTCAGGAGACATCACTGCAGGTTAGACATGTCCGATTCTGTTGTTGATGATTTTTTTCTTTCCTCTGCATTATGTTTATACTTTTATTTCTTATGAAATCAAAGTGTTAATTTATTGAAAGTATAAGAAATAATATAAATTGAAAATTACAAAGTATTAAGTATAAAATATTTTATGAAATTAACAACAAAATCGATGTCTATAAATTCTGTTGTGTAAGAATTGTTTTAAAGAAAACTTATCTTTTTAATAATATTATATATTAATGAGATGGACTGTATGCGCTTATGTGATTTGTTCATTAATAGGCAAAGAAATAACTGAAATAAATAAATTAATAAATAAATCTTACATGTATTAATATCCGTGCATCATATCATATTAACATTCTGTTCCGACAGGGCCTGTGGAAAGGTGTTCTGTTACTACTGCACCATGAAGAGCATGCCATGCCCAGACCAGAACCTCAACATTCCCGTCAGAGTTTGCGACGAATGCTATCGCGTGGCTTCGACGTTGATTCCGAAATGAAACGCTCGAGATAGACGTAGATTTGCGCCGTAAAGATCTTTACGGTGTAACGGCTTGCGTTGTTGTAAAGAGAGAGCTTAAAGGTGTAATAATTCTGAACGTAACAACAATCTGACTTGCGTATCACGAGTATAAATTTATTTCGTAGTTTTTAGTTGTGGAAGTTTTACAGCAGCAGTAGTTGTAATTAGTGTTGTAAAATCTCTTTGCTAAAAAAGGTTGCAGATATACATACATATATATACATATACGACGAAAAATATTTTTCATGTAAATTTATTTACTCACTCGCGAAGCTTTTCTCCGAGACGCTGCGATCGCCCGGTGGTGTCTTCGCGTTAAAAGTTAACCACCGCTTTTTTAAGAGTCGCATCTGCTTTTTTTTGTGTGCATCTGCAAATATTAAGTTGAATAAATGCGGTTTTTATCACCACCATCATCATCTCAACTAATTTTATTATCATTATCATCATTTGATAACGTTAACAATTATCATCTACACTTTTTTGTTTGATATTTATTTTTTTTTGCATTTTTTGTTTCTTTTTTTTTTCTTCATCTTGTCTCACGTTCGTTTCACTTTCGGGTTATCTTCGATCGCCGGACATGATTTTTGCTGTTTTTTTTAGCACTGTGATGATGGTTTTTGCGTTTCCACGGTTTAGATATTCAAATAAATTGCCGGTACACTTTTGCATTAAACGCGTTGCCTTGTTGTCGCTTAGGGCTTAGTAGGGTGGTCGAGGTTGTGCTTTACCCGGTCTTCTTTCTACGCCAACGATGTGGGAGAAATTAATACTCGAGTCTGAAGCATTACGAATTTGAAGCTTGAAATACTGAAATAGTTAAGCGTTCGGGTTTAAAGACAAATAAGATAGTTTATATTATAATGATTTATTTAAGAAGTCAATCAGATAAATATTGAATTTTATTGACCTCTCTTGGTAACAAATTGTGACTCTCAACTGCTTCATACGGTACTTCAGTTATTTGCATAATCAGCAGATTTGAAATTTTTAATGGTGGTCGGATAGGTGTTTGGAAAGTATTTAACATTCTTTGAAACAAGTAGTATAACCAGCAAAATGCCAAAACGTTTGTTTTTATAAGTTCTTTGTTCAAATTAAAACTAAAACAGCTGTTTATTTTAGGTTTATTTATGTCCGAAATGTCATGTTAACTTGCTCGAATATTCGAACCAACAACCTACTGGCCAAGGTCAGATGCGTTTGTCACTTTGCTGAGAATGCAACGTAACAAAAATCAGCTGATAAATGGTTTTTTATTATACATAACAAACTCGAAATTTTTGAAATGGTTTGCCCAGGATAGAAAACCCCCAAAGCAATCAAGCTGTTTGAAGTTTCTGTTTTTGGGGGGTGATGAACCTCTGATGATTTAATTTTTTTTTTAGGAACTACGAGAACATTGAAAGTCGGAGTATAAAAGCTTACAATCTAAATTATTATTTAGAATCTAGACAGCGTGGTGCAGTTATTTATATATTTATTTATTAACGTCTGCATCTAAAAAGACAATTTAAACAGCAGAATGCTTGAGTGTTCTGTTGTCATGTTTACAAGGTGCAAAACTAGTGTGCTTGTATATTTATTATACTGGACGGCCCATCCCGCAGCGGGAACGCCCATAGTACCTACGAAGCTTTCGATGGCAAATGGCTCGATTCTTCCCCCCACACCTCAGCCAGTGATGTGCCAGTTAATGAACTGTAACTAAAACTTGAACTGAAAAATTAAAATTTTTCATAACTTGTACTCGAACTGGAATATCACTGCTCCCAGCCTACCGACTACATTGCCCCTTGTGTGAGATTTGCACACGTTTTTGATTAGCTTCGCCAGTTAGTTGAGGCGGAATTTTGTAATCAATTTTTGGCCAACATCACGACCAGATATAATGAAGGCCTGAAACGTTCAGAATAAACCATAGAATAGATAACAACACAACATAGTATTTATTGGTTACTTTTTTGTTGTTGAAAAGCTTGTTTCCAAATGTTTGTTTGAACACTACGTGTCTCCTTAAACGTCCGTGGACAAACTAAACCAACAATTAAGACGATCGTGTTTTGTGTTATGAATGGCAGTTGGATTTTTTCCACATCCATGAGGGACGTCATTTCAAGGGGGGGGTGGGAATTACACCCGACTAGCCCCCGTGGCGTGGTCATCAGCTTTTTCTGGCAGGAAAACTTTAGCCTTACGAGGAAAAAATTTGGAACGCGTGGGCCCTTTGAACATGTTGCCCCTCCCCCTAAAGTTTTGCTCAAATGACGTCCCTGCGTCCAGCATACGAAAGCATTGGAGGGGTTGCATCTCATCCCTACCCACCTGCATACCCCCCGTTCATCGCCTCCACTTTCAGGACACGCCCCCGTCGGCTGGTGGGCGGTGGATGTGCGGAAGAGAAGAGGAAATTGCGTCGAGATATGATTGAATTGAGCGGGAAAGTTACGCTCGAATGAGTGGAGTCGGATATTAACGTCGATAGCTGGCTGCTGAAAATTTCCATTAATTTCATCTTTCTTTGAGCCTCCCACGGATGGTTGTGTGTGTGTGATCCAGTGTTGTGTTGTGTTGTGTTATTTATTTATTTATTTATTTATTCGTGTTTTAAGAAAAACTTGACAAAACGCAGAAAATCATAAACAAATAAGCAAAAAAAAAAGAAATTAAAAAAAATCTATAACGAACGTACAATAGTCCGATAATTATTGCTGTGCTGTGTTGTTGTTCTCTGTTGCTGTAGTGAGTGACTTGAACGTGGAAAAAACGAGTTTACACGGAAGCGTGTGTCACGTGACTTTTCCAGGGTTGGCTTTGGTGGGGTGGGGGTGAGGGAAGGGGGCGAGAGGTGACGCCTTTCATGCGTTCACAATTTGTGCCATCAAAATTGGAGATATCGAAACTAATGGTGTCGTACTCAAACTCATTTGCGACCTTAAACATAAGAAGGATTCGGTCTCGGTCTTGATTTAAGTCCTGGTGGCATCAGTCTTAGTCTCAATTCGAGACTTGGGGGTCATAAGTCTTGGTTTATATTTGACACTTTGAGGCTTTAGTCTCGATTCGAGACTTAACGGCTACAGTAATAATCTTGCATCGAGATGATCCGCATTGTTGGACTCGTAAGAAAGTGTGTCTGTAAATAACGGTGTGTGTGTACGGGGGTATACTTGTACGCGTAGTGTGTGTGTGTGTGTGTGCGCGTGTGTATGTATGTGTGTACGTGTGTGTGGGCTAATGTGCGTGTAAGAACTCGACTCGGGAGTTTTTAATTACCGCTGAAACAACAGAATTTGCATTTTGATTGCCAAGCGGTTGGAGTCGGGCGACGTTTGGAAGTCAATTGAGCAAACTTACTTAATGCCAGCAGCAGCAATACGTGGCACGCGATGGGTCGCTGACCGGCCAAACGACTGTCACGATTACGACACTGCGGCTGATGGCCAGATTAAGGGAGGGGAACGGGCAGGCCGGGCAACATGTGATGCGAACCCGGAATGCCGGGATTTTTGGTGGGCTTCTTCCCTCCTTTCTCGATCAGACACAAATACCTCCGGCACTAGTCTGGTCCGTGTAGCAAAAAACCCAAGTAATCGAATTATTTTAGGGATCTATTTGCGCCACTTCCACGACCGTCGCTACTACATACCGCCGGTGCTACTACAGACGCCACCGCTGCTACTACAGACGCCGGTGTCGCCGCGACAACTCCGCTCGCCGACCGGCCACACCGCGTCTGTTCGACACGAAGTTTTCAATTATACGTGTCGTCGTCGAGTTGGAGCAAGAAATGCAGGTTTTGAAATGGAAGATAAATTTATTCGAGAGGCGTGTGAGATTAAGCGGTTGTTGTAGTTGTTTGTGTTGTTGTTGTTCGTGTTGCTTTTTTTTGTTCTTTGTTTTGTTGATTATTATTGTTTCGTGTGTTCTTTGTTTATTTTTGTTCTTTGCTTTATTGTTGTTTTTTGCTTTATTTTTGTTTTTTTATTTATTTTTATTTTTTTAAATTTTTGATCTTTGTTTTATTTTTGTTCTTTGCTTTCTTTTTTATCTTTGTTTTATTTTTATTTTTGTTTTATTTTTGTTCTTTGTTTTATTTTTGAACTTTGTTTTATTTTTATTTTTTGTTTTATTTTTGAACTTTGTTTTATTTTTGATCTTTGTTTTATTTTTATTTTTTGTTTTATTTTTGGTCTTTGTTTTATTTTTGTTCTTTGTTCTTTGTTTTATTTTTATTATTTTTCTTTGATTTATTTTTATTATTTTTATTATTATTTTTTTTTTGGTTCTTTGTTCATGAACGTGGAAGAGGAAAACTGTTTTTCATTTTCAGTGTTTTTTTCAATGACCGAATGGAAGAAGCAAACAAACAAACAAACAAACAATGTTACCGTTTTTCTACTCAGCACAAGGAAAAGTGTTATTGTGTGCGTGTTTTCGAACGTACGTGGTTCGTGTGGTGTCTGTGAGTGAACACGTGCGTGTAGATTTGTGCAAATAAATTTACTTGTATTTTTCAAGGCTTTTTTTAGTGAAAAGAAACAAAAAAAACTGCAAATAATATGTTAAAAAAAGGTGGAGCGATAATAGAAAGAGAGAAAAGAAAGAAAGAGAGAGAGAGAGAGAAAGAGGAGTAGAGAAAAGAAAGAGAGAGAAAAGGAAGAAAGAGGGAAGAGAGAATGAAAGAAAGAAAGAAAGAAAAATAGAGAGAGAGAGAGAGAGAGAGAGAGAGAGAGAGAGAGAGAGAGAAGAGAGAAAGGAAGAGAGACACAATAAAAGATGTTAACGCGCTCACATCTGAATCGTCTGAGACAAGACGCGCGCCTGACAAACGACGTACTCCTCTCCGCCAATCAGCATGCTAGGCACGGAGCAATGTTGCTGCTACGGTACATGACTGGCGTTGAGTGGCGAGCGGCCTACGTGCCTCGTTGCGCTCCGTGACCAATGAGAGAGTCTGGGCCCGTCCGATCCTCTTCCACCACCTCTTTT
>OZ022245.1:2629728-2634728 GCA_963978895.1 Erpobdella octoculata | reverse complement strand
GAGAGATAGCGAGAGAGCGAGCAAAAGAAAGAAAAAGAGAGAGTGAGAAAGAGAGGGCAGCTCTTCATCCTTCAACACCAGCCACTGCGGCAATAAATCTGAGAAATTAACTCCACCGACTCAAGGCCAGCCGCCGCTACAGCAGCTCCAGCTCCAGCTACAAGAAGAACAGTCGCAACCCGCTTCTCTCTTCCTCCCGCATTCCTCCCGCTCCGCTCCGCTCCAGGACGAGCACAGCGCAGCGCAGCATTGTCCCGCTCCGTACAACTTGCGTGTTGGAAATTAAATCACGTACGTCCAGCGCCGTGTAACGACGCGCTCACCAGCGCACGTGTTCAGAGACAGAGGAGCGCCATAAATCCTGTTGTTTTCACGGGCGGAGGGTGCGAAAGGGGAAGAAGAAGAGCCACGGCCTACGTGAGACACGGTCGCTCACGAGGGGGAGGCGAGGGTATTCATCACCGGGGCAGAAACTCGTTAGGGGCAATTAATTTTTCATCTCTCAACTGCCTTACAAGCTGTCCGGGCGTGCGTACGGGTGGACGGATGGACAGATGAATTGATGAATGAATGGTTGGTTGGATGGATGGATGGATGGAGGGTTAAGGAGATAAATAGATAGACGGATAGACAGACGGATAGACAGACGGACGAATGGGTGGATGGATGAATCGATAGATGAACGGAAGAATGAACGAAAGAAAGCAAAGTTTGGTATACTATTATTGTCGCGTTTCAACAATTGATTCAACATTCAGAATGACGTATTTAATACTAACACCTATTCACACACATATATATATATATATATATACTTTTTAAAATAAAATCATCATCATCATCATCATCATCATCATCATCATCATCATCAACATAGAGATCACAACTACCAGCACGACACCGTCCTCTGCAACTGGACTTGGGCAGCAGAATAAGATTTATGAATGTTCGATGATATCGGATCTTCCTTGAAGGACGAGCCGTTCACAGGACTGTCCGAATATGACAGAACTGTTTCGTTATCTCTTTCATCTCTCTCTTACTCTCTCTCTCTCTCTCTCTCTCTCTCTCTCTCTCTCTCTCTCTTTCTCATCTTTCTCATTTTCTTTCTCTCTCTCTCTCATTCATTCATTCTCTTTCTCTTTAAATCTTTTTCTTTCTCAAAACAAACGAACACACACACAACAAGAAACATTTTCTTATTTATCTCAGCATCAATCAATTTACATTTTCCTTTTTCCTTTCTTTTTTTCCTCCTTCTTCTTCTTCCACTCTCTTATCTCTCATCCAGGTCTCTCTACAAAACGAAAATGATTTCCCAACTTCTATTTCAAAGATTCGATCAATTACTCACCGGTTCAACCATTCGTTCGATCAATCGGTTATTTGGATCAATCACCCAGTCAACCACACGAAGCTTTTTGTACTGCTGCATCGTTATCGTTCAGTTGCATTTCTTCGTGCTACGTACCAAACTGCCGATTATCACGTATTTTTTTTGTCTAAATTCAATAAGAATTAGAGCGGAAGGGAGACAAACAAACAAACAAACAAACAAACAAACAAACAAACAAACAACAAACAAACAAACAAACAAACAAACAAACAAACAAACAAACAAACAAACAAACAAACAAACAAACAAACAAACAAACAAACAAACAAACAAACAAACAAACAAACAAACAAACAAACAAACAAACAAACAAACAAACAAACAAACAAACAAACAAACAAACAAACAAACAAACAAACAAACAAACAAACAAACAAACAAACAAACAAACAAACAAACAAACAAACAAACAAACAAGACGGCAACAACATGCTGTCGTGAACGGCCTCGAATAATGACCGGTCGTCTCGGGTCAGCGAATTACGCGGCCTGCGAGTGGACGTCAATTTTCTTTAAAAATTTGATGATGAATGTAAATGAACCGTCCACCATTGGTCGTGGTCAGCTGTGTTGTAGGAGGGAGAGAGTGAGAGAGAGTGAGAGAGAGAAAGAGAGTGAGAGAGAGAGAGAGAGAAGAGGGAAGGAAAGGAAACGGAAAAAGGCGGAGACAGACAAATATATGAAGATGAGGAAGACTAGGGGGATATTATGTATGGCCAGGATGGAAGGAAGGGAATAAAATCATATTTTAACGATATTATCGACTCCGTTGTGACAGTAGGAGACGTAGCAGTGGTGTTGGTGGTGGTGATGAAGATGATGGTGATGATGGTGGTGGTGATGATGATGATGATGATGGTGATGATGATGATGACAATGACGATGACGATGACGATGAAGATGACGACGATGACGATGACGATGACGATGACGATGAAGATGACGACGATGACGATGACGATGACGATGACGATGACTAAGCTGATGATGATGGTGGTGATGATGGTATCACTTTCAGTGGCCCAGGACATTGAACCGACCTATTTAAAATAAACATCTAAAATAGAACTCGGCTGCAGGAATAAGTTATATTTTTCATTAAGATTTTCTTTTTACATTTTTGCTCCTGACTTATTTAAGATCTTTTGACTAATGGCGCCGGTGAACGTACGCTCTATAAGATTAATATTGAATGAGATCTCGGCCATCTTGATGATGCAACTTTACCGCCACGGTCGTTGCAGGTGTCACCGGTGGTCCAATTTTATGAGGGGCAAAGGAGTAAGGGGGGGGGTGACAGAGAGATACAAAAAGGAAAACGAGATAAAAAAGAGAGAGCGAGAGAGAAAAATGAGTGAAGCAAAGAAAGAGAAAATGGAAGAGAAAAAACGGGAAAAGGTCGATTTTAGTTGTTAGTTTTGAAATATTGTTTTAAAATAAAAATTAAAAAAAATCTTTATTTCTTAAAGTAAAAATTACACAAATTACTTTTTTTCTTGAATTTGCATAATATAATTTTTAATTATCAATAAATTAAATTTCAATTCTTTTTATCATTCAAAGCAATAAACACAAAACTTTGAGCGAAAAAAAACTTTCTGAAAGAACAATTTTTAAAATATAAAAATTATTACATGAAAACAAAATTACAAAATTAAACATAAAAACATAAAAAATATGATAGAACGAAGGACGCATCCCAGAAGAAGAAGGACAGAAAAAGGCGGGAAAAAAGGGCGGGAAAGAGGGGGCGTTGTCCTCGTCTTCACACGGCGACTCTTTCTTTTTTACGCGCTTTAATTGGCCGAGCGAGGGCGGTCTGGCTGTGAGTAATGAAATTAAAAGATGCAACAATTTATTGAATTCAACTTTGACCCCTTAATCACTACGACATCTTGATTGCATCTGCTTCCTTCCGTTATTTTCTGTTTCTTGTTTAGACTCTTTTTCTGATTTTTTTGTGTTTTTTGCATTTAATATATTTAGCATCTGTGTTTCTTATTTTATTTGTTTTGAATTTGTTTCCGTTTTTGAATGCGTTTGTTGTTTTGGTTCCGTTTTTTTGTCTGTTTATATAATAATTTTTTAGATCTATGCTGCATTTTTGCTTATATAATGTGTTTTTGGCTGACGGCTGTATATTATGTTTTTGGTTATATACGTTATCTTTGGTATCTTTTGTTATATACTGTGTCTTTGGTTATATACTGTGTCTTTGGTTATATACTGTGTCTTTGGTTATATACTGTGTCTTTGGTTATATACGCATTTTTTGTTACATTCTGTGTTTTTGGTTATATACTGATTCTTTTGTTTTGTTTTATGCTTTTTGGTTGCATACCGGTTTTGGTTTTATTTTATTTATTTATTTTTTTCGGTTGCGAATTGACTTTCCGACATTATGTCATTTTGTTGCCACAACATTCCGTATCTTCAGGGGTACTTACTCTTCCTGCTCCCAAAACAATACTAACTTTTTCTATTTATAAGTTTAGCGTTGTTTTCATATTTTTTTCAATTAATAACTGTATTCGAGCATTTATTCTTAAAAATATTTTGAAGTGTCAAAATTCTTATCTTCCTTCATTTTGAGAGATTGCGCATCGGACGTCCAGAAATGGAGATTTCTTTTTCTCTTTTCCGTCTCCATCTATCTCTCTCTTCTCTCTTTTTCACGCTCTCTTTTTCTTTGTCTCTTTCTTTCTTTTCTTCCCTGTTCGCTTCTTCTTCTACTCTTTTCGGCGGACGGACGTAATTACGCATTCCCAGCACGAAAGGAGTTTGATGTATCATTCAATTAACAACATATTCACTACCCCCGTCTCCTCGCTGTGTACGTCCTTTTGTACATCCATCTTTCTTTTCTACATTCATCCGTCCGGCTGTACACTCATCCGTCCGGCTGTACACTCATCCGTCCGGTTGTACACTCATCCGTCCGGCTGTACACTCATCCGTCCGGCTGTACACTCATCCGTCCTCCGTCCGGCTGTACACTCATCCGTCCGGTTGTACACTCATCCGTCCGGCTGTACACTCATCCGTCCGGCTATACACTCATCCGTCCGTCAGTACATGCATGTACGTATTCCTCCTGAAAATCCACCCATCCGTAAAACATCAATTCACTGTTTTACTCATTTACTTTTCCGTCCTTCTGTACACACACATACCTGTCTATCATTGCATCTATCCGTCTATCTGTACATCTATCCGTCCATCCGGCCGTCCATCCGTACATCTATCCGTCTTTCCGTACACTGTACATTCATCCATCTGTACGTTCAGTCATTTAACAGTTCTCATTCTGTATATATACATATACATATGCATATACATATACATATACATATACATATACATATACATATACATATACATATACATATACATATACATATACATATACATATACATATACATATACATATACATATACATATACATATACATATACATATACATATACATATACATATACATATACATATACATATACATATACATATACATATACATATACATATACATATACATATACATATACATATACATATACATATACATATACATATACATATACATATACATATACATATACATA
>OZ022245.1:2219728-2622228 GCA_963978895.1 Erpobdella octoculata | reverse complement strand
ATCGCCCTCGTCATCATCATCATCATCATCATCATCATCATCATCATCATCGTCGTCGTCGTCGCGTCATCATTATCAACAACATCATCATCGTCATCATCATTGTTTTCACCTCACAGGAGATTAAATTAAGTTCCTGATTTAAAAATAATTATAACTAATTGTTATTCATCGTTTTATATGTTATATTATACTCCTCCTCTCACCGGTAACAAAATTTTTGTTAAATAAAATAATATAAAACAATTTTGTTTACACGAACGTCTAATTAATTCTAATTATTAAAAATAATTTATAGATATATAAGGTAGTTTAATTGTAAATAAATAAATACATTATATATCTTCTATTAACATAATTTGCTATGTATGTATGTATGTATGTATGTATGTATGTATGTATGTATGTATGTATGTATGTATGTATGTATGTATGTATGTATGTTTGTATGTATGTATGTATGTATGTATGTATGTATGTTAGCAATTTCGCTTAACCTATATATATATATATATATATATATATATATATATATCTTATAAATTTATATCTTTTTTTTATATCTGATAAAAACAAAAAAGATCGTCATTTTTTACGGGATACTTCTTGTAATATAATATAAATAAATATGTATATATATATATATATTATATATATATATATATATATGTATATATATATATATTATATATATATATGTATATATATATATATATATATATATATATATATATATATATATATATATATATATATATATATATATATATATATATAGTATGATCTTTTCCATAAGAAGATGTTCTTTAATTAACACGCATACCGCCCCGCTCCTCGTTCGCCGTCCTCGTACCGTGATGAATCCATACGACCTTTTGACATGCAATGATGTTCCCCTCCTGACCCGACCCGACCTTGGCCCTGTTTAAGTCAATTCGACATCGGAGACTCTTGCAGTGGTGCCGAGGCTCAGTTGAATGAATGAATGAATGAATGAATGAACTGTTGAGTTTATTGAAGTAAATTAAAGAAAAGTCGCTTCTGCTGTCATCAAGCAGATTGTTTGTGCACACACAAGCACATGTGTTCTGTTTTTCTTTCATTAAAAAAATAATAATGTGTTTTTTTCTAGTTGGATTTTATACTTAATTTCAATGTTTATCCAAAATCTAAAAGGTGTCAAATGGCACTACTGCCATGATATTTTCTTAAAATTAATTAATTCAGTTTCATTTGCACTTCATCTTTAATTAAACTAATCTATAACTAATTAAATCGACAGTCCCCCTCTTCACCACCACCCTCCCCCCACCATAAAAACAAATATCACGACCATATTCTCCGCTACGCGATCGCTTGTGTAGACCTGACCCCCCCCCCCCTTGGATGCGAATTTTATTCTCAAAAAGCGGGCGAAGACGACGAGAGATGTTGTAATGGTCGCTCCCTCGTTTAGGTAGGAAGTAATTTTGCCGTGCAAACTGCCTGCTTTCTCCGTATTTTATTATCCATAAATGACCGGCAATTTGCCGGGCGTATTAGAGGAGGCAGAGGCATACATACGCAAAAGCGAGGGGTTACGGTAAGGGCGAAACGAGTATCATCGAGTTAATGGTTCTTAATTGAAGGTCGGACATGATCTATGAAGATCGTAAGAAGTAATCAGCCGACCATGTTCTGTTTTCTGTTTACACGGAAAACGCCGCAGAGGGAGGGGGCCGGGGGCCCGGGGAGCGGGGAATGTGGGACAAAAATATAAAAATTTAGAAAATAGAAAGTTTGTGCTTTGCTTTTGGTTGCATTTATTTTTATTCGATAATTTTACTGAATTTGTAACTTTGAAACTGTTAACGTGCAGGGCCGTCTTTAACCAATTGGAGGCCATGGGCATATTAGGATAATGGGACCCCTATGATTTTGACAGAACACTATTTTGTTGGAATAGACAAAGAAAGTAGATAAACAAGGTTAACTAATTATTTTTATTAACAAAACAATCACATGAAACGAATAGATAAATGTAATATAGTTCACAAAAGTAACTCCTTTAGCCTTTACAGGTTAGTGCTTAAAAATCTATGTTATTTGAAAAGGTATATAGAGATACAAAAAACATTGCATTGACTAATATTTAAAAAATAATAAATGTTATTTAGCTTCGATTTATTCGTATTATATAAGTTTTTTGGTAAGAAATATTGGTTATCGTTTGGTGATCTGACAAGAAATAGGGACTTTATATTTGATCTGAAGGGGGCCCCTATCAATCGCGGGGCCCTAGGCATGTGCTCAGTGTGCCCATTGGGAAAGAGGGGCCTGTTAACGTGGACGATAGCATTGCATTATATCACGTCCGGAGTGTAACCAAAACTAATCCCATGGCAACTGATCCCATGACAACAGATCCCAGGGCCATTGATCCCAAACACCAGATTTCATGACAACTGATTCCAAGACAACTGACCACATCAATAACTGATCACTGGACAACTGATTACTTGGACAATTGTTGTTTTTTGTCGTTAATTGAATTTCTATCTCACTGCATTGTCGTTATTAACCAATAATCAATAAGACAAAACACTTGTTATATAATCGTAATAAAGCAAAATCAGACTTAACATTTTTTCTAAGAGAATATGTAATTTTTTATTCTTGTTTTTATATACATTAAAATAACTTGTTCGTTATAGTTTAGACCTAGTCCGGATGAATACTCTAGTTTTGTTCATATAACATGCAGATGGTAATATGAACAGGCGCATAGCCATAGGGGGGGGCATGGATATGCCAAAAAATCCTGGTTCCGCGCCTGAATATCTATAAATTCCTTAAAAATAATGTAATTATAAAATTTAAAAACGCAAAATCAATTAGAAATAAGTAATCAAAAGAATTCCAGTTTTATGACAAAGCTACGTTTTTGCAGTGCGTTGGCAATTAGCGACACCCGCCATTGTTTACTTACAAAGGGGGCGGGCACTTAGCAGCTTGTCACGTTCACCGTTCATGAGAAATAATTAGAGAGTTGGTCTTCCATCAAAAAGGCGAATGTCTTTTCTCTTCTTTCTCTTCTTTCTGTGTTTATGAATGGTCTGAAAAGTCAAAACTAAGTAAAATTAGAAAAGTTATTATAAAAAGTTTTTTTTTTTAATTAGATGCAGCAGGTGTCATAAACGAGATGTGACGAAAATGTCAAATCGTCGTCGAGCAAAATGTGGAACGTAGGATTTAGAATTTATTTATGCAATTTTTTTATTTTGTTTTTTTTTGCTTTCTTTTAATGCAATTATTTTTCCTGTTACTGAAATTCAGCTTGTTCCGGTTTCAGCATGGGAAGTGTGCTGTGTGCTTCCACTTTAATGAGTAAACACTCTTTGTGTACAGAACGATTTGGCTCAACAAAGTATTGCGATGACTCCACATTACATATACTACATAGTATTGTGATGATTATACATGACGAATACTACATAGTATTGTGAAGATTATACATGACGAATACTACATACTATTGTGATAACTTTACAGTACCTACATGCAATGTATAGTAATGTGATGACCAATGCTGGGCTAGGTATTGAGTGCCCCCCAGAAATATTAGTGGGGATCGTTAATGATAGGTTGCATGACTGATGCCTAGCTGTCATACCGTATTCTTATTAATAAAATAATCGATGTCCAGACCAGGAGGCAGCCATACTTTGTTTTCCAAAAAAATACTTTTTGTTATAAAAATGATTGATAGTTAAAAATGAAGGGAGAGGGGATAGTTGTAGACAGTGGGGTCATTAGAAGAGACAAAATAGTTGTCTCCAAATAACAAGAAGTTCAGACAAATTTTGGGGAAAATACTTACGACTGCCCTTTTCCCTCTCCGGTTACTAGCTAATTTTGGGAGATACGTTTAACATAAAAAGTATAGAATTATGGAATGAGCTGGTAAGTAATTTTCAATTTTTTTAAAAAATTTCATACCTATATATCTTTTTAAAACTTGTTAGACTTTTGCCCAAATTGTATTTTTCTCTGAGTAAAATATACTTTCAATGTTTTTTTTTTAAATTATAAATCTCGTTCGAAAAATTACATTCGTGTTACATTAATTTAACATCTAAAATAACACATTTATTTGGTTATGGCAGATGAATTCAAAGCAGTGATAACTGCTAGCTGCCACACCGCAGAACAACAACAATAATAATAATGACAGCATTTTTTCTCGGCAGCATCAGGTTTTGATGCTTAAAATGTCGCTCTTTGAAGGGCAAAATTCATTTATAAGAGACCAGAGTGAGTGAACGAAAAATTCCACAACTTGCAGATTCTTGTTGTTGGCACTTGACTTAGAGAAGTAGAAAAATCAAGAGAACGATGATTCTTCTTAATTGCTCTTCAAATAATCCGATCCAAGTCTATCCTTGAGACAACTTGTTGATGATCTCGGATTTCTGAAAGCAAACACGAGTGCCCAGTGTTTTTATTTTAGCGGAGTGAGTTATAATTCTTGTGCTATTTGGCTTTAATGAATATTGATATTTTGAAGAAACATAAAAAATGGATGAAAAACCACAAAAATCTGTTAATTATATTAACCGAACTACAGAGTTAGATTTATTATTAACAGTTAAATTAATTTGTGATTAAAGATAACATTATTTAAAGATGATAACATTCAGATAACAAATGTGAAAAAAAAGTTTTATAGATTGACTAGCTGACCCAGCAAACGTTGTTTTGCCTTATAAATTATTTTAGTTTTTTTTATTAAAAGTTTAATGTACAAATTATTTCAATTTAAAAAAAAAAACAATATCTAAGAGCAATCGAGTGTACAATGTTTTTTGTCACACCTTCTTTAGGAACGTGAAAATTGGAACTTAAATTATTTTTTATAGCGTAAGCACCCACTAAGAAAAGGTTTTTGAAAACTTTGCTCCTAAGGGGATGAAAAAAGAAAACACATTTTTTTCTAAAACAACGCATATCTCAAAAATAAAAAATAAGAAAGTTTTGAAATTTGGTATCTAGATTCTTCTTAAAAAATAAAAAAATACCTGTTTCACCATTTTTTAAAAATTTAGTTTCCAGGACCTCAAATGTTGGATGGAAAATAGGGTTATTTGTTTTTTAGATTAACTACTACTCAAAAACTGTAAGTTTTTGATAATTTGGTTTTCAACACATCAAATGTGGAGTGGAAAAAAAGAATATTTGATTAAAAACTCCTAAACTAAAAATGTGAAAGTTTTGCAATTTAGTACCGAAATAATTCTTACGAAATAACAGAATACAGGTTTTAATAATTTTTGAAAAAATTTGGTTTCAGAATTTCAAATGTGGGGTGGAAAATAGGGTTTAATTTTTTCAAATAACAGCCACTCTGAAACTGAAAATACTACAGATGTAATTAGTATTTAGATACTACTTAGAAAATAAAGTTACACGTGTTTTACTTTTTTTTGATGTTTTGGCTTTTAGGACTACAAATGTAGGGCGGAGAAAAAGATTATAACTGAAAATATAAAATCTTTAAAATTCAGTAATATAATAATAAAATACGTGTTTTTTTTATTTTTTGAAATATTAGTTTCCAATCTTTGAGGTTATGTGCCTGTTAAAACTGGCTAAATCCAGATGATCATCAGTCGGGCCAAGCTTTGATTGTTGTGCTTATGAGTCGGGCCAGTTCGGGCCTAAATAACAAGCCAGGCCTGAAATTTTCTGCCTATTAATTACGCCGGACCGGGTCCAAAAATCCGTTTAGGGCTCTATGGATTAAAAAACAGCACGGGCCGGGTAGGCCGTGATTTTAAGATTTTTATTTTTAAAAATAATAATTTATAGTCTTTCACACAATTGAGGTCTTCAGACGGGCCAAACCTAAAGTCAAGGTGGGAAGAGCCGAGATTTTTTGCCAAGTATAGAAATTTTAAGCTTCTAAAAACGGCCGAGCCCAGATTAGACGGGCCGGGCTGGGCCTGGAATTTTGGCTTATGAAACAGGCTTGGCCAAATTGTCGACGGGTCGGGCCGTAAAAACTCGGTCAGTGCAATACTCTACTATGGATACACGGTTCAAGTTTTCTAATTTCAAGCGAGCGAAACCGCGACGGGCCCTGCTAGTATATATATATATATATATATATATATATATATATATATATATATATATATATATATATATATATATATATATATATATATATATATATATATATATATAGAGGCTTAAATATCGTGGAAGAACCAGTTCAGTGCATAATAAATCTGATAATTTATATTACATACACTATTAACAATATAAATATTATAATTATAATCTGATAAACTAAATTATACCAAAATTAAGAATGGGTCATCGCTTACATTATTTTCCACTTTTGTTAAAATCTTTATCTACGGATTTTGTTTTATTCAACTTCAAGGAAATTTTTCTTGAACCATCTTCTGAAATGGAATGTCTTCCTTTCAAAGTTAAAGAGAGCGTAGAACTGACAGAGTCTATTTTTAAAGAAATAATTTCAAGAAGTGAAAAAATAGGATTGGAATTACACCCTGAATATACAATTCCTATTTATTTGAAATTTGATTGTTTAGATTAATTAACGCTCAAAGAAGTTGATATTGACAAGTTTTACGAGCCTTTACAGAAAATTGTAAAAAAAGGAAATCTCACTCGTTTTTCATTTACTTGGGATAATATGAATGAAGGACCATACAACCTTTCTCAACTTTTTCGCAAAAACTCATCTTTGTCTTTGAATTTGCAAGATCTAGAACTAGAGGTTCATTGTTCTTCTATAATGTATTGTAAAATGTCTGCGTGGTTGTGTCCTAAGTTAATAAAACTTTCTCTGTGCTGTTTCTGTAGTAATGAGTTTGAAACCAAAGAAGATCTAATTGATTTCCTTAAAATTGACTTTCCTTACGAGAATTTGAAAACCCTAGCTATATATGGTTGCGGCTATGCAAGAAAAACAATAAATAAGTTTCCTCGTTTTAGTGGTCTTCAAAAACTGACTATTACAACGTCTGATGATTTAACATTGGAAGTGGAAGAATTGATTGATTCAATATCATGTCTTTCTATGCTAACCTGGCTTGACATGAGTGAAAACAGATGCTTTCAAGAAATTAATAACAAGAATCTACAACTACTGTACAAGATGATAGACAAACTACCTAATTTAGTTCATCTCGATATAAGTAATTTGAAAGCTGTATTTGAAGAACCTTTTACGTGGACGCACTCAAGGAGATTTCAGTATTTAGGGCTACGTTTTGGTGGAAGAAATAATTTTGGTTACAAAAACGATGTTGTTGCCGAAAGCGATGTTGATGACGAAAGCGATGTTGATGACGAAAGCGATGATGATGACGAAAACGATATTAATGACGGGAACGATGTTGAAGTCAAAAACGATGTTGATGGCGAAAATGATGCTGGTGACGAAAGCGATGTTGATGACGTAAACAAGTTTGAAACTTCTCCAAACATAAACTCTGAGGTTGTAAGTAACTTTAGCACAGTTGATGGAATTGTAGCTTCAATGGAAAGCAATTTAATGAATTCAGAAATTTTAGAAATACGCCTCTATAATTTGAAATGTTTGGCAAAAAATGATCAACATCACTCAAGTATTAGAAACAAACTTCCGATCATAATAGATCTCATAAAAAAAGGATTTTATTATTACGATTCGCAACACCGTTTCGGAACTGTATTCATGTTTTTTGATTTATTTTGCGTTTTGTCCAAAATTGGCTTAGAAAATAAGGAAATTGAAAAGTTTATAAAAGTTATGCTGAGTACTCGATACCGAAGTCATTGGATCTACGAAATAATTAATCACTCTGAAGAATCTATGAAGCATATTATATGGAAAGTATTATTATCGCCAAGTCTAAACTGGATTTCAATTCTTTTGTCACTCGACTTCAGGGTAAATGATCATCCCTATGATTAGGGATGTCACGGGTAGTACTTTTTGGAGTTTTCGGGTTCGGGTTCGGGTTCGGGTTTGTGAAACTAGAGTTTTCGGGTTCGAGTTCGGGTTCGGGTTTGTGAAACTAGAGTTTTCGGGTTCGGGTTCGGGTTCGGGTTTGTAAAACTCGAGTTTTCGGGTTCGGGTTCGGGTTTGTGAAACTCAGGTTTTCGGGTTCGGGTTCGGGTTCGGGTTTGTAGTTTTCCAAAAACCGGGTTCGGGTTCGGGTTCGGGTTCGGGTACTGGTTTATGATTTCAAATTCCTGGAATTATTTTAAATTTACTTAGTGTATATACATATACAAACGAGAGCGATCAATTCATCCATTGGACATTACACGTATTGAATAAACTCTAACAAGTTAATTTTTTTAGCTTTCCAAATAATGTGATTTCTTTGGCCGAAGGAGGCTTAATTATTTTAGTTCGTTCGTGGCTCGGTCCGGCCAGATAATAATGCGGATTAGTGGTCTAGTTTACACACTCACCAATAAAATGAACTATTTGTGTTATTTGTTACGCAAAGGTGATAATACAAAACTTGCAGGGCTTGCGATTAGCATAATACGTTACCTCTTAAATTATTGTAATTTATTAATTTTTTCGCGGCTCGGTCCGGTCGGGCAATCAGGCGGATTAGTGTCCTAGCTTACACATTTGCCAATAAAATAACTGTGGCGCATAGATCATTTATAGACTTTGCCAGTTAAAGTTTAGGATTATGCAAGATTATCTTTATAACAAAGGGTCTTTGTTATATCAGAAAAACTTTGAGTATATGAATGAATAAATATAAGGTTATATAACTGAAGTAAAAAGTTTAGAGTCATGGCTTTCCGCGATTTCTTCGACCGAAGGAGGCTTAATTATTTTAGTTCGTTCGCGGCTCGGTCCGGCCTGATTATAATCAAACGGATTAGCGGTTTAGTTTACACAATCACTAATAAAATGACGTATTTGTGTTATTTGTTACGCAAAGGTGATAATACAAAACTTCTACGTTCGCGATTAGTATAATATGTTACGTCAACAAAACTTGTAATTTATTAATCTCTAAGACACAGCTTTTATAAAGATTTATTTGTTCACAACTCCGAGTTCGGGTATTAGGCTTATAAATTTTCGGGTTCGAGTTCGGGTTCGGGTATCAAGTTTTCACATTTTCGGGTTCGAGTTCGGGTTCGGGTATCAAGTTTTCTCATTTTCGGGTTCGGGTTCGGGTTCGGGTATCAAGTTTTCACATTTTCGGGTTCGGGTTCGGGTTCGGGTACCAAATTTTCACACTTTCGGGTTCGAGTTCGGGTTCGGGTATCAGAAAAAGACCGGGTAGTACCGAACTCGGGTTCGGGTTCGGGTACCCGTGACATCCCTACCTATGATCATCCTGACTTTGTTTCAGATGTAATTGATCATCTAATAAGAGCGTATGAAAAATATTACAAGATTACACAAAGTATCATTCCAGAAGCTGATGAAATAATGAGATTTTTTGAGTTACATTCGGATTCGAAAAACAGAAACATAATACAGTATTTTTTGAAAAAACAAAAAGAAATCAAAGAGAAAATTGAAAGTAGGCAATTGAAACTAGAAGAACGTTAAATCAGGCTATGAAACCATTTTCATATTTGTTATTTGCATTTTTTCAGCAATCTTACTGGTTAAGTATAGTATCAGAATAACAATTTGTTTTTTTTATTGAAAATTTTCAATTTATTTTGAAGAATAAAATTAAAAAAAGTAAATGGAAAAAATATTTTCATAAACTTTGTTTTTTCAATATCATCAACATACATAATTTCCCATGTTTGTACGAAGTGACGTAACTAGATCAAACTTTCGGAGAAGGCAAATAAATAAGTAACCAATGCATAAAGGATAGAGCGGGAAAGGGAAAGCGACCGAGAACGGGAAAGCAACCGGGAGCGGGAAATCGACCGGGAGCTGGAAAACGACCGAGAGCGGGAAAGCGACTGGGAGCGGAAAAGCGACCGGGAACGCGACGGGAACGGGAAAGCGGAGAAGGAAACGGGAGCGAGAGAGACAAACATTAGAAAAACCTCTGAAAACTCCGGGCAACGCCGGGTGCCCCCGCTAGTTCTATATATATGATTCTAATAAACTGTTTCGGCATGATCATGAAGTTTATAGAACGTCTTTTTAAGATTCAACGTCCAAAGTGGAATAAAGTGGGTCCAGCCGTAGTCGAAGAATTTTTTACCAATGCTTTTATTAACTCGTCGGCTCTGTTTCTCTGTCTGTTTCTCTGTCTGTCTGTTTCTCTGTCTGTTTCAAATCTTGCAATCAATTTTTGAGTCACTTCCTGTTGATAGATTTTTTTCAAATTTTGCATACATGCTCAAAATAGAAGACAATGCAATATTCAATTATTAGTTTTACAATAAGTCAATTAATTTAGTTAATTTTCTTGAGGATTTTATCGAGGGGTTTCTTGAGGGTTTTCTTGAGGGTTTTCTTGAGGGTTTTCTTGACCACAAAACGCTAACCGACTGGCAGACTATTTTACCAAGTTAACACGAACCACACTCACTGACCGCGATTCTCAAGCGTGTACGAAATTTTCATGAAAATAGTTGAGATATTTAAATTCGATGCTTTTTGATGATATTTTTATTATTATTACCAATGCTTTTATTAACTCGTCGTCTCTGTTTCTCTGTCTGTCTGTTTGTTTCTCTGTCTGTTTCAAATCTTGCAATCAATTTTTGAGTCACTTCCTGATGATAGATTTTTTCAAATTTTGCATACATGCTTAAAATAGAAGACAATGCAATATTCAATTATTAGTTTTACAATAAGTCAATTAATTTAGATAATTTTAATTAATTTCGATATTTCGATATAATTAAGATATTTCGACTTTAACATAAAATAAAAGAGTAATATAAGAAAAAATTGATTGCAAAATTTGTGTTTTAATTACATATAAGAGCATTGGTTTTAAAAATTCGTTTTTAATTTACTTGTTTATAACTGATAACAATTAACTCAAAATAAATAATTTATTCAACTACATTCTCTAGAAAATCCAATTGGACACATTATAGGGGAAAGTAGGATATTATGGGGTACTTAACAAAAAAATATAATTTAAACTATATTATAGTGGCAGAAATTTAATTTTTTTTCTCTGTTTACCAAGCAGACATATTACTATGAGTTAATGAAACATTTAAGCAAATATGATTTCATTTTTTAGAAAATAATTGAATAAAGTGTAGCATTCAAGTACCCCATATTACCCACTAGAGGTGGGGTAATATGGGGTACTTGAATGTTAGATATGTTCCAGCTTTCATTAAACCTAAACATAACAAGAACAACAAAAGTAATTGTTATAAAACAATATTGTATTAATAAAACAATAACATAAGTAATAAAAACATTTTAAAAATATTAAATGAGGATCACTGCAGATGTTGACTCTGGGCTCCGTTTTGTAAGTTTTGCATAATTACGTGGCATCTGAAAAGATAATAAAGCAGTATAAAGTAATGACATAATAAAATAAAGGTAACAGATCAATGATGAAATGCGTGTAAAAAGTGAAGAAATCATGAATATGGTAATATGGGGTGTACCCCATATTACCCCAGCCCAGATACCCCATATTACCCAACAGCATACCACGAATAAAATCTGTAAAATTTTGGCAAATCAACATTGTAGCGGCTGATAATTAAAAACACTGTTAAAGTATATCCCAAAAAAATAGAAATTCACAATTGTTAGAAAATATCTTACTTTTTCTCTCTTTTATGCGTAGAGAAACACAGTTGATGGAACTTAACAGAAAACGTTAAAAAATGATTTCTAATCTATAACGTAAACTCGTAAACAAAATTGCTTTATCGGCTATGCGGCAGAGTTACATAACCAATACGACCATAGATCGCTAATTAAATATTCTTATAACGCTGTTCTTATAATAAAAAGGTGGGTACCCCATATTACCCGAGGCCCCATATTACCCCACTTTCCCCTACATCAAACTACACGTTAAGTTTGACGCACTTGACTGACTCAGATAATGAAATTCAGATAACAAATGTGAAAAAAAAGTTTTATAGAATGATTTAACCCACTTCAAGTTTCAATTTTTTAGCTTCGATTGCTTGTTTTAATTTTTTGTGTTTTTTTCAAGAAAGACGTTGTTTCTCACAATTTATTTTTTTAAAGACTTTTGTCTTCTGAAATGTAATTTAATAAATCTAATTATGCCGTCATTAACCTGTAGAATAATAATTTTTGTCAACTTGTAACATTTTTCAGACGCCATTATTGGATGACAAAATATACAACTTTATTAAACGAAGAATAACAATAAGAATAACAATTATTTAAAAAAAAAATCGATAGAACTGACGCGTTTTAACAGCTACTTTATTTTGAGAAAATTCTTTGCTGTAATTAATAACAAGAATTATTATCTTTGCTTTAAAACGAAAACAAAATTAAATACAGTTATATAAATGGTTACATATATAAATTCCAAAAAAGTCGTTTTAAAACAAGCATTTTTTCAACAAACAAAAAACCGGCAAATTCTGAAATATATATATTTGTAGAAATTACTGGTTTTCTTACTTGCTTCGTACAATACTTTTAAAATCTAAAATAATATCCAAATATTGACCAATTGTAGCCCCGAACAGCGGGTCTTAAACCAAAAGGTTGAGAATTTGGCTCGAAAAGTTGTTTCTGCTTAATGGCGAGTTATGTTTCTGAGAGCATGTCTCAAGGATAAAAAAAACAGACAAACATAATTAACTATAAGCAAATAAAAAGCAAAAAAAAACAAAAACAAAATAGATAAACAACTTTTGGCTAACCCTGCTAGTAGGCTGTAAACTATTTGGTTGTCTGCAAAACATTTTTAATTGATTATCAATAACAAAATAAACATTATTACTTATGTGACTACAATAATGTCAATAGAAATGCTGCTAAATGAACTGAATGTTTTCTTTCTTATTTACCTTTTTATTTAAATTTTATTTTTCAAAACTTATTAACAAACATGAAAAGTTAACCCTCTTCGAGTATCAATTGCCTACTTTTACTTTCTTGGTTCAATTTTGTGTATTTTATCAAAACTTTAGTCCAAAACTTGTTTTTGTTAGAATGTAACTCAAAATATTTTAGTATGTCATCCGCTTCTGGAATAAGTTTTTGTGTGAATTTGTAATATTTTTTCCATGCTGTCAGTAGATGACCACATATCGAACTACGTTTATTTGCTTCAAATTCATATGACAACACGAATGAAATCCAGTTGTGACTTGAAAATAATAATCCCTTCCATACAACATCGTCAAATGTACAATATTGAGTTTCATCGATTAACTCACGAATCCAATAATTTCTCCATCGAGTACTCAACATCACTTTTATAAATTTTCTACCTACGCTCTTTTCTAAGCCAATTTTATACAAAGCGTGAAATAAATCTAAAAAAAATGTTATGTTTCGGCAAGGTGCACGAGCATCGTAATAATAAATGCCTTTGTTTATAAATTCAATTATGATTGGAAGGTTATTTCTAATACTTAAGTGATGTTGATCTTTTTTTGCAAAATTATTTAAAATATAGAGGCATTCTTCGAACATTATTGCATTTCTAAAAACGCTTTTCATTGATGTTACAATTCCATCAACTGTGCTAAAGTTACTTATAACTTCTGAGTTTATGTTTGAAGAAATTTCAAACTTGTTTACGACACCAACATTGTAAAAATTTCAAATTTTTAAAGGTTTTATTGACTTTATTCTATAATTCACTCAACGTTTGTCTAATCAGTCTGAAAATTTAATCAAATGTGCAATCCGCAGCTCCATATGCACACTTTAATTTTCAAATTGATTGGATAACAGAAAGTTAGTTTTTTCAATTGGTAAATGGCTTCAATGTATTGTTCAAGCAGGCAAACACGATGACGTTAATATGAAGGATTTATAAACGTATAAACATTTCAATGATAGAAGACAAAAAAACACAGTGACTCGTTTTTAAACATGGTACAATCTAGATAATCAATTAATTATCAATATTGCTTTTACATTATATTTATATGCTGATCAATTCTAAGTTTTAATACTTAATCCGAAAGTTAGTTAAAAACTTATTCTAAGTTTTATAGGTTAACTAAGAAAAACAACATAATTAATTTTTTTTTAAATTAAAACTTTTACCCGAGAAAAAACTTTTAGTTAACCAAACTTGTAAGCTGTAAACTAATTGTTTGACCGCAATATTTTCTATTCAATATCATTAATAAAAAAACAATATCATTAGTATGACGATAAAGTCAATAAATATTTTGGTATAAGGGTTCAATTACTCCATTTTTTTAAATTCTCTTATTTAACTTCACTTGTCTCTTGTTTGTTTGTTTGTCTGTGGTGATCAAATCTTAGAAACAAAAATTCACCAACTTTTCGACCACCTAGAGCTCTAAAATTTCCAGGAAAGCTTTATTCTGGATGACAATACATATATTGAATGTTTTCAACATGAAATAGGCCTTAAATCAATTAAATTAATCAAAGTTGTCCGTTACAGGTAAACGCAAATTCAACTAATATTCATCTACGTAGAGGTTTGAAACTTTCAGAATAGCTGTATTCTCGATAACAATATATGAATGAAGTGTTTTAGATAACAACTAATCCATTCATCAAGTTAAATTTAGGAATTTTGATTTCATATGAAAGAAATAAACAATGTACAAGATTGAGCGTAACGGTTGTTTTAGATTCAAAAATTTTAGTTCGTTGACTCAGATAAAAAAACAATTAAAGCGTTTTTTTAAATTTATTACAAACTTTATATTAGGTTACAATTTCTGTGTGTGTTTGGCTTTCTCTCTACGCAAATCTTGCATGTAAAATTTAACTAGCATTTTGATTAGCTAGGAAGCTGAAACTTTCAGCATAGCTTTATATTGGATGACAATACATGATTCAATTAAAAAAATTAATTTATACATCTTTCGTATTTCTAAATCGAGTGTATTTAAAATAACAGTTTATGCAGAAAAACTCGTTTTTTCCTTTACTTGTTTTTTATCTTTACTTGTTTAATTACTTTTTTATTTCAATTTATTTTTCAAATAATTTTACAAAACTCAATAAGAAACAATTTGTAATTTTGTTACTACAACTAAACAGTAAGATTACTAAAAAAAACAATACTAACAAATCTGAAAAGTTAACCCGATTCAAGTATCAGTTAACTACTTTTACTTTCTTGCACCAACTTTTTGTATTTTTTCAAAAAATTAGCCCAAAACTTGTTTTTGACAGAGTGTAACTCAATATATCTTAGTATGTCATCCGCTTCTGGAATGAGTTTTTGTGTGAACTTGTAATATTTTTTCCATGCTGTCAATAGATGACCACATATCGAACTACGTTCACATTCAAATGACAACAAGAATGAGATCCAGTTATGACTTGAAAATAATAATCCTTTCCATAAAACATTGTAAGATCGACGAATCAGAATTTGATTGATAAACTGACGAATCCAATAATTTTTCCTTCGAGTACTCAACATCACTTTTACAAATTTTCTAATTGCACTATTTTCTAAGCCAATTTTACACAAAGTACAAAATAAATCTAAAAAATTATGCGAAGTCCCGTAGCGGTGGTGCGTATCGTAATAATAAAATCCTTTGTTTATGAATTCAATTATGATTGGAAGGTTGTTTTTAATAGCTGAGTGATGTTCATCTTTTTTGCAAAATTTTTCAAACTAAAGAGACACTTATCAAACATATTTGAATTCTTAAAAACATTTTCATTGATGTTACAATTCCATCAACTGTGCTAAAGTTACTAACAACTTCTGAGTTTATGTTTGAAGAAGTTTCAAAATCTTTCCCGTCACCAACATCATTTCCATCACCAACATCGTTTCCGTCACCAACATCGTTTCCGTCACCAACATCATTTCCGTCACCAACATCGCTTTCGTCACTAGAATCGCTGGCGCCACTAGAATCGGTCTCCTCACCAACATCATTGCCGTCAGCAACATCGTTATCGTCACCAACATCATTGCCGTCAGCAACATCGTTATCGTCACCAGTATCGCTCATATTATAATCGCTGTCGTCACTATAATCATTTTCGTTACTAAAATCGCTTTCGGAAACAAAATTATATTTTTCACCAAAACGCAGCCCTAAATACTGAAATTTTCTTGTATGCGTCCATGTAACAGATTTTCCAAACACAGCTTCTCTATTACTAATATCAAGATGAACCAAATTGGGTAATTTGTCTATCATCTTGTACAGTAGTTGTAGATTCTTGTTATTAATTTTTTGAAAGCATCTGTTTTCACTCATATCAAGCCAGGTCAGCATAGAAAGACATGAAATTGAGTCAACCAATTCTTCCAATTCCAACGTTAAATCATCAGACGTTGTGATAGTCAGTTTTTGAAGAACACTAAAACGAGAAAACTTGTTTATTGTTTTTCTTGCATAGCCGCAACCATATACAGCTAATGTTTTCAAATTCTCATAAGGAAAGTCAATTTTAAGTAAGTCAATTAGATCTTCTTTGGTTTCACACTCATTACAACACACGCAACATAGAGAAAGTTTTGTTAACTTAGGACACAACCACGCAGACATTTTACAATACATTGTAGAAGGACAATAAACCTCAAGTTCTAGATCTTGTAAATTCAAAGACAAAGATGGGTTTTTACGAAAAAATCTAAAAAAATTTTCAGACCCGCGAATTATTTCATCAGCGTATTTTTTTGAATTTCCAATAAATGAAAGACGAGTAAGATTTCCTCGGTTCACAGTAGTTTGTAAGGGCTTATAAAACTTGTCAATATCAAATTCTTTGAGAATTAATTCATCTAAACAGTCAAATTTTAAATGAATAGCAATTATATATTCAGGTTCTAATTCCAATCCTATATTTTCACTTCTTGAAACTATTTCTTTAAAAATAGGCGCTTCCAGTTCTACACTGTCTTTAACTTTAAAAGGAACACATTCCATTTCAAAAAATGGTTCGAGAAAAATTTCTTTGAAATTGAATAAAACAAAATCCGTAGATAAAGATTTTAACAAAAGTGGAAAATAATGTAAGCGATGAACCATTCTTAAATTTGGTATAATTTATTTTATCAGATTAATATTATATTATTTATATTGCTAATATTGTATGTAATATAAATTATCAGATTTCTTATGCACTGAACTGGTTCTCCCAAGATATTTAAGCCTATATATATATATATATATATATATATATATATATATATATATATATATAAATATATATATATATATATATATATATATATATATATATATATATATATGCGGTGATGTTTTCCCAAAGTTTTACCAGGGGGCTCGCATTCGCGGTGAATATTTTCTTACATTTATTTAATATTAATATTCCCATTGAAATATTATTTGGCAGAGTAGCACACGAACTGATGAATATTAAACTATCAGGAAAAAACAAATTATCGTTCATATTCACTTTTATTTTGTATACTAATTAAAAAAGACACAAAATTATTTACATGAACTAGTATTCTGAAATTTTATATATTTACACATATTATTATAAAGTAATTGAATCATTGAAAATATTTCCAAATAGCTTCTTGATTTTCACTATATTTCTTCAAGTTGGATTTTTTTCACCCCGGTATCATCTGCCGAGTTTTGGTTCCTCAACCAACTTGTTACATAGGGAACTACGTTCCAAGTGTTCAATGGGCGACCAATTAAGAGAAAGCATAGACCAATTTGCGTATAGGGAAAACTACACACACACACACACAAACAAAGATTGTAACCAAAATAAATGTTTAAAAAAATTTAATTTGTACAGAAATTTTAAATTTGACAGGTAAGAAAAAAATTGTTTATTCCTAAAATAGATTTAGCTCCAAAGAATCCAGAACTTCTCTTCGTTCTCAGTGGAAGAGAGAGAGATTCCAGTTAAGCTGGCATTTGCAATGACAATAAGAAAATTTCAAGGTCAAACATTAGACATGTTAAGCATTTATTTACCAGAGCCTGTGTTTAGTCATAGACAATTATATGTTCCCATGTCTCGAGTACGTCGTGATTGCGATGTTAAAATCAAAATTTCTGAAGGGATGGAACAAGGACATTTAATCAAAGGATCTGATGCGGTTCTCACAAAAAAATGTTGTTTATAAAGAGATATTTACTTTGTAATTAGTAAAAAAAACATTTTATAGATTATTTTTTATAGAGATTGTTATTTTGTAGTTGATAATAAAACTATTTCTTAGAGTTAAATATTTTTGTATTTTTCTTTTTTAGGCCTGTTGTCCGACAGGCTTTAAGCTAGTATATATATATATATATATATATATATATATATATATATATATATATATATATATATATATATATATATATATATATATATATATATATATATATATAAAAGATAGTAACAGCTGGTAAGACGGATGAAGGGCAATAAGAAATCATAAAGAACTAGAGATAGCCCGTCGAAATAACAGATTTTTTTACATATAATTATTATTTTGCGATTGCAGTGCCAGCTAACAGCGTTGCATAAAGTAATAACATACATATATACGGGAGAGCAAGCAGAAACGGGAAAGCAACCGGGAGCGTGAGAGCAAGCGGGGAAGGAAACGGGAGCGAGAGAGAAAAACTCTAAAAACCCCGGGCAAAGCCGGATACCCCGCTAGTTAGCAAATACAAATTTTGAAAAATCTTAAAAATCGATTTTCTTCAATTCAATTTTTTTTTTATTTTATATTTCAAAAATTTTTTTTTAAATCTCAATAAAATAAAACAATTTGTAATTCTGCTACTATACTTATACAGTAAGATCGATAAAAACAAATGCAGGTAACAAATTGGAGTATTGTTTTATAGCTTGACTTAACCGACTTCATGTTGTAATGGCTGACTTTCATTTCCTTGTTTCAAATTTTTGTGTTTTAAACTTTTGTGTTTTTTTAAAAACTTATCTATAAAAGGTTTTCTATCTGGGCATGACTTTACAAATCTTATTATTTCATCAGCTTCTGGAATAATAGTTTGTGTAAACTTGTAGTATTTTTCATACGCCAGTATTAGATGATATATTACATCTAAAACATTATGATGACCCTTAGTACTAAAGTCATGCGACAAAACACTTGAAATCCAGTTTTTACTTGGTAATAATAGCCATTTCCATATAACAGTGCTTAAAAAGCTTTGAGACCATTCTAGGAATATCTCGGAAATCCAATGATTTCTGTATCGAGTACTCAACATTATTTCAATAAACCTTTTAATTTCACTAATTTTTAAGCCAATTTTAGACAAACTGCGAAATAAATCAAAAAATGAGTTTATAAATCCGGAGCGGTTAAGCGCATCGTAATAATAAAATCCTCGACTTATGAATTCCATAATTATTGGAAGATTGTTTCTAATACTGGAATGATGTTGATTTTTTTTTGCAAAATAAAGCAAAGATTCGAGGCATTCTTCAAACATTTCTGTATTCCTAAAAACGCTTTTCATTGAAGCTACAATTCCATCAACTGTGTCGAAAGTGCTTACAACCTCTGAGTTAATGTTTGGAGAAGTTTCAAACTTGTTCTCGTCACCAACATCGTTCCCGTCACCAACATCGTTCCCGTTATCAACATCGTTCACGTTATCAACATCACTTTCGTCATCAACATCGCTTTCGTCATCAACATCGCTTTCGTCATCAACATCGTTCCCGTCATCAAGATCGCTTTCGTCATCAACATCGCTTTCGTAACCAAAATTATTTCTGCCACCAAAACGTAGCCCTAAATACAGAAATCTTCTTGAGTGCGTCCACGTAACAGGTTCTTCAAATACAGCTTTCAAATTACTTATATCAAGATAAACTAAATTAGGTAGTTTGTCTATCATCTTGTACAGTAGTTGTAGATTCTTGTTATTAATTTCTCGAAAGCATCTGTTTTCACTTATATCAAGCCAGGTTAGCATAGAAAGACATGATATTGAATCAACCAATTCTTCCACTTCCAATGTTAAATCATCAGATGTTGTGATAGTCAGTCTTTGAAGTTCACTAAAACGAGAAAACTTGTTTATTGTTCTTCTTGCATAGCCGCAACCATATACAGCTAAAGTTTTCAAATTCTCATAAGGAAAGTCAATTTTAAGTAAATCAATTAGATCTTCTTTGGTTTCAAACTCCAATTTACAAACACAACGTATAGAGAGTTTTATTAACTTAGGACACAACCACGCAGACATTTTACAATAAATTATAGAAGGACAATGAACCTCTAGTTCTAGATCTTGCAAATTCAAAGACAAAGTTGGGTTTTTGCGAAAAAGTTGAATAAGTTTGTATGTTCCTTCGTTCTCTTTATCCCGAATAAATGAAAAGCGAGTGAGATTTCCTTTTTTTACAATTTTTTCTAAAGGTTGGAAAAACTTGTCAGCATCAACTTCTTTGAGCCTTAATTCATCTAAACAGTCAAATTTCAAATAAATAGAAATTGTATATTCAGGATGTAACTCAAATCCTATTTTTTCACTTCTTGAAATTATTTCTTTGAAAATAACCGCTGTCAGTTCTACGCTGTCTTTAACTTTGAAAGGAAGACATTCCATTTCAGACGATGGTTCGAGAAAAGTTTCCTTGAAGTTGAATAAAACAAAATCCGTAGTTAAACATTTTAACGGAGGTGGATAATATTGTAAACATAGACTCATTTTTATAATTCAGCTTATCAGAATAATTATAATATCGAATGTATTATTCTCAGAATAATTTCGTACTGAACTGGCTTACCAAAAATAGTTAAACAATGATAATAATATAAATGCCGTGATATATATATATATATATATATATATATATATATATATATATATATATATATATATATATATATATATATATATATATATATATATATAAGATAGTTACAGCTGGTAAGACGGATGAAGGGCAATAAGAAATCATAAAGAACTAGAGATAGCCCGTCGAAATAACAGATTTTTTTACATATAATTATTATTTTGCGATTGCAGTGCCAGCTAACAGCGTTGCATAAAGTAATAACATACATATATACGGGAGAGCAAGCAGAAACGAACGGGAAAGCAACCGGGAGCGTGAGAGCAAGCGGGGAAGGAAACGGGAGCGAGAGAGAAAAACTCTAAAAACCCCGGGCAAAGCCGGATACCCCGCTAGTTAGCAAATACAAATTTTGAAAAATCTTAAAAATCGATTTTCTTCAATTCAATTTTTTTTTTATTTTATATTTCAAAAATTTTTTTTTAAATCTCAATAAAATAAAACAATTTGTAATTCTGCTACTATACTTATACAGTAAGATCGATAAAAACAAATGCAGGTAACAAATTGGAGTATTGTTTTATAGCTTGACTTAACCGACTTCATGTTGTAATGGCTGACTTTCATTTCCTTGTTTCAAATTTTTGTGTTTTAAACTTTTGTGTTTTTTTAAAAACTTATCTATAAAAGGTTCTCTATCTGGGCATGACTTTACAAATCTTATTATTTCATCAGCTTCTGGAATAATAGTTTGTGTAAACTTGTAGTATTTTTCATACGCCAGTATTAGATGATATATTACATCTAAAACATTATGCTGACCCTTAGTACTAAAGTCATGCGACAAAACAATTGAAATCCAGTTTTTACTTGGTAATAATAGCCATTTCCATATAACAGTGCTTAAAAAGCTTTGAGACCATTCTAGGAATATCTCGGAAATCCAATGATTTCTATATCGAGTACTCAACATTATTTCAATAAACCTTTTAATTTCACTAATTTTTAAGCCAATTTTAGACAAACTGCGAAATAAATCAAAAAATGAGTTTATAAATCCGGAGCGGTTAAGCGCATCGTAATAATAAAATCCTCGACTTATGAATTCCATAATTATTGGAAGATTGTTTCTAATACTGGAATGATGTTGATCTTTTTTTGCAAAATAAAGCAAAGATTCGAGGCATTCTTCAAACATTTCTGTATTCCTAAAAACGCTTTTCATTGAAGCTACAATTCCATCAACTGTGTTGAAAGTGCTTACAACCTCTGAGTTAATGTTTGGAGAGGTTTCAAACTTGTTCACGACACCAACATCGTTCCCGTCACCAACATCGTTCCCGTTATCAACATCGTTCCCGTTATCAACATCACTTTCGTCATCAACATCACTTTCGTCATCAACATCGCTTTCGTCATCAACATCGTTCCCGTCATCAAGATCGCTTTCGTCATCAACATCGCTTTCGTCACCAAAATTGCTTCCGTCATCAAAACGTAGCCCTAAATACTGAAATCTTCTTGAGTGCGTCCACGTAACAGGTTCTTCAAATACAGCTTTAAAATTACTTATATCAAGATGAACTAAATTGGGTAATTTGTCTATCATCTTGTACAGTAGTTGTAGATTCTTGTTATTAATTTCTCGAAAGCATCTGTTTTCACTTATATCAAGCCAGGTTAGCATAGAAAGACATGATATTGAATCAAACAATTCTTCCACTTCCAATGTTAAATCATCAGATGTTGTAATAGTCAGTTTTTGAAGACCACTAAAACGAGGAAACTTGTTTATTGTTCTTCTTGCATAGCCGCAACCGTTTATAGCTAAGCTTTTTAAATTCTTGTAAGGAAAGTTAATTTTAAGTAAATCAATTAGATCTTCTTGGGTTCCAAACTTTTTTCTAAACAAACAACGCAAAGAAAGTTTTATTAACTTAGGACACGACCACGCAGACATTTTACAATACATTGTAGAAGGAAAATAAACCTCTAGTTCTAAATCTTGCAAATTCATACACAAAGATGGACTATTGGGAAAAAGTTGAATGAGGTTTTCTGATTTATCTTGATTGTTAATAACTGTAAGACGAGTGAGCTTTCCTCTGTTCACAATAGTCTGTAAGGGCTGGAAAAACTTGTCAATATCAACTTCTTTGAGCATTAACTCATCTAAGCAGTTAAATTTTAAATAGAAAGGTATTATATATTCAGGATGTAATTCCAATCCTATTTTTTCGCTTCTTAAAATTATTTTTTTGAAAATATACGCAGTGCATTTTAGACTGTCTTTAACTTTGAAAGGAAGACATTCCATTTCAGAAGATGGTTCGAGAAAAATTTCTTTGAAATTGAATAAAACAAAATCCGTTGATAAACATTTTAACGTAGGTGGATAATATTGTAAACATAGACTCATTTTTATAATTCAGCTTGGAATAATTATAATATCGTATGTATTACTTATCTTCAGAATAGTTTCGTACTGAACTGGCTTACCAAAAATAGTTAAACAATGATAATAATATAAATGCCGTGATATATATATATATATATATATATATATATATATATATATATATATATATATATATATATATATATATATATATATAGTTAGTGTGTTTGCAAAAGCGTATGTATGTATGTGCAGTCCGTCTGTTGAAATTATCGCTTCACGGATCGTTATATCACGGAAGGGCGTTAAGTCGCTAAGCACTATATTGTGCCCGGAGCCCGGAGATATAAGCTCCCCGGATCAGAATAGCCATAAATCTGATCTATCCCATATCTTACATAAAATTACACTCATGCTGGTCTCTTTTTTTCCTACAGTCTCTAGTGTTACGTTCTCTCTTTCACTATGCATTATTTTTATCAGCATACATAATTTCCGATGTCTGTATACATGTATGCGTGTATGTATGTTATTAATTTGTGTAACGCTGTTGGCTGGCACTGCAATCGCAAAATAATAAATTATAATATCTTAAAAAAATCCGTATATTTTCACGGGCTGTCTCTAGCTCTTCATGATTTCTTATTGCCCTTCATCCGTCTTACCAGCTGTAACCATCTTTCTCTGCTGTCGCTATGGCAGCCAGTAACTTCTGCTCGTGGCTCCGCTCTGCGTCTTTCCGCCACGGAGAGAAGCTGGACGTATAAAATGAGAAACAGACGATAAACTAAAATTAACACTCCCGAATCGTGCTGTTAAATATGCTTTCTTAAAGTAAATTTCAAATAAGTAGATAAGAGCACGCAGGATGGAGAGAAAAACAGAGAGAAAGAAAGAAAGAGACGGAGGCAAACTGTGTTAGATTTATCCTTCCTGTTGGCATGAGAGCTGCACAAGGCGACTGGAAGTTGCTTTAATGCGACCATAAACGCCTGCCTGAGAACATGAAAATAATTCTGATTTATCGGCCGTTACTGCATTCGACGAAAGAGCCGACAAGAAAGACAGATAGAGAAACGCTCGTAAGCTAAAACGGACAGAGAAAAACGAGTACAGAAAGAGACAGAAAGAGACAGAAAGAGAAAGAAAGAGAGTGAGGAGGAAAAAGACAGCAGCAAACACATAACCAAAGTGAAATAGAATTAATGGAAAAGCTGTTAAAGTTGAGTTTTATATGATTCTTAACTTTTTTAAGCTCAAGATGACCATAGAGTAGCCCTGCCCGAGTTTGTTATGAAGGTATAACCTTGGTAGGATTTCTGACGTTCGTGGTTGATCTCTGCTTGTTTATGTTTTATAGACGAAGAAGGAAGAAGATTGGTCGGAAAATATAATTTTGAATTGTGTCTGGTCAGGGAGATTTATCCCTTGTTACGGGGAAAAACTTTTCTTAGCGGGCGGTTGCCGCCCCGGGCAACTGAAACAAACGCTACGCCACTGGGTGTGAGCTCTCGGTAATCGGGCTCGGCTTTGTTTACTGAACTTTTTTCTTTTTGTATATTTTACGTTTTCATCTACCTTTTAAAATACAATATCAGTCGTCACAATGCACATCCTCAACAGCAACAACAACAACAACACTGAACACAACATGCAAGTCGCATCTAACTAATCATAAACTCCGACATAAATCATCGGCCGGCTACACGACGACAGATCTAAATCATTTACTTCTGACACGCTCGAACCATTACATTCTCAACGTCATCGTTTAGCACCGAAAGTCAAAGTCGGAAGTCTCGCGGCGTCATTTTTCTTCGAGCCTCTTCAGCGTTAACACCCGATCCGCCCCGCCCTTTCGATTAAGCCGTTCACGTGCCGACGCACGCCAGAGGTCGGAGCATGTCAGAGCCGGGTCAACTTTCTTTCGGAGTTCAGCCGGAGCTGACGACGACGAGACGATGACGCCGTAGCTACGGCGTGTCATGCAAAGCTGGTTGTTCTATGTAGATGATGACGTTAGCTGGCGTCGGGGGATAATCGAGTTGAACTTTAACCTCTTTAAAGAGTTCGTCGTCTTGTTGATATCTCAAGAATTTTTATGAGGATTTTTCGATTGTTTCGAACCGAGATCTTGACGTGTTTTGCGTGATTAAAAAATTTCTGTTTTGGTTTAATTACACGAAATTAAAGCAATATAGCATGTCGTTCTTTATCTTTACAAATAACTAATTAATCGAATTTTAGGTTGAATAGTATCAAAGTATTATATACGTAAAGTTAAAGTTATGTTTTTTTTTAATTTCAAGTGCTCTGTTGCAAAACATTTCAGGACTCTTCTACAATTTCAAATCTACAAAATCGATGTTATTATTTATAAGAAATTGTACAAATTATTTGTTCAATAAAAAAATTAAACAAATAAATAAGTAATAATAATAAATAAATAAATACATTTGATTAGTTATGAACACTTTAGTAGACCACTTTCAGCTGTCAGAATGACCACCGCCATATAAGGTTAAACTGCTTATGACCTACGATGGACAATTGACATCTGAACTTTTTAAGAATATGAAAACTATTATTATGATGATGATGATGATGATGACGATGACGACGATGACGACGACGACGGTGATGATGATGATGATGATGATGATGGTGACGACGACGATGATGATGATGGTTGTAATGAAAGTGATGATGATGACGATTATGATGATGACTATGGTGATTGATACATATCATTACACACATATAAATCAAATTATTAAGGTTAAAGTATTCTTTGTCCTAGAAAAAATATGCAATAAGCAAAACTATTCATCTATATATATAAAAGAACATGTCCTGACTGACTGACTGACTGACTGACTGACTGACTGACTGACTGACTGACTGACTGACTGATAATCAACGCCGAGCTCAAACGCCTTATCCTAGGAACGTGAAATTTGGAACTTATATTACTTTTATAGCGTAAACATCCGCTAAGAAAGGATTTTTGAAAATTTTGCTCCTGAGGGGAAAAAACTGGAAAACAAACTTTTTTCTAAAACAATGTATATCTCGAAAACCAAAAATGAGGAGATTTTAAAATTTAATATATAGATTCTTTTTGAAAAATAAAAAGATACGTGTTTCACCATTTTTTGAAAATTCGGTTTCCCGGATCTCAAATGTGGGTTGGAAAATTGGGTTATTTGGTTTTTAAAGTAGCTGCTACTCAAAAACTGTGAATGCTACAGAAGTGAAAATTAGTATTTAGTTTCTACTCCAAAAATAATGAAATACGTGTTTCAGCATTTTTTGAAAATTTGGTTTCCAGGACTTCAAATGTGGGGTGGAAAATAGGGTTATTTGTTTTTTAAAGTAACTGCTACTCAAAAACTGTAAATACCACAGATGTAAAAATTAGTATTTAGTTTCTATTCTAAAAATAAAGATATACGTGTTTTACCATTTTTTTAAAATTTGGTTTTCAGGACCTCAAATGTGGGGTGGAAAATAAGGTTATTTGGTTTTTAATGTAACTGCTACTCGAAAGCAGTAGATGCTACAGGAGTAAAAATTAGTATTTGGTTTCTACTCCAGAAATAATGATATACGTGTTTTACCATTTTTTGAAAATTTGGTTTCCAGTTCCAGGACCTCAAATGTGAGGTGGAAAAAAGGTTATTTGATTTTAAAATAACTGCTACTCAAAAACTGTAAGTGCTACAGATGTGAAAAATAGTATTTTGAGGTTTTGTGCCGGTTAAAAGTAAATGAGTTCAGTTTATCACCGGACGGACGGGCCAAGCAGTTATTTTAGGGTCTTCATACGGCCCTGCCCAAACCTTAAATCAAGGTGGGACGGGCCGAGATTTTTAACCAAGTATATAGACATTTTAGTGATTTTAGGGTGTTCAGGCTAAACGTGAAGTCAAGGTGGGACGGGCCGAAGTTTTTCATCAAGTATATAGAACTTCTAGGCCTGTAAAAACGGGCCGGGCCCATATTAGACAGGCCGTGCCGGGCCAGGAATTTCGGTTTTTGAAACGGGTTGGGCCAAGTTGTCGACGGGCCGAGCCGAGACCTAAAAAATTGATCCGTGCAGTACTCTACAATGTATGCATGGTTCAAATTCTCAAATTTCATGCGAGCGAAGCCGCTACGGGCACTGCTAGTTTCTTAAATATATTTCTTAAACAATTTCAATTGATTTCTTTTTTATTTTCAAATTTCTTTATTTTTAATCTAAGTTTACTTTTAATTTCAACTTTCACTTTCAACAGTCTCTCGATGGATTTGCTTTCGCCCTGTCCAACGACGCCAGATTCCTCTACATATCCGAAACAGTCTCCATCTATCTCGGTCTTTCGCAGGTTTGTCTCGGAAGTACCTCAGTTGCTTTTTTGTGTGCAAGGGAATGGAAGAAACTGGGTTGGTCCTATTGTTTATGGGACACAAAATGTGAATATTTCCCCGTGCTGCAATATTTTTAATTTCATAATTTACGTCGGGGCACTTATTAAAAATATAGATTTTTTAAAGAGTAAAATGGTTATCAGACAATGTTTATTTTAAAAGAAAATTATGGGGTATACACTAGCCCTCTTTAGCATAAACGATTCAACATTTAATTTTTTTAAACTTATTAGCCTTCAGCAGATTCCAATCTGAACGAATGAACAAACGAGAGAACGAGCGAACACGACGCGCAAGCACGAACAAATCTTGCGAACATCTCGCTAACGAACACGCACACATACACACACACACACACACACACACACACACACATACACACAGATGTCAAACGATCGACTCTGGCGCTGATTTAGAGTCCTAAGGGCTGGATCAGAGCAGTTGAGCGCAAGTGTTCCGTACTGTGCACACACGTCTGCTGGCACACGCTCTCACAACAAGCACACATAAACAAATACACGTAACGACACTTGCACTCACAAGCACACACATAAACAAACACACGTAACGACACTTGCACTCACAAGCACACATAAACAAACACACACACAGGCACGCTCATAGACTTTTGTTCACACTCGTAAATATAAATAAACACACACGTGGGGTTATTTATATTTATTTTACGAAAAAAATATTTTTTTAAAAATTGTTTGCTCAAGTGCACGTTCAAAACAAATTTTACAAACCGGAACACGAAGAAGCAAAAAAAAACAAATAAGGAATGGGCGATTAATTTTTATCGTTTTGTTTTTCTTTTCAAACACATCTTGGAAAGACTCCGCTGTTTTTAGGCCAAAATTTATGAAGGTATGTAGAGAGGTGAAATGGTTCGTCGTGGAGTTACCCCAGAGTGAAAAAACAGGTCAGTCAGATGACCAATCAATGGACAAAATATTTTCAAAAGCAAGTGGGACGGAAATAGAGAAATAATGCTAATTCATTAATTTTTTAAATACGTAGAGAAAAAAAAATTATTCTTATGATTCATTTTAATAAGTGTTTTTTTTTTTTTTTTGGTTCATCCCCATTGAGGAGTAGAGAGGGGTAATCTGCGGGCAATAAAATCTTTTGTTTTATTTTGTTTTAAAGTGTTGATGTCGTTATTTAGAATTTTTTAAATTGTTGAAAGTAACCTTTCTCTATTTTTAAAATACTCTTTTTTTAATCTCCTTCCAACTTCTGATGGTTTTAAACTTTTTGTTTTATAAGCAGCTGAAACAAACCATTTTTAAGTTTATGACTAGTAAGTAGTAGAGCAAACATAATGTACCTTTACAAAAAAAAATTCAAATAAGTGAGAGGTGCTTTTCACTTTTTCTCCCCTCCCCTAACAAAATGACACTTTAACATAAAACTTTAAAATAGTTTTTAATGATATTTTGTTGTTGAAATCTTGTACACGATGAAGCTCAAATAATAACAGCTGGTCAATCTCAACGAAAAAGAAGATTCATGGAAAAATAGAGAGTGAGAGAGTGAATTTGAGAGAGAGAGAGTGTGAGAGAGAGAGAAGTGGAAGTAAAAAGAAAGAGATGGGGAGGGGAGGGGGAAGGAGGAAGGGGAACGAGAAGGAGAATAAAAATAAAATTTGAGACCGGGAGCATACGTCAGTGTTGAAGCTCTTATCTCGCTTAATGGCCATTAACATCGCCCCGAAGAGTCGCCATTATCTCCGGCCTCGCACGGGCAAGCGGCGTTTTGTGGAGATCTTTTCGTGGCTTGCTTTGCTTCAGTTTGTTGATGCTCTCCACAGATGTTGGTGTTGCAGTCTATATTCCTGTTGTTGCTGTTGTTGTTGTTGTTGTTGCTGTTGTTGTTGTTGTTGTTTTTGTTGTTGTTGTTGTTGTTGTTGTTGTTGTTGTTGTTGTTGTTGTTGTTGTTGTTGTTGTTGTTGTTGTTGTTGTTGTTGTTGTTTACATTCAACTTTGTTGAAGTTTATATTGTAATTATTTGTGTGTTTAACCTACTTTTTAAAAGAACTTATTAGAGGCGTCAACCTCTCCAACACAGTTACCACTTTTGCGTTTCGTGTTCTGTATTGTTCAACTTTTTTTTGTCTTTCATAAAATTTAATTAAATAAAAAAATTTATAAGTAAAATACAAAAAATTATAAGTAAAACACAAGAATTTATAAGTTAAATACAAAAATTTTTAAATCAAATACAAAAATGTATAAATCAAATACAAAAATTTATATACCAAATATAAAAATTTATAAATAAAATACAAAAACTTATAAATAAATAAAATACAAAACAAGCACTTAAAAAAGAGGAAACATTTAGAACTCTCCAGGGGAACGAGTTGTCGAGTGTAGTTGATCGAGCGTTGAGGAATTGATACTCTCTCTACGTCTATTTTCTCTGTCTGTCCATTTATTTGTCTTTGTATGTCCATCTATCTGTTTCTGTTTTTCATTATTTTTCTCTGCCTATTTTTCATGAATTCTTTTTTTTAATAATTAGTTATTAATTTATTTTTATTAATTTAATTTTTATTTTCCCCTTAGCCACTTTTCTACACTTCTCCCCCCTCTTTCGGCAATTTTTCAATTGCTCTTTATCAATTCCATTCCCACTGATTACCTTCATTTCCCCTCTTACCATCCTCCTTTTGAAGAAGATCATCAAAAATTGATTCGGCGACACCCTCTCGAAAAGGGGGCGGTTCGCCATTAAGAGACTGACAGATTTGAAGCCTCCAGATCCACATTAACTTCCCATACTCGTTTCGAATGATGGCGCAGCTGATGAGCTCAGTTTATTTCGCATCACATCCACCCTTAAAAAAAGTACAATTGTTAAAAAAATCTCTGGAAAATGGTTGGTAGAAAAGACAAAAAAAATTGTTATAAAATTTATTAAAATTTTTACTGCCATCACGGTGCTATGGCAAATGGCAAGAGATTAAAAACAATATAAGCACAATTACTACGCAGCCTTACTAACTTTTATACTGATTATAGCTGTTACCTAATATTATAATTTAATATTTATAATTAACAAGTAAGCCTTAGAAAACCAAAATTTTCACAAATCCCTTATCTTTCTGGGTTTGCCGGCTTTTCATTTATTGCAAAATGTTTTCTTTTGAAATAACATTGTTTAAATTTATATATGTAAACATTTATTTTATTGAATTTTATTTGTTATTTAAACATAAATAATTACTATTTTTTATTAAAAAAAATGTTTCCAAAAACTTTCAAACTTTAACAAAATGCATCGTCATTAAAAGCAAGCCTATATTTCAAATTTCGGCTCGATTGGATGGCGGGAAGTTAGCTAATTTTCACTTTCAAGGTTTGCAAACATTCAAGCAAACAAAACCGGGGGTCAAGTTGTTAAAAAGAATTTAATAAAACATTAAAAAAGTTTCGGGTCCGGGGACCGGTCTTTCCAATGTCCCCGGAATTTCTGTTGGTGGTATCTGGTGAATATTTTTATTATCAAATTAACGAGCGTTTGATACAAACAAAAAAGTTATATTAAAAAAATATTTAGATTTAAAGTTTAATTTACTTATTTCAGAATGAATTGATATTTTTATATCATTGATATTTTTATAACATTGGTATTTTTATATCAAATTACATTAAAATTAACTTTCATCGCAGGTAGAGATGGCTGGAAGTAGCATTTTCGAGTACATCCACAGTCACGACCACAAAGAACTGGCAGAACAACTGGGACTCAACGCCCCAAAACCATCCTCCTCTTCATTTTCTTCGCCCTCATCTGGCACCTCGGACGAGGGGTCGTCGTCCACCCCCAACCCCACCAGGTCGACCACCCCCGTGCTCGACCGCGGTACGTCACGAGCGTTTGATACAAACAAAAAAAGTTACATTTAAAAAATATTTAGATTTAAAGTTTAATTTACTTATTTCAGAATGAATATTCGTTGGAACTAAAAATATGCTTATAAAAAATACGATTAGTGATTTGACTGAATGCGACACGTTGTCATAGCAATTTATCACTTCTGACTCTGATTAGTTCATAAAGAATTCTGTGTCTGAACACTCCCCCCCCATAATGAAAATAGTGAAATAAAACAATGATAATAATATCAAGCAAGTACATATTTAAATAATGATATAATTCAAAATAATATATAAATATAATACAAAAATTATAAATAAAACTAAAAATAAGGATAATAATACCAATCAAGTAAATAATATCATATACCGATATCACTATAAATACTAGAATATAATTTATAAATATAATAATAAAATTATAAATAGAACTATAAATAAAGATAATATCAACTAAATATATACTAATAAAATCATAAATATATAACTATGAATAAAAGATAATATCAACTAAATAACAAATCAAAAATAAACGTGCAGTGTCAGTCATGAGCCCCAATCCGTCAACCGGCTACGACCGATGCTTCTGCATAAGAATGAAGTCGACCTTGACCAAGAGGGGCGTCCATTTTAAATCCTCTGGATATAGGGTGGGTGGATTTTAATGAGAAAATATACTTTTCGCTAGAATGTTTGATTTTGATTTTTTATTTTTTACTTGATGTTTCAGTTTTTTGTTTTTCGTTCGTGAAAATAATGTTAATTTATTTGAATAAACGTAAAAATAATTCAATTAAAGTTTAATTAATTATGAATTATTTAAATAAAGTTTTAATGGAAACAACTTTCTTAAGCTAATTATCAAAATAGAATTCGATAAATGATTATTTTGAATGAATAGGCTTACTGAATGCTACTTGAGCTAGTTGTTACTTTAATGAACCACGAATGGAGTTGAAATAATTTAATGAAAATTTGAATAAATAAAATTAAAAAAAAATTAATGTAAATTAAATAATAAATGCTAAAAATCTCCCATCCGAAATCAAGACATTACCGAAAAAACAAAATATCCAAGAGGTTTAAAAATTGCAGGTAGTTCAAATAGTTGCCCATCTACGGCCCCAGTACTCTTATCCCTCGTCTTCCCAGAAACAGCTTCCACCGCTCCTGGGGCTGGTTGGCATGGCCATCGCCCTTCCACCTCCGACCATAACAGAGCTGATCATCGACAACGATATGTTCATCACCCGGCTCAGCCCGCAGCTGAAGATTACCTACTGCGAGCCTAGGCTGGTTTTATGAATTATTAAAACTATCAAAACCTAATGTGTTAACTAATTATTTTGTTTATTAAGTAATTATTATGTTTATTAAGTAATAATTATGTTTATTAAATAATTAATATGTTTATCATTTAATTTTTGTTTATTAAATAATTATTATGTTTATTAATTTATTATTATGTCAATTAATCAATTAAAATTTGTATTGACTAATTATAATGTTTATTAAAATAATTAATCAACTCAATAATTCAGTTTATTTTTTAACTGACGTTATTAGACTCTCTGACATGATGGACATGTCCTCAGAAGATCTGCTAAACAAGAGCTTGTACGACTTCTGTCACGCCGAAGATCTCAGCAAACTGAACAAGGCCCACAGCGATCGTAAGTACCTATAATAGATCTTATCACCAATCCTGATTAGAATATTGCACCGGCCAATTTTTCACTGTCCATTTCATACATCAAAATTCCGTTTTTACAAGCCTAAACTTTCTATAAATTTGGCACAAAATTTTTGACCGGCCCAGCTTAACTTCAGGTCCGTGCAATACTCTAATCCTTATCATATTAATATTATTATTAATAGCTTATTAATTAATTAATTAAAATTTACTGATTTATTCTGCACTCGGTTTTAACACCAGTGACGTTGGTAATAATTCTATTAAATTGATTATTTGATAGCTTCTTTGCCTGATTGATTTTATCCACGCAACAAGCAAACCATAACAAAGGAGATTTTTTCTCAAAAATCTCTAATAATTTAGGATTTGCCGGCTTTTCACTTAAATTTATTGCAAATCTGCCTTTTAAAAAAACAATTTTTAAAACATAAAAATGTAAACGTTTATATATTTATGTTTAATTTATGGTTTTTTAAAATGTAATTTTTTTTTAATTTTTAAAATTTAATAAAATGCATTGTCGTGAAGAACGAGCCTATATTGGACGACGGGAAGTTGGTTAATTTTCACTTTCAAGACTTGCAAGAAGACGAGCAAGCAAGCAACCAACCAAGCAAGCAAGCAACCAAGCAAGCAAGCAAGCAAGCAACCAAGCAAGCAAGCAACCAAGCAAGCAAGACCGGCGAGAAGTTAACAAGAGGGATTTAAAAATTAATTCATGTTGTCAACAAGAAAAAACAAACGCAGTAATCACTCGAGTCAGACATTTGATCCGCACTCGAAGACACTTGAACACACATGCCAAGTGCCTGTAAAGGTTGTTATGTCATCTGACCGCACGGAGGAGGGGGAAAGAGGGACATTTTTAGTTTGTCTGTCCTGCTATCAGTGTTTCCTGCATAAGCAGCTCTTCTTTTAAATTCTCAATTCCTCATATGTTTTTTTAATCAATTATAGTTTTAATCAATTTGTTTCTCAATCATAGTTTTAATCAATTCATCTCTCAATCAATCACTCATAGCTCCAATCAATTCATCTCAATCAATCTCTCATAGTCTCAATCAATTCATCTCTCAATCAATTTATCTCTCAATCAATTCATCTCTCAATCAATTCATCTTTAAATCAATTCATCTCTAAATCAATTCATCTCTCAATCAATTTATTTTTCAATCAAACAATCAATCAATCAGCCGTACAACCACAACTAGTCTTTCAGAGTGTTTGCGCGTTTGTTTAAATCTAACAAAATTTGTATTTCCAGTCGCGGTTGAATCCTCTATTCCGATAGGTTCACCACAGTTTCGTTTATGCAACCTCAGCCGATCTGATTTCTTCCACCAAACAGCCGTTTCATACAACTTCCAAAAATTTTATAACTCCTTTCTCCGTATTAATTTTTATAAATCGAAATTTGTTATATACATAAAAAAAAGGTCCTTCTTTTTTCAAATCGCTACCAGATCTACACTCATTCATTTGCTCATCCTGTCCGTCCGTAGGCCAGCGCTAATTTCCTACTCGGACTTCAGTGCGGAATACAAATGACCTTTCCATGGATGCCCGTTCGCCAGCCAAATTAGTCTCGAGTGTTTTGCCGTTTATCAATGCGTTTGTTCGCTGGCAGTCCTGTGTGTGTATGTGTATGTGTATGTGTATGTGTATGTGTATGTGTATGTGTATGTGTATGTGTATGTGTATGTGTATGTGTATGTGAATGTGTATGTGTATGTGTATGTGTATGTGTATGTGTATGTGTATGTGTATGTGTATGTGTATGTGTATGTGTATGTGTATGTGTATGTGTATGTGTATGTGTATGTGTATGTGTATGTGTATGTGTATGTGTATGTGTATGTGTATGTGTATGTGTATGTGTATGTGTATGTGTATGTGTATGTGTATGTGTATGTGTATGTGTATGTGTATGTGTATGTGTATGTGTATGTGTATGTGTATGTGTATGTGTATGTGTATGTGTATGTGTATGTGTATGTGTATGTGTATGTGTATGTGTATGTGTATGTGTATGTGTATGTGTATGTGTATGTGTATGTGTATGTGTATGTGTATGTGTATGTGTATGTGTATGTGTATGTGTATGTGTATGTGTATGTGTATGTGTATGTGTATGTGTATGTGTATGTGTATGTGTATGTGTATGTGTATGTGTATGTGTATGTGTATGTGTATGTGTATGTGTATGTGTATGTGTATGTGTATGTGTATGTGTATGTGTATGTGTATGTGTATGTGTATGTGTATGTGTATGTGTATGTGTATGTGTATGTGTATGTGTATGTGTATGTGTATGTGTATGTGTATGTGTATGTGTATGTGTATGTGTATGTGTATGTGTATGTGTATGTGTATGTGTATGTGTATGTGTATGTGTATGTGTATGTGTATGTGTATGTGTATGTGTATGTGTATGTGTATGTGTATGTGTATGTGTATGTGTATGTGTATGTGTATGTGTATGTGTATGTGTATGTGTATGTGTATGTGTATGTGTATGTGTATGTGTATGTGTATGTGTATGTGTATGTGTATGTGTATGTGTATGTGTATGTGTATGTGTATGTGTATGTGTATGTGTATGTGTATGTGTATGTGTATGTTTGTGTATGTGTGTTTGTGTGCAGTTGGTTGTGTGTGTTTTTGACACTTTAATAGAAATTTAAATTCAGAAAAAGAGCAAAAAAAACTACTATTGCGCTACAAGATTGAAAAATTAGACAAAAAAATTGTAGCAATAATTCATTAAAAAAGAAAAACAAATAAAACCGGTGAATGGAGAGTGAAGATAGACAGATGTGAGAATTGTAAGTCGAACATGAAGAAAGTCAATATTCAATTAATTGTATGCAGTCAAAAGATTCAATCAAGCCAGATAAAAAGTACAACTACAACTGTCAATAAAGTCAGTTTTACTAGCTTCAAGATGAGCGTGATATGTATTTATATATCTATATAACAACCGTTTATATTTTACTTATAATATGATAACTGTGGAAGTTGCCTTGGCAGCAAAAAGATGGACAGAAAACATTTCTGATACGAAATCAAAATGCTAATTAATTCCTTAAAAGAAGAAAGAACGTTCACACACAAGCAAAAAAAAATACCATCTCAGGTCCAAACGGCTACGCGACAGATTCCCCGACTCCCACGCGGGGCGGCCGCGAAATTCCCCGAGCGCGACAACGACCGGCGTCTCAGACTGCTCCTTTCATCTTGAATAATTTGTTTATAAACACTGGCGGTCCCCCTCCGCTGCGCCTAATTATGACGTTGATTGGCGTTCGGCGTCCGGGGATATTGCGGCACTGACGCGTGGCTGCCGGTTGGTCATTCATTAGCTGGCTGGATGGTCAGTTGCTCTCTCTCTTTCTCTCCATTTCTCGTTTTCTCTTTTATTTATTTATTTATTTCTCTTTTTTCTTTTTTCTCTTTCTATGAATAATAATCGGTCGGTTTACGGTTTAGCAGACGCTGACGCTATTGCCGTTCCTCAAGTTTCATGGTTGTTTGTGTACAGCTACAAAATAAGAATGTTTTAGTAGCATCTATGAACTTAACTTACAACAAACTGTAACAAATTTTGTATACAGTCACTTTTAAAAATTATCACAACTAAATGAGCATTAACAAAAATATTAATAATTTAATAATTATTTGTTTCTAGTACTGAACAAGGGTCAAGTACTGACTGACTACTACAGGCTGATGAACAAGCACGGAGGATACGTATGGATCCAGACATGCGCCACGATCATATGCAACGCCAAGAATGTTGACGACCAGAACATCATCGCCATCAACTACGTACTAAGGTATTGATAGCTGACCGACTGACTGACTGATTGACTGACTGACTGATTGACTGAATGACTGGCTGACTGACTGATTGACTGACTGACTGACTGACTGACTGACTGACTGACTGACTGACTGACTGACTGACTGACCGACCGACCGACCGACCGACCGACCGACCGACCGACCGACCGACCGAACGACCGACCGACCGACCGACCGACTGACCGACCGACCGAACGACCGACCGACCGACCGACTGACCGACCGACCGATTGATTGATTGATTGATTAAATTTAAAAAAATACAAGAATTTAATTAACAAAATGTAATAACTATCTGTCGACAGTGGCGTTGAATATTCCGGCTGCGTAATGAGCATCGAGCAGTTCAAAGCGGTCACAAAAACAGACCTTGACATTGGCGACACGCCTATAGAGTCAGGTAAGCGAATATTTTGTTCAGTTATTTCCGATGGAAAGTTCAAGTTTTAAGATGACCTTTCTATAATTATTATATACTTTGTTTTGAGCGAACTTCAACGTGGGATTTAAAAAATTACTAAAGGCCACAAAAATAATTCAAAATATGTACATAATGAATATTTACGATGAAGATTTATTTGATAAATGAGCTAGTAATTGAATGACTGTCAATTTTAAGGTCGCTTCAAAGTCTGTCACCGATGTATATATGTTAATATCTTCTCTTAACGGAAATATATAGCTGCAGTTACACACGAAAAAGACAAGATAATTTTGTACGCATTTATCTCTTGATCCTTGATACATTTTTCTTATTTTTTCAGATTTTTCTAGAAATGACAAATCTTCCTACCAGCCTCTAACCGCTGTAGCATCGTCAAACGAAATTAGTCAATTTCAAAGAAACGCAATTAAAGCGACTTCCTACTATGACAAGCTGTCCAGTTTTGACGCTCGGTCACCAGCTGACACCGCGCCTGTCGCTACTGTAGGCGCGACACAGCAGTCAGAAGAGGCTAACTCTTTTTCTCTTCACGATTCAAAAGATTTGAACCAGATAAAACCATATTTGAAACCAGCCCCTAAGAGCGCCAGAAGAAAAATGGAAAAACCGCGCAAAAGAAAAAGAGGATCGTGCGAAAACGGCGACTTAAAAACTTGCAAAACAACTCAAGAGTCGGCTAGCGAAGTTCCGCTACAGCAGTCGGGAATCGAAGAAGTTTCAAGTGATAAAGTCGATGATTCGAGCACCTATCAAGGGGCCAAAAACCAGCACAAAGCTGAAGACATGCCGGCCAAAAACCTCGCAAGAAACTCTTGCGGGACTGAGGCTCGTCTCAGCAAGCAGAAAATCAAAAACTTCGAAAGCACATCTTCCAGTCATAATAACCTTTCGTCCTCAACGCCGGCCGGTAAGTCCATGAGCAGCTGTGTCGTTCAAGAGCTTTCTCAAGATCCGCAGCAGCAGCAGCAACAACAACAATCGCAACTACTTTCGACTTCTCGTAAAAACATTCCAGAATCCAGCATTCCAGAGAAAACCGACGAGACCAATAATCATACCAACGGAAATTGGTCTGGCAAAATTTCATCCTCGATAATTTCTTCAGACAGTTATCCCAGCACCGGCAGCGCTATTTGTAACAACAACGGCGCTAATAACCCCAGCAGCGAAACAATTGGCTCGCTGAAAAGCTGCCAGGCTAAAGCGTGCGATAAAGATAGCGGAGAAGCTTCAACGGGTGTAGCGGATGGCGATGGTCAGCTAGTTGAAATCTTTGCCTCCAGAAAGAACCAGACTAACCTAGGTGCTACGGTTCACGACCTTGAGATAGCCATGAACAAGCACCTGCCCATTTCGACATCTTCTAACGTGTCGTCGCATCAGCTGTTCACTTCTGGTTACTTCCACTCCGGCATGTTTGGCCTGCCGAAGACTTCCAAGTCCTCGACCATACAGTGGATTGGTGGCGGTGGTCTGATGGGCCAGTCGGGGGTTTCTGGCTACCACACCGACCTGTCGCTTCTCAGATCTCTGTACCCTGGCCGAGAATCTGTGATCAGGTCGAACGTCTACAGCCACAACAGACTGCAGCAGCATCAACACCATCCTTACTACCAAGGTGACAACCAGCAGGCTCTGCTTACTCCTCCAGAAAACGAAACATTCCAGCGACAGTCGCAACAAGGTTCTTATCCGTCTAAGCAGTCCGGCTCACTCTCCCAACCTCCTGGTTTCGGCTCGTATTTGGGTTACACGGCCCACGGACTGTCGGACAGCTACGCAGTCACCCCGCCTTCGTCGGCATCGCCCCACGAGTCGCCCATCTATGCCCCACTTCAGCTTTTCGACCATCTTCATCCCGAACATTCGGTTGGTTTCAGTGGCGCCCAGAATTATTCTAGAGAGTCTACGGATAATTCGTCTTCTCAGTTGAAAAGTCAACTCCAGCCGATGACCGGAGCGCATTATGGAAATTATGATTCTTATTATTATCACCAGGCAAACTTCAACGGTGGTTACAACCCACACGGCATGGTCCCTTACAACCCCTACATGGGCTCCGGTTCGGGATCGCAATTGGAGTCGGTTAAGAACCTGTGGTAGACCGCAATGAAAATGATTTGGGTTGAAAATCAACAATTTTTCGTGCGCTGTTTCAATTAATTTTTATTAATTTTATATATTACAATTTTATTGTTCATTTGCACATAAAAAATTGCACATTTGTTAAGAGCGACTTTGGATCGCGTTCCACTTAAGCGTTGGTGTCGCCGCGTTTGTTTATTAACGTTTCTTGTTGAGAAAAAAATCTGTTGTGCTCCGTGAATATATAGCTAATGAGTTTTAGTATAGGAGTTTTGTACTTTCATTTAGTATTGATCAAAAGGTACGTACAACTTAAAGATATCACAAGTACAGCCAGTACAGCGCCCCAAACCGTTCCGCCCTCCAATACAAAATTTTTTTTAATTTTTATATGTCTTGATATGGCTTTATGAATTTTTTCTATTGCCATATAAAATTGTTCGTATAAGTGTGAAGTCGCATAATGCATTTTTTTCAGAAAAACATAAAATTAGTGGTTTATACCTCTTGTGCTAGGCCAGGGTATTTGGCGTCCTGAGACAAGGTTTAACAAATCCGCTCCTCAAAATTCTCATCTGTAAACGTTTCCTCTAAAAATAGCTGGATTACCGGGGGTGGAGTCACAGGTACTTTTTCCAAAAAGTTTCAAAACATCATGCATTTTTGTCTTTACAAGTAACTGATAACTGTGGGGTCTTTCCAAAAGGTTTTTGGTGCTCCTTCCAAATATCCCAGGATACGTGTTCCCTCTGTCCCCTAGATACGCCTTTGACAAAATGCTGGTAAAGTTAAGATTTACAACGCATATGTACTTCCTTTGTGCAACTGCATGGTGCCCCCCTGTTCTCAGAATCCTGTATCCACCCTCCGCCCTTGATAATCCTCTATAAGTTAGGTTTAAGAGCTTCTACTGCTTATTTTTATTTTTTCTGTAAAGCGCTCTTTTGCTAAACACTCTTTTTCTTATTCTGTTCATTTACTCTGGAATTCTTTTCCACCTTCTCTCACTATTTCCTATTTCATGTCAGTCTTTATCCCTCATTTCTTTCCGCCAGAGGCTGAAAACCTTCTTTTCTAGTCAATTTGTAGCCGAGCACTTTTGAACGCCTCGTATAAAAAAAATGCGTTATATAATGTGAAATTGATTGATTGATTTGGTATAGTTACTGGGTGGTCTTGGCATATTCCACTAAACTCGTGATATTGTTGGCCAGTTATATAGGCACACAATCCCAGGCCCGGTCCGGTCTGAATCTTGAGAAAAAAAAAACTAGAGAATTAACGCCACTGATTATTCTATCCGTGCAGGGCATGGCATGTGGGTGGTGTGACTGATGAACTTCTTGTTATCCTATCGAAAAGGACTGCAATCCAAGTAAACTGTAATAAATAAATTACAACCATCAATAATTTAAAATAGTTTTTATTAATATGAGTCTAATAAATCAATTAATTGTAGTTGAGGGTCTCGAAATTATTAATGTTATTTAAGGTGTGTTCCCATGTGTGTACCTATATAAGCGTTTTTTCTTCTTTAAAATCTGTTTTCAGTTGATTTTTTTCAGCAGATAAAAAATATTACTTTGAGTTTTAAATAAAATTGGCCTCGCACCGTTGGCTTTCAACCTGTTTCAAGTAAAGGTAAGCCAAACCTGATGTAAAATGTAAACCCATTTTTTGGGAACTTTTTGTATTAATCGTCGCGAGGGTATTTGGCAGGGTTTTCGTGTTGTCAGTGTTGTGCAACTTTGAGAAAGCCCATACAAGCGTATTATGTGAATTCACTTTCGAACTATTTATTTAGTTTATAAAAAGTTATTAACTAGAGAGGAAAAATGCATCCTGTGCACAGAAAAGTGTCTTTGCATTATTCCGGGGTCGACAAGTTGGAAGAAAAGTGTTTACAGTCGATTCTTGAGGGACGTTTGGATAACCTGCCACCCTTGTCTGCTAAATTAGTGCGTGTGTTTATAAGCTCAACATTTTCAGGTTTGCATTTCAATGTTCTCATCTGTTTCCAATATGAAAAACGTTTATTCTCTAATTTTATTTTATAGTCTGTGTTTCTATGTCAATCTATGTCTATAGTATTCTAAGGTCAGTGTTATTGACAGTGCACTCACTGTGAAAACTTGAAAGTGCTATTGACTGTGTGTGCCAAAAGGTATGTCTACTGTCAGTAACACAACTGGCTATTGACACACCAAAAACATTGAAAATTGCTTTTGTAGTCAAATTTTCTAACCCACTGATTAACCAGATTTATAACATTACATTACTTCTACACCTAAATATTTCAAAAATACAAATACTTGTCTTTTTAGGAACTTTTCCCCAGCCCCCTTACATTCTGTGCAAGGGAGAATTCACAAATTAATTATTGCAAAATATTTAAAGTTATTGCATACAAAGATATATATATCGTTTTCACAATATTTTTTGATAGTTTTTGAAGAGATTGTGTGCTGTACGGTCAATGGTCATTTGTACTAATTAATGGCAGCAGGCATACTTTTCAATAGATTTAACGGTCGTTTAATAAATATTTTGACGAAATAATAAAAGTATAATGATATAATAAAATGATGTCTACTTGCATGCATGGAATTTAACATATTTTAAATTTATTTTTAAATTTTAATAATTCAGACATGATTCAAGAAAGAAATGCCTTAATGGAACATATTTATTACAAACTCAAGAAATTTTGTTTGGAGAAATACAGATTAGAGTTCCAGGTTAGTTGAATATTTTATTAGAAGAAAATAAAATGCGATTGTCATTAAGTAGACATTTTGCTCGCATTTTAAATCCTGTTTAAAATTGTATGGACTTACTTTATAGTTCTTAAAGTGTATGTTTGTGAAGCGTTTCTAGATAATGTTTATATATGTGTTGCACATGCAACTTGTACAGTAAGCTTTTCTAAAGCGACACCCTCAAGGATGGATGTTAAGAGCAACAGACACCTTTGTTCGGCACGGAATTTTTTTGATCTGTTTCTGGTGCCAAAAGAACGGACAGACACGAAATGCGGAAACTTATCTGCTCTTACCCGATGGTGTCTACTTTTCAGGACTTAAACTGTGTTTTAGTGATTATATAACCAATTTTTTTTCTATGCTCGCAGATGATGGACTTGAGATGGGGTCTGAGAGAGGAATCACAAGACAATCACACGATCATCGAGTTCTGCATAAAGGAAATTGAAAACTGTAGACATCTCTCCATTGGGCCAAACTTTGTGGTTCGTGTGTCTCGCTTCTTTTGTCGTGCTTGCATTTATACATTGTGCATGTGCTTGTATCTGTCTCTCTCTCTCTCTTTTTCTCTTTCTATATTTGTAACTGGTAATGTATATGTGCACGTGAGGTTGATTTGGCAATAAATTTGCTAGACTGTCGGACATGTCCTTGTTTATGTTGCGGAGAGTTTGTTAGTTTTCATGATTGGAGGACCAGTAAGTTTGTTGCTGGTGCACACGCACACACACACACACACATGCGTGCTTGATATTAACAGTTTTTGTTTTGAAAAATAAAATAAGTTTGGTTATCCATCAATGGCCCTTAAACACTTCTCCTTGCACAGAAGTTTTATTATCAATAATTAAAACATCATCACACACCAACCCCTTTTGTACATCACTTTAAAATTGGTCCGTTGATATCACCGGGTCTCAAATGGGTGACAGACTTTCTCTTCCTCGCAATGCTTCTAGTTCAGACAGATTTCACACAGCTCAAAAGTCTATTTTATACATAATTTTTCTCAACGGAGTTCTTAAATATTCGTGGAATGTTTACACGTTCTAATCAAACTGTTCTAATCAGACTCGCTCTAATCAGACTATGTCTCATCATTATCTGTGTTGTAAACTATCGAGGCCAAATGCAGTAATGACTTTCGTTACAGCCAGTCCTAGAAATGTCTGTCAACTACGTGTATAAATGTAAAGGATGAGTCATATAGTAAATCATTCTGAGGTCTATTTATATTCTTCCATCATTTGCTAATTGATGGTAATCAATTCAATTGTTATAATATGATCTGATTGTGGGGAAAAACCCAGATGATATTAATATGCAGCCAATTATAAAAGCTAAGGCATAGGCGTGTCTAAGGATGATCTCATTAACATCAATGATTAATGATCGACCTCATTAACATAATGATCGACCTCATTAACATAATGATCGATCTCATTAACATAATGATCGACCTCATTAACATAATGATCGACCTCATTAACATAATGATCGATCTCATTAACATAATGATCGATCTCATTAACATAATGATCGACCTCATTAACATAAGGATCGACCAATCACAACAGGCCTTCCTCGGACAGAAGTACGGCTACCGGTCTTTCCCTTCCACCATAGAATCAGGAGAATTTGAAACGATGCGAGAGGCACTGCTCCAGAATGGAAAGGACATAAACTGTTTGATCACCTGGTTCAAAAAGGACACCAACGTCATTCCGAACGCCTACGTCCTTCAGCCGATTAGCTCCATCATCAAGAATTACAATAAGGTTCGTCCGAAATTGATTGACCGTTGTTGGTTGTTGTGGTTTTTGTTTTTCTTAAGAGTACAGATTTCAGGACTGGATTCACAATTTTGCTGTTGTTCATTACTAAAATGTCTATTTGACTGAGTTTTATCGGGAGAATGTCGGGGGTCACGGGGAGGGATATGCCGGTTCGGGTTTGTGGTCTCGAGATCTTCGCGAGGTTCAAAATCGATTTGGAGTTTTTTATTTTATTTTAATTTGAAATTTTTGTTCAAACTTTCTGAACAGGGGGATGACCAGCAACAGGAGCAATCCAGAAAAGAATGGGACAAGATCTTCCTCCACCTCCAGCACGTCCTGCGGCTCGGCGTGCTACTCTGCGTGGAGAAGGGTCTCATGACCCTCAAGGAGAAGGAGAAATATTTTATTTCCGGTGAGTCTTTCTTCAGAAGATGACATTTTTTACAGTACTGTTTTGGCTTTCCATATTCACTAATGAAGATAAAACATAAGTTTTATTTATTTTTTAATGAAAAATGTTATTTTATTTCAATTAAAGAGAAAGTTATAATTTAGAATAAATGTAAAAGTCATATTTATAATTGAAATAAATTGTTATTTATAAGTTATAAAGAAAGTGAAAGTTTTCTTTAAAGTTTATTACAAAAATGAAACTTATATTATTTTCCATAATAAAAATGTAATTTGTATTTATACCTTACATTAAAAATTAAACTGACATTTATATATATATATAGATAATGCATTAGTAATGTCATGAGTCATAATGTTCCTTAAGACACAAACACTTGAATTGTTGTTCTGAATAATTTATCACTTAAATATTTATTAAGTAATTAAAAATCTTTTTCTTATAAGAAAAATATTGCTTCCTCTCTCGCAGTGACGGAATACGAGATAGAGAAAGGCATGCTGGAGTCTCCCAGCCCGAGAGACACTTCCCTCTGCTTTACGAGGAACATCACGAACCTCGAAGAAAACCTCTCCAACAAGCGGGTCGGCAAGTTCCTGGACATCTCGCCCGATTCCGGAGAAGTGGATCGAGACGCTCAGAAGATGCTCTTCAATCTCAAGTCGGAAAAGATACGTCCGCTCCTGGGGCAGACGCCGAATATGGAGCACTTCGAAGTCGCGTGGGAGGATCCGGAGGAAAAGAACCCGAATGAAAATGAGGAGTACCTCCAGAGGTTCTGCCGAGTGAGTCTGTTTGTTTCACTTGTTGTCATTTTAGTCAGCGACATCGTTTTTTTTAAAATTGTTTTACAGCTTTTATGTTTTCAGTTATTGTTTACAATTTTAATCGTATTAATTTTACCATATTTGATGATGTATGACATGCACTGGATGAAATATGGTACAATACAATGTAATGCATCAGCTCATTTCGGTTCACATGTGTGGTTGGCAGGCCAAACCGTGTGATCCCACTTGCAGTAGCTTTTACTGGTCCAACTGGTCATTATTATAAATTCCGTTATTTATTGTGGGTTTCCTGCAAGCCTCAATGGTGCTTACATTTCACATTACCCGTTAAATCTAAATTCTTTACTAGCTAATTACTTTGTAAGTTTTATGTAAATTTCATTAAATTATTTCACCAAATAATCACTAAAAAAATAAACCGCTTCAAATTTGGACTCCTACAGGCATTCGAGTACAAGATCAAGATGCTGGTGGACCAGGCCATGCGCCACTTGAAGCACATCTCCCGCAATCCCCAGGTGATCGAGATCCACCAGCACCTCAACATGTGTCGGATAAGAAGCAAGGTCTTCAAGGGCAGAGAAGCCATCATAAAAAACCTGAGGTACTACCTCTCGTCTCCGTCCGGTTTCCCGCTAATCCTCTACGGTCTGTCTGGAAGTGGCAAAACTTCGGTCCTGGCAAAGTGTGCTAGTCTCATACCGTTCTGGTTTCCCAATGCCACACCTAGCGTCATTGTTCGATTTTTAGGTAAAAAAGCAACTTTTATTCAATATTGTTATATATTTATATATATTATAAATATGTGTTTGTTTTGTAATTAATTATAAATTTATTTAAATACAATAATATTTGTTTGATCATCGTGTATATATACATATATATCTTTATATGTCTGTTCACTAAAAGTTGGCATTATTGGATGTTTCTGAAAAATAAAACCTCCGTTCTACTTCAGGTACCACGTCGCACAGCTGCAGCATCAGGCTGGTATTGTACAATCTGTGCTGGCACATAAGTCTCCTCCTCGATGACGACCCCTCCGAAATACCTGGGGACTACAGTAGTCTTGTCAAGTACTTCCATGAAATCATACTCGTTAGCATCCTGGGTGTTTTTAGTTTGTTAATTTTTTATTGTCGTATGGGCAATTCGTTTTAAATTCATTTAATACATTAAATATGTTTGACATGTATTTAATTCAACAATATAAACATGCTTTACACGTATTTAATTCAACATTAAACCTGTTTTACGAGTATTTAATTCAACATTAAACCTGTTTTACGTGTCTTTAATTCAGCATTAAACCTGTTTTACATTTATTTAATTCAGCATTATTTTTTCTTTTGTAGAAAATGAGCCCGGACAAGACCGTTGTCATCATCCTCGACTCGATCGATCAGCTGAGTCAGGCCCACAAGGCTCACAACCTGGCCTGGCTGCCGAAATCCCTCCCCCCGAACGTCTACATAATTCTCTCCACGCTGTCCTACGAACACGACCTTCTTGAAAATCTCAAGGTACTCTACGACGGCAAGTCGACGTTCATCGAAATCGAACAGCTAGGCACTGACCTGGGCATCAGCCTCATCCAGGAGTGGATGAAGAGCGCCAACAGGGACCTGACCGACCAGCAGTTTTACGTCGTGAACGAAGCGCTGTCCAAGTGCAGTCTGCCCCTGTACACGAGGCTGGTCTTCGAGGAGATCTGTCGGTGGAGTTCGTTCACCTCGCTCGAAATGACCGCGCTGAAGCCGTCGGTCAAAGAGATCATCAACAAGCTCTTGGACACAATCGAAAAGTACCACGGGAAAGTTTTCGTCAAGCACACCCTGTCGTACCTGACGGCCTCGAAGAACGGCCTGAGCGACGTGGAACTGGAAGACGTTCTGTCGCTGGACGACGACGTTCTGAACGACGTCTTCGAGCACTGGCTTCCTCCGGTCCGGAGAATTCCTCCCCTGCTCATTCCGAGGCTGCACGACGCTCTGTCGAGTTACCTGATGGAGCGAGAAGCTAACGGCATCATCGTCTATTACTGGTACCACAGGCAGTTTATTTTCGTCGCCAGGGAGAGATACCTCATTGACGTCGGCCACAAGCTTTACATTCACTCGACTCTTGCTCACTATTTCCAGGGTACGTGGGGCGGAGGGAAGACCAAACCTTACAAGTGCACTGCTCAACTACAGAAGCTCATGAGTACAAAGAGGAAGGAATCGGACCAGGCCGACAGGAAAGTTCCACTGCAGCCCCTCTGGTATGCGGAGGTCAACGACAGGCCCAAGTTCAACTTCAATCTCCGAAAGTTGAGCGAGCTACCGTATCACCTGATCGAAAGTCGGCGCTTCATCGATCTCCACTCCGAGGTTCTATTCAACTACAGCTGGCTGCATTCCAAGCTCACGGCCATGTCTCTGCACGACGTCCTTTCCGATTTTCGTTCCGCCATCGAGGCCGGCGACGCCGATTCCGGTGTTTCGCTCGTCTTCAACGCCCTGCGAATCGGAGGCTCGTACGTCAACTCCAACCCGGACACTCTGGCTTTCGACTTGCTGGGACGACTGCTCGTCTACTACGACGACAATCACCTCGGAATAAAGTCGCTTCTCCAGCAGTGCGACGAGAAGTCCGTATCGCACTCGGCTCTGCTCCCGCTCCACCAGTGCTTCGATCCTCCGAAGGCCATGCTCCTGTACCTCCTCGAGGACCACTCGCAGCTTGTCGTCGACCTGCTGTTCACCCCGTTCGAACTCGTCTCCATATCTCTCGACGGAACGATCGCCTTCTGGGACGTCTGCTCCGGCGAGTGCACGAGGACAGTGACCAACACGGACTCGCTGTTCGGGCAAAACACGAAGCTCTACGTCTCGACGAACTGCAAGTACTTGGTCGTCGACTGCGACACAACCAACAGTCCCGTCTACATTTACGATTTCAAGACCTGCCAGCTGCTCCACGTCTCCGGAAGGCGCCTGGCCACTCAGAGGCGGGGCTTTCTCTCCGGCAACATACTCTGCCGTCAGAAGCACTTCATAAACATTCAAACCAACGAAACCGTCAGGTCGATAGAGAATTTCGTCCAGTCCAAACGTTACGTCGTCTGCAGTCTAACTCCGAACCAGAGGTTCATCCTGATCGGCGACGACTTCCATTCGAAGCTTTTCGATTTCAACACCTGCGCCCTGCTCGCAACCTTTCCAGCTTCTCACATGCCGAACACGGTCGTCATAACCGATAACAGCTCGCTGGCGTACGTCGGGTACATGGAGACCTGCCTGTTCAAGGTACTGGACATCGACCCGGAGAGCAAGAACTTCGGCACGACCGTGAGAGAGTTCAACTATAAAACCATGACCGGTAGTCGCTTCCTCGACGGAGTGGCCCAGCACTGTGCCTTGAATGAGATAGCAATTTCCCCGATCGACGATTTCGTAGTCGTCCTCAACGTCAGACGCTGCAACTTGATCCTTTACCACACGCAGTCGGCCTTCGCTCCTGCGACCTTCGACATGAAAGCGATCCACGCCACAAACGAAACCAGCCTGTTCAACGTCACCTTCAGCTACAACGCCCTCCTGGTGCTCGCTAGCGATAAGAATTTCATTCACATCTGGGACGTCAAGACCAGGCTGGTTCTCAACTCGATAACCCTTCACAGCTCCTCGGGCTTCCCGTGGGTGGTCTCGAAGTCGCACAACATCGTCGCCACCGCTTCGAACATCCACACGGCGATCAACATCTGGGATCTCAACAAAATCATGTTCAAGGAGACCAACAACGTTGCCGTCTACGAGGGGCCCGTAGACATGCTGGCGTGCGCCCCCGCGGCCAGGCTGGCGTTCGTCAGGAAGGTCGTGGCAACGAACAAGAGCTACAAATTCATGGACAGCTTCGGCATCGACGTCTGGAACGTGAGCACCGGTTCGAAAGGGACGTTTCTCAACTTCGATCGTTACGGCAAACTGGAGAAGCTGGAAGTTTCTCCGGACGGACATCTCGTCGCTCTCCTCGTGTGCACCAAGGAGACGTACGTGGTCGTGTACAACTCCAAGTCCGGCAAGAACGTCTGCACCATCGACAGGCCGTTCTGCAAGTCGTTTGTGATCAGCCACAACTGGGAGTTGATCTGCATCCACTGCATCGAGGAAGAAGTCGACTGCACCTACATGTTCAGCATCAAAGACGGCGGCAAGGAGATATTCAAGTTCGAACAAGCCAAGTGCGCAGCCTTCACGGCCGACGGCAAGTACCTACTCTGCATCGATCTCAGCAAGAAGATCTTAGTCTACTGCCTGACGAGAATGGCGCCAGTCAGGTTCATCTCCTGCAGTCCTCTGAACATAATTCCCTTGCCCGTCAAGCACCGGCTCACGCTGGTCAACAAAGCCGAGCCTAGTCAGACGGCTGAGATATGGGACTTCCACGAGTGCAAGATCGTCTCCGTACTCAGGGACACGTCGAGAAACGGCATCCTGGACGTCTCCAAGAACGGCAAGTACGCGGCGGACGGACTCCTGCAGATATTCGACCTGGAGAGCGGCGACGTGGTAGCGCACTTCTACGACGACGAGCTCGGCGTCGCGAAGGAGTACAACCTCGTCAGACTGACTCACGACGGAGAGTACCTCGTCTGGATAGACGAGTTCTCCATCAAGGTCGGCAGCGTCAGCAGGGGGAACGCCGTAATCGCCAGCACGTGCACGCACGAGAGACCGGTCACGCTGGAGGTGCTGGACAACGGCTACGTCGTTCTTCTCGGCCGAGAAGACGGTCGGTTTCTCATGATGAAGCTGGTGCCGCACATGGGCGAATTCAAGCCGGTGACCGCCAGCGGCAGAGCTGAGCTCCTGCTGGACTGCGAGACCGGGTCGTTTGCAGGCGTCGATTACGCTTTCAAACACGCACCCGTCAGCACGAAAGACGGCGACCTGCCGAAGGCGCCGGAAGCGCTCAGGTCGCTGATGATGCAGAAAAGCAAGAAGCCACACTTGGTTTCCATGGGTTCGCAGGGCTCGCTGCCCAGGTCGAAGCACAAGCGAACCAGCTCTTCGGCCAACGTCGGGTCCCCGGACTCGAGAGATTTAGCCATGAAGCACCTCCTCGCATCCCCGCTCTCGGACGTCGTTCCCGGCCCGACGTTCAACGCGAGGGAAGTGGCTCCGTCTACGTCTTCGGCCGACGTATTCTCGGAGAACATGGACTCTTCTGACGAGTGCTCGCTGAACGGAAGTCCCTTCTTTAATCAAAGAAGCAAGAGCATGCAGGACATTCTGTCCACCGCGGCGAAGACCGGGGACAGTTCGTTGGATCAGAGTTTCGAGAATCTCGATTTGAACCACGCTCAGACCTCGCCCAGGAAGCCCAAAGGCAACAAGATATTTGCATTTTTCGGAAAGGTCAGGGGCCACAAGAAGAAGCCGCACAATCCCCAACCCTGAGATGATTAGCTGGTGGATGACTTATGACATCTCTCTCTCTCTCTCTCTCTCTATCTCCCTCTTCTTCTTTCATTCTCTCTCCACTCTGTTTACCCTTATGGTTTATTTTTGGTTTTATATTTTCGAGAGCATTTCTTTCTTGATGATTTTCTTTAAAAAATAGTAGTTTTATCTCCGCAGTCCCAGCTGATCATGTGACTATTTTAACCATTCCATTGTTTTTTTCCAGTTGGTTCGGGTTTGGCTTGCGCCCGTTCACTTTTTCGAGTTTCCATCCCCCTAGAGGGTCCGACGACAATGTTATGTTATAGCATTTCACTAATATTTTTTTTTCGTCACGATATAGTGTAAGAAAATGCAATGTAGCATTGTATAAGACGGTCTTTTATCTTAATGGATTGATTGTATGGAATCGTATCTGTGTCATCAATCACTTCCTCGTTTACATCGTTTGCTGTCCGTGAGTGCCTTGGTATTAAATGCTGCAAGATTTTATTTCCAATTTCTTTCCAAAAGTTCGTTTCCCTGCCTATCTCAATTATATTACATTTTATTTTATTTTATTTTATTTATATTTTTTGAGTTATGAAGTGACGAGTAAATCTAAAGCTGATTCCATATAACGTCGTCTTGTTTTTGATCGTTGACAGTCCAAACGCGTGGACTTCTTGGATACTGCTTTTCTGAGAGCTGTGCTGATGGGCGGGGGCTTCAACTTGTCAGCTAACTCTATGACCGTCTTATTCGAAAGCGGTAAAATAGCCTACGTTAGCCGAGTTGCCGTCGCAATAGCCTCAAAAAGGTAATTGAAAGCGGACGTAATTTCGAACGTGCTTCGGCCCCTGGTTAAATTTTAACCGTTAAAGCGATGGGGGCGTTCGTTTAGAAGGGAACTCTTTGGTGAATCAACAGTGACGTGTTCCTGGTGAGGACGTGCTCTTTCTCGCTTGCCCTCTTCCTTTCCCGCTCGCTCGCTCTCCTGTTTCTGCACGCTCCCACTGGCTCTCCCAATCCCGCTCGCTCTTCCACTCCTTTTCCCGCTAATTTTCTTGTATTATCAGTAAAGCCAGTTTGTTAATATACGAGTATTTTCATACAGTAAATTTTTTCGGAATAATTTGGGGGAGGGGGGGAGCGTTCTAACTGCAGAAACCCCATCTTGGATGCGCCCATGGTTAGAAGTACCTGCACATAAATCTAACATAAATATATTTATTGTTTTTTATACAGTGCATAGATGAGAATTATGCTAATGAGATTGAGATGGTAGATTCATCCAGCATCATATAATCAATAAGCAGTTGGGCTGCGTGACTCATTAAAACACTGATTCATGTCATGGTGAATTCATTTTTTGGCCCCGAACGTTTGCGCTAGATTATGCGTCATCGTTTTCCGTAAATCACCTTGAAACTACTCAACCTTCATGTCTGGCTGGTTGTTGTCGGCGATCGTGTTGGATGAAAAAAAAAATAATAGTCTACTTTTTACAATGTCATAGATTTTTTTTCATGGAACGTGGAAAATTCAGCTCAGACAGCGCGCTTGAGAGCGAGAAAAAACCGGTAGGGACAAAAATAAAACTATTGTGGATCCGTTCCAAATTACATAACTCCTAGTAGCCGCATAAGGCAAGAATAACAAATTTGAAGAAAAAAAATCAAAATATATCAACTAGAGCTCTGCATGGTCCGGACCGGGGCCGAGATTGTTTTGCCCAGTAATAGAGAGTTTAGCCTTGTAAAAACGGGCTGGCCCTAAATTAGACAGGCCTGAACATTTGACCTATCATGTGGACTGGGCTGAGTTACAGACGGACCGAGCCACAAAAAATCAACCCGTACAGTACTCTAATATCAGCTAACACGCAAAGATAGCTTAAAAGTCATCAAATCGATATTCCAAGACATCACTTAGCGGTTTCGATGTTATTCTTTTTCCTTTACCTCCCACGAAGACTGTAAATAAATTAATCATCGAATGCGCTTTTGAATCTTCTTTGATGATCGTTACGGAGGCGGAAAGAGCTGGAGAGAAGCAGGCATCCATGTAGATGTAGAGATGTAGATGTAGATGCACGCTTCTTTCGTGAATGCATGTGCAAAAAAATCACTAGGTCGATGTGGTCAATAGTTGATACGCCGATGGCGTCGTCGTGCTTAGAAGAAAAGGGGAGCAGAAAACAGCCACAGCATTAAAATTTTCGAGACAAAAATTATATTTTTCTTCGTTGAAAAGTGAAACGATGGTAAATTCTATTCAAGAAAGATCTTTCTCACAGCATTCAATCTCCTTTCTCTCTCCTCTGACTAAACGTTTTCACGCAGTCTATTTATTTTCCTCAAAGAGTTTCCAACGCCGGCATCCCCTCGGACGATGACATAGGTGCAGGTGGACAAGCTACAGCGCATTATTGTACGCGCACCAGCTGGCTATCAACAGAGGCGCGAACGCCACAGCTTTCTCTCCATTTTTTTTTTAGAGACACAAAAGCTGTCATACGTTCCTAACGTTGACGATGTTCCAAGCAAGCATCCTATTTTACGACGAGCGAAACATGTCATATATGCAATGAAATAGCTATAATTAGAATCTACGTATTTAGAAAATATCGTAAATAAAAAATAAAAAAAACGGGCTAGTTTTAATCATGAATGGGTTGTGCGGATTATGAGCGCCGAGACGGAGCGCGACGCTGCGCACTGTTTCTGCGGCGGAGTGTCCTTTATTATCACGCCGGACGTTGGTCCTTCCGACATGGATACGGAGCTGTTCTGCCGACTGAAAGCCAGGCGCATCGCGTTAGACCAGTGGGAAGGTAGGTCTACTGATGTGCTACTAATCGATTCAAACTATTACCTATATATATATGTATGTATATATATAATTTTAGGATATAAAAATATGGAATATAAAAAAAGTCTTCATTTCTTCATCGAAGAATGCATGCGTCGTGACAGGAAATATAACCTGCGTTGTTGTTGTTTGCTGTTTTGATTCGGTTTCGACTCGGTTGATTGTATGCACGCACCGGCCTTGCACTTATCGGAGGTCACTCAAAGATCAATCGATAAATCGATTATCCGATTTGAAGATCGGTTCTCGCATGACTGTTCTTATTCTTCTTTTTTTTTACACAAAAAAAACTATGATATGACACACACAGGCGTGGTAAAAAAAGAGCACAATTATAATGCAGGTGTCGTGTCTACATTAAATGAATACGATGTTACCTGCAGCAGACATCCTGAGAAAGAGCTTTGATTTATAATATTAAATTATGTTTATAACCCGAACGTTTAGAGTTTAGAGAGTAATCGCATTTTGTTTTTTATAATAAGCTTGCGCTGGATGAGAAGGTTGACAGTGTCATGATCATGTTGTTTAAGCTGAGAAAGGAGAAGCAATTGCACAAATCTGTAGAGGAAAAACGGAAACACTGTCATTGCTACGATTTTCGAGAATATATTTCCAACCCAATCTTTATGGTTATATAAATTTTTTAGCGCAGAATGTCTTTATTATCTCATAACTTTTTTCAATTTTCAACTCATCCAAGCGAGTCTAATTCTTGAAATGTAGTAACGGCTAGCTAGCTGTTTTCGGACAGTAAAAAGATTCTACAGACTGGTGTTCCTTCACCATCATCCATGATTTTTGCTGCTAGTTGGCATCGTGCCAGCAATCAAATAAAATATCTGGCCGCCACAAAGAAATGGAAATTATGCACAACCACCCACAAATAAATGTCGCACAAGACTGAACAGAACACAATTTTCATTTATTTTTAAATCCAAAATGTTCGGCAGCCTCAAAAAAATGTGGTTTTTTAGCCTATGGCTGTAACGCAGGCCGCAGGTGAGTAGCACTTCGTACCTGGATTAGATAAAGTGATTAAGCACGATTACCATCTTTGAAGGGGTGCAAGCTGATCAAACCATCACCGAAACCAACGTTTCGGCTTATACGGCAACATTAACTGCCGCAACTACCACTGCCGCTAAAGCGTCTGCTTGAGCCGTCTGAGTAACTCTTTTTTTTTACATCTACTACGCCGTTGCGCGCACATTCAAACCATCCTCCCCCCACCCCCCGGCCCTCCCCCATAACAAACAACGGACATACGCTAGACGTCTATACTCATCACACAGATGCGATATATATATATATATATATATATATATATATATATATATATATATATATATATATATATATATATATATATATATATATATATATATATATATATATATATATATATATATATATACATTTATACATATTTATCTGTACTATAACACACTCCGGTGAGTGAGTAATAACTGTACACATATTTGATGTTTCGGCTATATACGTATTTGACGTATACCTCGATTGAACGCCTTTTAACGTCGTCAGATGTTGAACCTGTCTACAAAGGCCGGTGGCGATCGGAGCGGCTATTGGCTATGTCGCTCGTTCAGCTGAGCCGTCATCGTCGTCGTATGCAGCTACAGTAGAAGTAGTAGTAGTTGTAGAAGAAGAAGAAGCGATGGTAGTTTAAGAGTTGCGTAGTAGTAGTAGTAAGAGTTGTCGATACTGTTGTTGTTGTTGTATTATATTTCGCCTGGTCACGATAACAATAATTGAAAGAAATCGATTAAAAAGTCATAAAAAAGCCGATAGAGGATTTCTTTCCGTTTCATGCGCTGCTGAGTAATTTTTAATTTTTAGATTTTTTTCTGTTAACTTTTCGCCGATAGTTGAACTTGTAAAGTTAAGCATGGGAGGATGCCAAGGGAAACCAACGCCCACAGGAGCGGAGAAGAGTAAAAGTAAACTTTAATAAATATTAATACATTCATTTAGTTAGCCAGTAGTATATTATTCTCTTTTTTATTTAACTAAACGCTGACTGTATGAGAGCTACGAGGCTTGAGTTTAGACTTCAATTGGTTATAATCTCTTAAAAAAAATTGGAACCTTTTTGACCACCAGGGCATGAAGCGAGACAGCTGAAACTCGAGCACCGCATAAAGAAAAAAGACAGTTGGTTTTTTGTTTTGTTCTAGTTAGTTGTAGTAGCTAGATGAAGTACCTAGCTAGTAGCCATAGCTGTAGGCCGCCCGCTCGGCTAGCGACTTCAATATTGTTCTCTGCTCATCGAGAGCCTATTACTAACCAATTAGCCGAATTAATTATCTAGCTTATCTGCTATTTCACGCTTAAACCACCCGGTTACTATTTAGACTAATTAAGAATTATTGTGTTTTAAAATTCCTCTTGATTTGTACGACATTCCTGTCTGTTTAATTAGTTTAGGGGGTCGTCCGCGAAAAGAAAAAACTGCACCCGATCTGCGGGGTAACCTCAAGAAGATTGAGATAGTTAAGGGTTTTAGAATGGATCAAACGAGGAGTGGATAAGAGGGGGTCAGGAAAAAAAAGTTGTCCATGCGGGAAAGGGTGCGTGCGTGAATTCACTGGAAAAGTACTGTTTCACGTACCTAATTGATGACCTTACCACGGATGACCTTTTTGTGTGTTCGTATGTACGTGATCTAACGAACACGCACACGTAGTTCTTCTTTGCACATCTGCTCGTCGAATCTGTTCTTTAAATTACTAAGAAATGATATCTTATTTCTGTTTTGCACGTAGTTGGAAATGAGGCCATTTTGTAAGTTTATTTCTGAAATCAAACACATAACGTTTATGAGTCTTTCTTTCTTTACTTCCTTCTTTCTTTCTTTCTTTGCTTCGTTCTTGTTTAGAATATGAAAAACCCGCGAATGTATTTTCTTCACTATTTTCAGATCGTACGGAACGGAATTTCTATCAAATTACAAGTTATTTACATCGTGAAGCGATAATTCAACGACGCGATTGGGGGCTGTTGTACGATTTTATGAACTATCAGCTGTGTACTAATCGCACAATAACACACAACGATGTTATTGTACAGTGTAACACCCTTATACATACATACATACATACATACATACATACATACATATACATAAATACACTCATAAATTATAATCAATTATTAACATCTATTATTATCTTAAATAATTATGTATTCTATTTATGAACGAGCATTCAATGAGCTTTGACGCGTCGTTTCTTTGATTCGGTTCTCTCTCTCTCTCTCTCTCTCTCTCTCTCTCTCTCTCTCTCTCTCTCTCTCTCTCTCTCTCTCTCTCTCTCTCTCTCTCTTTCTCACTGTGAATGAAATGTTCTCCGCATTATCTCATCTCTCATTGAGTTTTATTCGCAGTCAGAGGCCTGTTATTGTGTTATTGTTAGCAAAGTATTAAATATCTGAATTCTAGAAAAAAGAAGTTCAACTCACAATTAGGACCACCTGGTGTGCGGCAAATGTAGCTTCTTGTTGAGCAGATCGATCCACTGTTCACACACACACACACACACACACATACACACACACACAGTTCACCATCGTTAAGTTATTTATCATCATCATCATCATCATCATCATCATAACAACCCCCCATTATATTTCTCATCACCACCAGGGACAGATCCACGTGGGGGATACATCCCCCAGATTATCAATAAAAATATTTTTCGGGGAGAATATCCGGGGTTTCCGGGTTTTTCAAAATTTAACATTCGTTCTTGGAATTGAAATTTTTATGTAAAAGTACACTTAGGTCATTAGCTTTTTTGGAGGGAGAAAGTGCGAAAGCCTTCGAAATGACGTAACTGCATCCCCACCAGAACATCCTGGATGAGCCACTGACCACCATCTCCATCATCATCTTAATCATCATCATCATCGTCATCGTCATCGTCATCGTCATCGTCATCGTCATCATCATCATCATCATCATCATCATCATCATCATCATCATCACTACCACCACCACCACCACCATCATCTTCATCATCATCCTAACCATCACAATTGTATTCATCATCATCACTTTATGAAAGTTTGTTTTGCAAAAACTATTTAATTTCCGCTGAAAAACAATAATAAAAATACTAATGGGTCATCGAAAAACGAAGGGTCGGTCGATATACAATTTGAGAAGAAGCCGGTACAGGAAGTACCGGGTGGCTGACTGGCGGGAAATGCAAGAGAGATGTGCTTTGCTTTATATTGTTTTTAAAAAGTATTTTTATTGATCGATATTTTCGTGATATTTATCGTTATCATAACCTTCGTCATTGCCAATCTCTGTTATTTCACTATTTTTTTCTAAGAGTTTGAATTGGCAGAAGTAATTTAGAAGACTGTCGTTAAATTTATAAATAAAACATCAAAATATGGCAGCGAACGATGTTCTTTATTAATGATGATAAGGATTAGAATTGTGATGATGATGATGATGATGATGACGACGACGGCGACGACGACGACGACGACGACGACGATGATGATGATGATGATGATGATGATATCGGTAGAGGTCGTGAATGTGATGATAGTTAATATGGCTCGGTTCAAGATCAAGGAGCATGGACTGGCACAGCTTATAATCCCTGGACAGCATTGAAACTCGGTATTTAAAAAAATATCAGTCTTATGCGATCCAGTCCCAAGCATGGTTAAACATGAGGAAAGGATATTAAGGATCTTATATAAAAAAAACCTGTACAAAAATATAAAAATTAGTTTGATAATTTATAAAAAAATAATAATGTATTATTCAGTTATGCAGGCGATATTAAATTTTTCAATATATTTACAAATTTCTCTATTTTACTTTCATCTTCCATTCCATTCCATCTCTTTTCTATTTCTCTTTTTTCTTCTCTCTCTCTCCCTTTCATATTTCTTTTTTTTCTTTCTTTTAAAGATTCATAATTAAATTGGAAAATTTAATGAAACAACTCCCTTAGAAATTCTGAAGGTGATGATGACGATTTCATTTACTCAACAACTTGTTCGGTTGGCGGTTATATATATACTCGCCTAGTAGGTCGGCTGATTTGTTTAGCAGATAGCTAGCCGTTATATTGATTTTCAGCTATGTGTTTGCTGCTTGTCTCGGACCATGATGTATGTTTTTGCTTTGTATGCATCTATGTATGTTTGTAAAACAGCTAAACAACGAAAATTGATTTCTAAAGATTGTTTTAAAAATAGTTAAAAATATAAACGTTTCACTTAATATCTACCATACGACCAGTACCTATATCAAATATGTTTTTTTTCTATTCAAATAGTAAATGTTATAATTTTTAAAAGGTTTTTCTATCTTTTTTTTGTTCATTAACCACTGAAAATTCGAACCAGACCAATATCATTATCGTATTCACCCGGCCAACAATATCTCACATACAGACACACACACACAAACACACACTCACAAACACACACACACAAACAAACACAGAGACACAAAGACCCACACAAACAAACACACAAACAAACAAACAAACAAATAAACACAGACACACACAAACAATCACACACACACACACACTGTCTGATAATTGGGCCTCGCTCTTCCCTGTCTTTGTTCGAAAGTTCTTTGTTTTAATTAAATTATCTTCATTTTTTTTATCTATGGTTTGAAAACTTTAATTCGTTGCAGTCACGAGCGATAATGTTGCGTAAATAGTCCAGGAGAATTAAAATTTTTCCTTGTTGTACCTAGACAAAATTCGCATCAAGCTGATTTTTGGATATATTGTTTGTAATACGTTTATGATTCTTCCTGCAAAAATCGGTTGAAATCGTCGTTTCGGAAATTGGTTTTTTGACGCTTTTTTGAATGAGATTTACCGAAGTGAGCGATAAGTTAGTATTTTCGTAAATTGTCGTAAAACATCGGATTTCTAAGTTAGTATTTTGTAAAACATCTATTTTTTGGAGTTTTTATTGTTCTTTTTCGAAATGGGTGAACTAAATGAAATGGTATGTTTAATTTGTCGAACTGAATTCCGTTCCGACAACGTCTGTGATACAGTCAAGATGGTTACACTAGGTGTTAAAGGTATTGAAACGTTATGTCAATTCAGCGTTTTACGTGGTGATGAACAGTTAACAGAGTATCTGTTAAATAAACCAAATGTAGCTAATGTTCATGATCATTGCCGGAGAGACTACACTAACAAAAGAAGTTTCGATCAATTGCAACGAAAGAATGAGCAGCATGCAGAAGGTGTTGGTGTTGATCAAGAGAATTTTAAGTGTAAATTATTACGATCGTCTGTCGACACTTTCAATTGGAAGCAACATTGTTTTTTGTGTGGAAAAATAGTTTTTGGAGAAAGTAAAAAACATTTAAAAGAAGAATCAAGTACTGTGATGACATTGAAATTCAGAGAAACTATAATTGAAACTTGCCCCAAAAGAAATGATGCATGGAGTGTAGAAGTTCTTGGTAGGTTAAATACATGCAATGACTTACCTGCTGAAGAAGCTCGTTACCACAGAGTGTGTCTTTCTGTGTTCCAAAAATGTAGATCGTCACATGTCGGAGATAATACCGCTGGCCGAAACCAGCCAGGTCGACATCCAGATAACGACATGTTAATTACTTTTGAGAAACTGTGTGACTGGTTAGAAGAAGAAGATCAAGGAATTTATACAATAGCTGAATTACAAATTAAAATGCAAGAATTATCGGAAGATGGTGAAGTGTATTCATTAAAACATATAAAACGAAAGCTGGAAGAACGCTACGCCGAGCACATATTTTTTGCCGAAGTTTGTGGTCGGAAAAATGTTATTTGCTTCCGTAACATGGCGTCTCACATTATAACTAAGCAATGGTATGATGAAAAAAAGAGTAGCATAGAAGATGAGAGTGAGCGTATCATAGTGGCAGCAGCAAAATTGATAAGAGCTCAAATAAGGGAAATGTCCTCAAATGAAACATATCCAGGAACTGATGATTTCTCAAATATTGAAAATGCCAAAAGGTGGATTCCTAGTTTGTTGAAAATCTTAATAGAAAATATTGTTTGTAATGAAATAAAACAAGTTTCCATATGTCATTCTATTGTGCAGGGGGCAAGACAAAGATCTCTTATTTCTCCAATTTTGTTTGGCGTTGGAGTTAGTTTAGATCACGCCTTTGGATCTAGATGGCTGCTTGATTTGCTGTCACGGTTGGGATTTTCAATTTCATATGATGAAGTTGAACTTTTTAAACAATCAGTGGTTCAGAATGACTCCCCTGATACTCCTCAGTCTTTTCCTCAATGTTTTACGCAATGGTCTGGTGATAATCTTGACCACAACGTTATCACTTTAGATGGAAGTGGTACCTTTCACGGTATGGGCATCATATCAATGTCTACTTTGTGTAATCGATTAGGGTCAGGACACTTTGCTGAATCACCTGTACCCCGATTGTCACGCCTAAAATCCAGTTGTGTTGTGAACAACCGAGGTATTCCTATATTGGGATACACATTCCCCGACAAGTCATCATTATCATTGATGTCTTTCAAGCCCATCTCTCAATTAAATTTTCCTTCTGTGTTGCCTCCTTCTTTAAACTTGGAACTTGCCTGGAAAATCGGTATCTTGTGCTTAGATGAAGATCAGCAAAGGCCAAATTGGTCTGGCTTTATGGAACATGCTTGTAAGCCAGACGGAGATTTCAGATCATCATCAGACATAAGGATGCTTCCGATTATTGATTTGAATCCTAATGACATGTCTTGTATTTTTTGCACGTTAACTTTCATAGAACGCCAGGCTGAAAAGCTCAACATTCCAACGGCTTGTGTGACTTTCGATCAGCCGCTGTGGTTAAAGGCTGTTGATATTGTGCATTCATCCAAACTGAACATAGTATGTCGTCTAGGTGGGTTTCATGTCTTGATGAATTATTTGGGCAGCATTGGTCATGTCATGGCCGGCTCAGGTTTGACAGAGGCGCTGCAGTGCTGTTATGGACCCATAGCCATAACTCACATGATGACAGGGAAGGCAGTGGCTAGAGCACTACGCGGCCACTTTTTAGTAGAGTCAGCTTTGTTTGCTTTGCTTTTGGAATCAATATTGAAAATGGAGTTTTTGACTACTTCTGATATTGATGATCTGAGCGTCTCCGATCGGGATGCAAATTTAACGTGAGGCTTTATTTACAGTGGTCTAACTGAAATTCTTATTCATTATTTTAAAGAAATTGTACTACTGGACCTACCATACAAACTTTATATAACCAAACAAAAGGGATATAGGCACACAGACAAAGGACACAGGGCGGGAAATAAAGAAATTGTTATTTTTAGGTGTTTTTGTTGTTTTTCTGTTTGTTCTTTTTATTGTATGTTGAAATTGGAAATTATTTATGGATTTATATGTATGCTTTTTAATATGTGTATATTAAATAGTATGTAACAAGCAATTTTCATATTAATCTTAATTTATTTTGCACATTTAGTCAAAAACGGCACAATAAAGTAGTTTATTTGTATCCGTATATAATGTTGCGAGACAAATTTTAACTTATGTATATTTTGTATTAGGTAGTTTTCATCTATAGATTGAGTTATTTTTATTTAAATGGATTTTAAGAGCTGATATATTGTATATTTTATGGAAAAACGGCTCCATAAATCAGTTCATTTGTAGTTTTTTTTTTTTTTTTTTTTTTTTTTTTGATAATTTTTAATGTTTGTATATCATGCAATAAGTAACAATAAAGCATTCAGCTTAAACTTTAGTTATTTTCATCTAATTGGATTAAAAGAGCTGGCATATTCAATTAATTTACCGATTTTAAGGCCGATTTTGAAAATCGTCTGTAATTTTTTTAAACGATGAGTTGGAAGGGTGGATTTTTAACTAATTGTTGCTAACACATATACCTACAAAACAAAATATCAAACTGCTTTTGTTCCAATTATGCCAGCTTTTTTTTAATTCTCCTGGACTATAAAACGTTTTGCCCTGGATTGCTTTTATCTTTATTAGTGTTTTTTCCATAATTTTTTATATTTATTTTCTTTTAAACGTCAATTTTATTCTATTTATTTATTAATCATTTATAATGGAATAGATGAATTGAGTTTTAAAAATTCCAACGTTTGATATTTTGTCCCGAAAGTGTTTACAGAAATTTTTTTTTCGGCCACTCCTACCCGATCGATGTTCATAATTTATAGGTTCGTTCGTTCGTTCATGGGTTTCTTCATTCATTGAATTTTGTTATCGCTTGCAAGCTGATACAATGGTTGAAGTAGCTGTACAGTTTCAATGAAGAAAGAGAATAATATAGTAAGAAAGAGAAGAAGAGAAAAAAGTTAGAGAGAGAGAGAGAGTAGTGTTTTGGTGATTTTCAGATTATCTTCTTTGGATTTCTTGTTGACGAGACGAACACACTCAGAAACACAGACACGAATTCGACCAAAGAACCACAAACACACACACACAGACACACACACACAGACACATGTACACAATAAACTGAACTTATCGGACGCAAACAAACGTACGAACACCGATACGAGTTCCATCCAGGAGTAGCAACAGACGCTCACAAATCATCACTCTTTCGCACTTCACGTCATGCGTGTACGTTGACCGAGGTTCTTCTGGGCATGATGAAGAACTTTATCGTAGCCAGAAGAAAGATGAGTCTGTTGCCGTACGCTCGTTTGTAGATGATTTTCATTCTTTTACTTCGTCCATTCATCCGCTAGATGGCTAGATATGTTCCTCGTTCCATTCATCCGCTCAATCCGTCCCTCGTTCCATTCATCCGCTCCATCCGTCTCTCGTTCCATTCATCCGCTCCATCCGTCCCTCGTTTTATTCATCCGCTCCATCCGTCCCTCGCTCCATTCATCCGCTACATCCGCCCACCGTCCCATCTACCGCTCTGCCCGCTCCGGTATATTTTTTCGTTGGAGCGGCACAAGAAAAAAATATCAAAACGAGCGAGAAACCAAAACACGATGTCTCTTTTGCATATTCATTCAGACGTGCATTGGCGTAGAGATCCCATTTTCCCGCTGGGGACATGGGGTTAGACCCATAGCAACTTTCCCCCTATAAAAATAGCTATTATTAGCAGCTTTTTAAATTATTCGATAGAACTGGTATATTCTAAATGTTACTTAGCAAAATCTTATAACTGGATGTATTATTAAACACATAATCACAAAAAAGTGAAATATATCTATTTTTAAATTTCCTAAGGGCATTTATATTTTCCGGGGAGCATGGTTTTGCCTGGGGGTGTCCCGTTGGATAGCCGGCACCGTTATCTCCTTAACTCTATGCCACTGAAAAAATATAAAAATTAAGAGAGTAGGAGTAAATGAAACAGAGCGTCTAGATTTTTTATTGCTCGATACACATTATTTATTAACCACACAGTGAAAACATAATCAAATTATAGTAAACGATGAAGAAGACACATTTATTCAACCACTGGCAACAGAAAGAGATTATAAAAATTCTTCATCGTTGATATCGTAGCAATTATTAAAATAAATATTCAGTTATTTAAATAAATAAGCAAATAAATAAATATATTTAGTATTTAATTTTATTAAAATAATAATTCAGATAAAGTTTTATCTTCTCAATTAAATATCTCTTCTCTCCATCAAACAACATCTCTCATGACACACACACACATGTCCATCCACAGAATCAGGCAAGCACCGGTCGAAAGCGGCAAAGACGACAGCCTCATCAGCTACAGACGCGTCGGTCGTCACCACAACGACGACGCCGACACTCTCAGCGACTTCCGGCAGTCTGAAGCGGCCGTACGAGGCGCCGAAGAACAAGCAGCAGCTCATTGACGACTTGAGCCAGGAGTTGAACCAGCAGAGGCTCGTCTGCGAGACCCAGGCCAAGAGCATTCAGCAATCTCAGGAAACGTTGCAGGAGAGGACAACCGGTTTTGAGGCCATGGTAGTCCTCTTCAAGTACATCACCGAAAACGTCAGTTTTTTTTTAAATATTTAAAAACTTATTTGTGATCGTGGGCTGTGAAGTTTTTCTTCTTCTTCTAGTAATAAATTCTTTTTGAGGTTGGTTTAAATCAAGGAGCCAGTTGTATATGACCTCATTTTGAAGTTGTTGGCTGGGCCCACGGAAGTAAGAAGCAGGCTGGAGATTAACCCCTTAAATGCTTTCAAAGGGTGTTGAGTCAGTCAGTTAGTCACTCTTAGTATGACATTTGACCTTTTGGTCGTTTCAAAGGGTGTTTGTGCCAGTGACATTTGTTTGCTGCTTATTACATTTTAAGTTTGCACGTTCATTCAAGTCTGTATTGATTTATTCGGCAAATAATAATCAATAATAATCAATAATAATCAATAGAATGCAAATGTTTTAAGCTGGTAACATATACTACACATTAACATAAATTTCATTGTTGTTTGTTTGCGTCACTTTCTTTTTCAGCGTTCAAGATCGACATTTTATCTTCAGCGTTTGTTTTATTTCAAATTCAAATTAATTTGGTAGAATAAGATTCAAATTTCAATCGCTGAACCTGTTTTTTTGCGTAAAGCTCATTTTGAGGGTCAAATCACTGGCACGCGCAACTTATGAAAACAAAAAATTTATACAGTGCCCCCCCCAAAAAAAACTTCTTGGGCCCCCCACTTCCAAATTCCTGGTTACGGCCCCGGTAACAAATATTGATCCGAGCTGGTAACAAATATTGATCTGAGCTAAATACTAAATACTAATACAGAAGCATATCTGAATGAATATTCTAACTGATAGAGACGGTAAACATTTATTTTAATGGAAAGTAATTGGATTATCATGGATTTAAATAACTTCTGTTGATGATGATTGTGACGATTCCGCCTTTGCGAAGTCGTCGATATTGCTGGAGAAAATTTGAGTCTAAATAAAGTTTAAGACACTCTTTAACAGTATTAGATGTTTTATTAACGAGTACAGTTCGAAAACTTTATCAAACGACGCGACAGATACAAAAAACAGTTTCAACTTCGATCAAGCAATGGCGAACAATGGCGAACAAGAAGCAGGAACAAGAAGAAGGGACCAAGTAGTTCGCGACAGCCTTATAAATACAAGCCCTCCAGGCTACAGGCTACAGGCTTAAACGTTCAAATATTCGCGCAACAATCCAAACACGCAACGTTGTGCAATACCCGATGCACCGCCTGCGCCGGAAAACCCAAAGTTTAGATCCAGGCACGCACCTGCGTTTACGCGGGCGTGACATACCTCCCCCCCTAAAGTCGATAACGATCCTTCTCGTTATCGGCCATATCTTCATTCTTTGATCTGGGTCGATCCGGTTGGCTGAGTGTGGATCCGGTTGACTGAATGGTTTCCTTCGTCGTCGGGTTTCCTGGTGCTCGTCTTGGGAACCTGCAAATCCAGAACAGTCGCGACGATGAGCCACACGCGAAAGAAAGACGTGGTCGAAGAACCTTCCGAGCAAGGACAAAGGAGACGTCCTGCAGCTCTTTGTTCAGTGACGCGCTCTTCTTCCTGGAGACCTGCAAATAAAAACTTGCGACCGATCCACTTTATCGTTAACCAAGATCGCCCAGAGAAAGAAATTAACCAAAGAACATTACAAAGCTACCCATATAACTAACACCAATTTCTGATAACCAAAGAAATACTTAACCAAGGATTAAACACCCTAGGATAAATAAACCTAATTGTAGCCACAGCTACTCCAAACCTAATTTAATCGAGACAGGAAATCAGTTACTAAATATAATAATGATAATACAACACAAAACACCAAATGGTTCTGAGAAGGAAGTCGCGCTCAGCAAAGCATTGCTGACCAACTCCAAACCATAGTCAACAATTCTGCATAACTCGAGTAAATCTTACTCGTAAGAAAGTACAGTAACTTCATAGAAATTTGCCAACAGCTTAGGAATTGTGCTCTACCTACCATCTGTAGCAGAGTTGGGATATCGGGGACTGGAAAGCCGTCTCCCCTAGGTCCCTTCGAGATACAATCCATTAAGCTTACCATGGGAATCCACCATGGTATGATTATGCACCGGCGATTCATACCCCAAAAATAGTATTTGCCAATATGATCACCTGCAATTCCACCAAATCTCACGGCTATTCTGAGATTTTGCTTTTGCTTCCCCCAATAATCGGGTGGTTTTGTACCTAAATGCCAAGGTACTCCCTTTACACTATTCCAAGGATCTCTGAGGATAGCAAGTGGTCCTCGCGTTAAAGTACCATACACTAATGTATAAAGAGCAATATGAGTTGTAGATGACGGTTTCTCACGTAAACTCCATAATACAAAGGGAAGAACCTTAAACTACTCCTTAGGATGTGCCTCAACCAATTTAAAAATCATGTTCTTAAGACTCTGGTTACACCTCTCCACTAACCCGGATGCTTCAGGATGCCCTGGGGTGTTAAACCTAGGACTGCACCCCAAACATTTAAGAAAAGTCGTCGTTAACTGATTTTTGAAATTCGTACCACAATCGGAACTAATTATTCGTGGTATGGAAAACGTCATAAAGATCTGAATAAGGATCTCACATACAGATTTAGCATCTAATGACCTTAATGGATAAGCCATCGGCCATCTGGAGAACAAATCGACAACAACCAGGGCATAATTGTACTTGGGTCGGACAGTCACACTATCACCCGCTGGAATTATGGGCCCTATGCAATCCATAACTAAATGATTAAATGGTAGTTCATCTCCCCTTGGAATGGGAGTTATGGGGACTCGGTCTCTTTTTCTAACAGGTGCCCTTAACTGGCACACGGGGCACGACTCACAATAGGTTTGGACTTGTTTCTCCATATCGGGAAACCAAAAGCTGAGTCGAATACGCTGCCGTGTACTCTTGGCAGCCATGTGCCCCGAATAGGGAGCATCATGCCCCATCTGTAACACTGCAAGTATACGACTCCTGGGCAAACACAACTGTTTTATGGAATGACCCCACTGATTCTCCTTGTGAAACAAAAGTCCCCGGTCGATATAAAAGTTTTTACGCTTGTCTATACCTAGCAACCAGAAGGACTTCAGTGAAGGACAATCATGTTGCTCTTTAGCAAACGCATCGGGATCATTACTATCGTCTACCCCCTGACAATCATCGTTAATGGTTGTAAATCGAGCGTCGGTTCGTGAATCACTTCCGCCTGCATCAGCACCTGGACAAATATCATCACCCGCAACTACAGAAACACCTATGTCCTGACAAGTATCGGTCTGTGAATCAACTTTCCTAGCATCAGCACCTGGACAAATATCATCACCCGAAACCACAGAAGCACCTATGCCCTGACAAGTATCGGTCTGTGAATCAACTTTCCTAGCATCAGCACCTGGACAAATATCATCACCCGAAACCACAGAAGCACCTATGTCCTGACAAGTATCGGCCTGAGAATCAACTTTCCTAGCATCAGCACCTGGACAAATATCATCACCCGAACTTACAGAAACACCTATGTTCTGACCAGCATCGGTCTGTGAATCAACTTTCCTAGCGTCAGCAGCGCGAGAAACACCTTCACCTAGAATTAATGCAACATCTGGACTATGCTCATCATTACGAGGTTCATCTAAAACAAAATATTGTGAATTAGTTATTTCAAGACTGGGAACATTCACATCAGAGTCATGTGCATTTTGTTTGTTCTTAATAGGGTATGCAACGGTATCATACAATGATATCGTTTTCAATAAATTACTTACGGAGGGAGTGATAATAATTTGCTCATTAAGATTTGGGACGACAGCAAACCATGCACGAACCTTGGGTGCTAGGTTCACAATGTCATCACCCACAAGATCTGGTCGAACAACTAATCTAACACAACCTACAATTTCTGGTTGACCTTTAAGGCCGGATAATTTTATAAATTTATGTGGTACCCTATGAAGAGATTTAATTAAATCTTCTCTAATGCAACATACTTCTGCACCACCATCAATCAAAGCTGGAATAGATGGTAATTGATCGATAAATACATTCTCATAAGACCTAATGTGATAATCATCAACATCTATAATGGGACATGCTTCGGGACAGGGAAAAGATTTTTGACCATCAAACATTATTTTCCTATCAACAAGACCTCTAAAGGAATTTTCTGAATGAGAAGACAAATTTTTACCATCAACCAATGTTTTCCTATCATCGAGACAATTAAAGGAATTTTCTGTTTGACAACAATTAATTCTGGGATTAGGTAAATTTGAGGAAGGGAATTTATGTAGAGGACATTCCTTGAACGAATGACCCTTCTTATGGCATTTAAAGCATAAACCATACTTTTTATCCTTATCCATATTAGGATCAATGGATATTTTAGTCATTCTATTAGGAATGGGAGACCCTGACCCTTTATCTGTTGGTTTTTGGTTGTTGAATCGAGGCGGTCTAGTCTCATGCTCGTGTGTGGCCATGTAGCTATCCGCAACGCGTGAAAGCTCTAGGTGAGTTAACCAATCATCCCTTTCCTGAGTTAAAATAAAATCTGCACAACTGGGAGACATTAGTTGTTTCAACCTATCGGCACACATCAAACTAACTAATTGATGGAAATTCTCATCAATATTCCTACTTTTAATATAATACGATAACGCTGTGTGTAATTCAGAAGCTACCTGTGAATAAGTCTCACCAGGTCTCCTTTTTACAGCATAAAACCTCTCCCTCAAAAGACTGGGAGTGACCCGAAATTCCTGCAATAGAATTTGCTTTAATTCCTCATAGTTACCTAACTGAGCAACGGTCAATCGACTCAAGATTGATCGAGCTCTATTATTCAAATGGGCCTGTAATATTTTGGGTTTTACATCATCATCAACTTGGTATGATGCAAACTGATTCTCTAGATACTGAAAATACCCCGGTATTGCAGCAGGATCTGAGGGAAACTCTGCCATTATACCCTTCATGGCATTCTGAAAGCGACTAGAGCGAACGGCTAAGGAAACCTCAAGACTATTGTGGTCCTGAATCCTTTCACGTTCCAGCTCTAGTTTAGCTTCAGCAAGTCTGCGGGTTGCCCTATCCTCATCTAACCTAGCGTCAGCGAGCCTACGCTCCTGTTCTAATTTAGCTTCAGCGAGTCTGCTCTCCTGTTCTAATTTAGCTTCAGCAAGTCTGCGATTTGCCCTATCTTCATCTAACCTAGCTTCAGCGAGTCTACGCTCCTGTTCTAACTTAGCTTCTTTTGCCGCCAATTCTGCTTCGCGCAATGCTAATTTACGCTCAGCTATTTCTGACTTAGAACTTTTGCTAACGTTAGCATCATCACTAACTCTACGTGGACGCCGACTATCATCAACAAATTGATAGTGCTCCTCGCTAAGGATCCCTGTTGGACTATCCAGCGCAACTGACTCTTCAACCGTAGGGGTTCTAATCATATTTATGAAACCTACTACACAGAAAAAGAAGGAAAAACCTAACTGGGCAATCCGGCAACGATAAAATCTCTAACCTGAGATGTGGATCGGCCCTCCTTGCGAAATGGATGTCGCCACGTGGTCGAACTCAACGGTCTGAACTCCGCCTGGACTCTTTCTCCAACCTGAATCGTCAATCGTCGATCTTCAAACTCGGTAGAACTTCGTCAACTGGATGAACTCCACCACCCCAGGACGACTCTGATCGATGTATCGACTGACTATCCCACCGCTGCCACCAAAAATGCAATGTGACGATTCCGCCTTTGCGAAGTCGTCGATATTGCTGGAGAAAATTTGAGTCTAAATAAAGTTTAAGACACTCTTTAACAGTATTAGATGTTTTATTAACGAGTACAGTTCGAAAACTTTATCAAACGACGCGACAGATACAAAAAACAGTTTCAACTTCGATCAAGCAATGGCGAACAATGGCGAACAAGAAGCAGGAACAAGAAGAAGGGACCAAGTAGTTCGCGACAGCCTTATAAATACAAGCCCTCCAGGCTACAGGCTACAGGCTTAAACGTTCAAATATTCGCGCAACAATCCAAACACGCAACGTTGTGCAATACCCGATGCACCGCCTGCGCCGGAAAACCCAAAGTTTAGATCCAGGCACGCACCTGCGTTTACGCGGGCGTGACAATGATGATACCGAGGCAACTTATACTCATTATGGCTTTGACGAAACATGCTTCGTCTGGTTTTAAAATCAAAACAAGACTTGCTTCAAACAAAACATTGCAATCATCTCGCATCAATAGTGGGATGCCATAATAATAATAATGGTAACGATAACGACAACGACAACGACGACAACAATAACAACAACAACAATAACACTAACATGACAATGACAATGACAATGACAATGACAATGACAATAAGAAGAAGAATAAAAAGAATAACATAATATTCATTATTTTCCACCTCCAGGGCACAATAATTGTAGCTATCTATTTTTTTAATCATTAGCTGAGTTCGTCTGTCTGTAATTCGATACAGTTTGCTTATGAAACCACTTAACGTGGAATTTTATCAAATTTTAACACTCTCAGTTTTGTGAGCTAATTTTTAAAATAAAATTATTTGTGTTTTTTCTTTGTTAACACATGTAAACAATGTTTATATAATGTTTGAATTACATTAAACTATCACCAGCAGCAGCAGTATCATCATCGTCATCATCATCATCATCATTCTCATCGTTATCATAGCCATCATCATCATCATTACCACCACTACCATTTCGGATTCAATAAAAATCCACCAAGCTGGTTGACGACGTTTGTCTCCATTACAGCTTGACGGTTTGAAATGTCCAGAACTGAAAAAACGACTCGCTGAACTGACCGGTCAGCTCAACATCGTTCAGCAGCAATTAGGTAAAACGTTTACTACTTCTGTCTGAAATGTATTTTGATCGTCTTATATCAGCATTTCATTTTGTTCTAAATACTTCTAAAACTCGTGATGACGAGGACATCATTGAATATATGTCACTCTGTTCTCTTGCCAGTTCCACTGTTGAAGCAGTAGCTTCACAGTGGCTGGTTCACCCAGGACGATAGCTCATGGTGTCAACCCCCCCCCCCCCCAAAAAAAATTGATGACCAAAGAGGGGGTAAAGCTTAGTTAACTTTATTTTTCAAAAAGTAACTTCAATATCACATAAATTCATGACATGATATTTTGCATTTTTGTGTCGCCCCACGTGATGGTGTCGCCCATTGTTGCCCGCAGCCCCCCGCATCCCCCAATAATGACGCCACTGCATGGAAGCTCGATGTCAACTACTTGTTATTTGCAATATTAATTGACTGCGATTTGAAAACATGGCACCGAAACCGCATCTCACCCTGTAGCAACAATAACAACAACAAATTAAAGACTGGAAAAAGTTTATTTGGGAAAATCAGATGATCCGTTTTATTATAAAAACTGTATATACAGTAATTGTACCGTTATTTTAATTTAATTGCAGTAACATTGTATCTTATTTAAAAAAATAATATTTAATCGATATTAATAGCATTCGAATTTCTTTTTGCCGAAACAGATGGAGCTGTCAGACTTCAGAGGGCCCTCGAGACGAACATGAAAATGATGAAAGAGCAGCACCAATCAGAGCTCTCGAGTCTCAGGTCTGCGCACGAGAGGGAGATGAAAGATCTCGAGGAGAGACTGCGGAAGGAGGCAGAGCAGGAGAGAGAAGCTGGTACTATTTCTTATGAATATGCTAATGTTATGCTAATGAGATTCAGAAATGTTCTGATTGATTTTATTTTTTTTATATAAAAATTAGGTGACAGTGAATTGAGGAGTTATATAAGTAAATATGTAATCTATTAACCGGTTATTAACCCAAATATTAGTAATGCTGTGCTGTTTATTAGTGTCTTTATTTATGCAATGACGCTAGGCGTCCTAACTAATATTGATGAGACATAGCTGAACGCCTTTCAGATGAATATTCATGAGATGGTCAGACGAATCGTATGAATAGTAATTGTCATTCATAAATGTTCGAATAAAACAATTCCACGCGACGTACAAACAAGAGGAATTTTTGACAAAGTACATAAGTACAAAGTACATAAGTACATAAGTACAAAGTACATAAGTACAAAGTACATAAGTACAAAGTACATAAGTACAAAGTACATAAGTACAAAGTACACAAGTACAAAGTACACAAGTACATAAGTACAAAGTACATAAGTACAAAGTACATAAGTACAAAGTACATAAGTACAAAGTACATAAGTACAAAGTACATAAGTACATACATCATAGAGGAGCGATGAAAAGGAAGAATCGAAAGGTAGCCGGAAGAATCTAATCAGTCACATAAATTTGCACATTTTTTATTAATAATAGCTAACAAAATCATATTTTAAAGAAAGAGAGAGAAAGAGGGAGGGAGGGAGGAAGGAAGGAAGAGGGAGAGGGGAAAGGAAAAGGAAAGGAAAGAAAAGGAGGAAGGGAGAGGCAGATAGAAAAAGGGAAAGGGGGGAGAGAGAATTTTTCAAGGACAATACGTTTTTTACCCCGGGCTGTGATTGAAACTGAACATTCAATCTATTGAAAATTTAATCAGTAGAAAATTAAATCAATAATGTTACAGTTAAATCAATAACGTTACAGTTAAATCAATAACGTTACAGTTAAATCAATAATGTTACAGTTAAATCAATAATGTTACAGTTAAATCAATAATTTTACAGTTAAATCAATAATGTTACACAGTTACAACCCAACATCTACAACAACTCGATAGCATGCAACAACAGGCCGAGAACTTGGTAAGAGGTCTCAGCTCATTTCAGCATGTAAGCATGCTTTTGTGTCTATATAGCCGTTTACTTTTTTCTTTAATTTAATTCAAATTTATTGATTTTTGTAAAAATCGATAACTCATCTATATTCATTTTGGAGATTTCTAATTGGTCGATTGGTTTTTAATTTATAAAAGCTTTTGGCTCGAGGCGAAGGAGTTAGTTTTGGCTCTGTGTTCTCTTTCTATCATAATTTTTATGCGTTTCTTTGCACCATTATCTACTGCATTGTCAGCTTAAATTCTCTCAGATTTCAGTCGACAGCTGTTTTCCCTTTCTTGCCCTGCCACCACTGGTGCAGATTTCACTACTCCCTTACAATCATCATCATCATCACCCTCATGTCATCGTAATCATTACTGCTATCGTCATCATCAGTGTCATCGTCGTCATCATCCTCATCCTCATCATCATTATAATCATCATCGTCGTCGTCGTCATCGTCGTCGTCATCATCGTCATCGTCATCGTCATCATCATCGTCATCATCATCATCACCACCACCACCACCACCATCATCATCATCATCATCATCATCATCATCATCATCATCATCATCATCATCATCATCACCACCACCACCATCATCATCATCGCCGTTTCAAAAGTTTCCGGTTCACTTGTGTTCTCTGTTTTTAATTTGCATGACACATTAGAAACATTCGATTTATTCGTGATTTGATTTAATGAACTTCAACAGCTCATGAATATGTAAATTACGGCTTGTTTACGAGTATCAAATTCGGTATTTTACAATATACACACATGTGTATACATATATATTTAGAATTTCAGCTAATCAGTTTTGTTTGATTTATTTTGCAAATAAATGTACGCTTATTGTTGCTGAAAGTGTAAATAAAATAATAAATATACTGTTATACTTCATAATTATTATTATTATTCACCCAATAATAATAATAATAATAGATTTTATTTAAATGTTTAATGTTTTATCGAAAGTTTCTACCAGTGGCGCATCAATGTATAGGGGGGGGGCTGGGACCCCCGGTAAGCAAAATTCTATTGAATGAAAAATGCAACGTAGGTCCCCATTCGCTTCTGATTTTTAAATATTTTAGAGGGTCGTGGACACGCCATACCCCAGCTTCTTACATTTATAAAAAAAACTTTTTTCCAGTTCACAGCCTTGCCTACGCCACTGGTTACTACTAATTCAAATTAATTTCGAATTCTATTTTTATTAGTATTACTATAAATAGTAATTTAAGTCATTTAAAATGATGTTGTTAATGTCAAATTAATGAAATCGTGGGGGTCTCAGTTGTCTGAAATGAAGGTGCAACACGATACTGAAGTGGCCACAGTAACTCAGGAATACGAGTGCCGGCTGGACGGACTCAAGTCAGAGTTCACAGGGCAACTCGAAGGTTTTCCTTTTTATTATTATTTTTTTATTTTTTTTTATGATAGTTTATAGTCCTTGTAAACGTAGAGGAATATGCTTTCTAGCGATTCGTAACGTTAAAGTCGAAGTTATTTATAACACAATATTTCTCGAATTTATTTTAACTTTATTATTCTTCCTTGAATATAATCCTTTTCTTGACTCTAAACTGACTTATCTCACTTTGCAGAAGTTAACCCGATTCTGACAAATCTTTTGATAATTCCAATTTCTCTACTCTACAACCTAATTTTTTTCTATTGAGGACCACAAAAAGGAAAAGGACCAATACCAATTATATATATATACATATATATATATACATATATATATACATATATATATATACATATATATATACATATATATATATACATATATATATATACATATATATATATACATATATATATACATATATATATATACATATATATATACATATATATATATACACATACATACATCCATCCATGTATATATACACTCAAACACACATATACATATATATACATTAATGATACAAAAATTATACGCACACACAATGTCACAAGAGCACAAATACACACATATACACACAGATACATTCATACATAAATGACTATTGTTTCAACACAACCAGAATATGCACACATAATAAAATAAAATAAACAAATACTATGAAAATACGTAAGATGAATCATCTTCATCTTACATATCCCCCCTCTTCGAAAAAAGAAACGCGTCAGTGTTTCTTGATTACATCGTCACTCTCTTTACGACTAAGACAGTCAGCACCGATGTTTTCCTTGCCTTTGAAATAGTTTACATTCAACTTATTCTTATTCTCAATCTCTATCTCTCTGCGTGCTGTGTCAACAGGGCGGGCATCTCCGAAGATTGCCGAATTCAACTTTCCATCTTTCCCCACCCCTCCATTTTGGCCCCTAGGCAGAAGATTGAGCCTTGGTCTTTCTTTTGGCGGATTCAAAGCTTGAACTTTTGCCTCAACTTTATTTCCTACCTTTGAAATGGCAGACGTGTTTCTTTCCTTGCTTTGATACAGCTCCGAGTTAGCCGACGATTTTCTAAAATTTACCCGATCATTCCTCTGAGTGCTGTCGTAGTTGGAAGCGGATTTCTGTGGTTTTCGACCAAAGCGTTTTCCTGCCGCCATTGCATCAAAACCTCTTACTCCTTCAACATTTCCCAGTACGAGATCGCAAAGTAGGTTTTTCATGCACACCACCTCTCTGGTTCCTCTGAACCAGTCTGTTTTGATTTTTACCACTGCTGTTGGAGCTACCCGTACTGTGCCGTCGATCAAAACACAAGGTCTTGTTCTTCCGGTCATCTGACGCGGGTGCACTAATGATTCCTTTACCATTATGGCAGTACAGCCAGTGTCCCTCAAAACTTTTACCGGTTTTCTGTTCACAAACCCTCTGGTTAAATTAAACTTTTCCCCTGAGTGCCAACAACCATCCGCAATGACAGGCAAAACGCATCCACACTTCAATTCCACCTCATCCATTTTTCCTTCCATCACCATGGTAGCGCATGCATTCACAACGCCGGAATCCTTGCATGGTGCTGACGTAGTCGTCTCTTTCCGTGTTTGGCAAAAAACAGGATTATTAGGGCTACTCTGCCGACACTCTCTTGCCATGTGCCCCGTTTGATGACAGTTGTAGCAGCGAGGTTCAACCATTTTGGCGTCACTGACCGACTGACCCCGGTTCCAATCCATCCTGCTATTGCTGTCCAATTTTGCCAACCTCTTTTCTGGGTGGGCTTGGCTGTACTTGTTGACCCAAAGGCACAGCTCATTGACATCTCTGCTCTCTTTCTCCAACAAGTACTCGACCATTCCCGCCGGGCACTTTCCGAAAAACTGCTCTTTCAGAAACAAAAACAACAGATTTTGTTTGCCCGCGAGATCTATCCAGCGCCTGAGGTGGCTATCTAGCCGCACTAGATAATGTTCCCAGGTCTCCTCCGGTTCAGGCTTTGACTCTCGAAACATTATGCGATAGTCTTCCGCTGACTTCCCAAAACGACGAAGGAGTGCCTCCTTTGCCGTTCTGTAGTCCTGCATCTGACTATCGCTAAGTTGGCCAAACACTTCCAAAGTCTTCGCACTAAGCAACGACCCTAGAAGCATTCCCCAATCCTTCTGAGGGTGACCATTGGCTTTTGCCAATGACTCAAATCTCAGCAAAAATGAGTCGATGTCATCACCTTCAGAAAACTTTGGATAAGGAATCTTAGTAGCCTCCGCCGACGGTTTTGGCTCTATTTTTTTCTGGCCCTCCAATTCCAACTTTTTTAGTTCTAACTCGTGTTCCCGTTCCCGTTCTCGCTCTTCTTTAGCTTCTTGAGTCTTCTTCTCTTCGTGTTCACGTTCCCGTTCCCGCTCTTCCCGTTCTTGCTGAGCCTTTTTTTCTTCATGTTCACGTTCCCGTTCTTGTTGTGCTATTTTATCTTCCCGTTCTTGTTGCGCTATTTTATCTTCCCGCTCCTGCTGAGCCTTTTTTTCTTCCCGTTCCTCCATTCTCTTAACCCTTTCTTCATCCTTTAACTCTTTGACGTAATTCCTTAAATCCACTCCGGAATAGCCTAGAGCCTGTCCCATCGCAATGAATTTCTCGTCAGACATCTTTCACAAAAGAAAAAAAATTCGGTCACTTGTGATCAAATAACTTCAGAAAATATATTTACGGATGAAAATGCGTAAATACGTCGGGGTCACCAATGTAAACGTAGAGGAATATGCTTTCTAGCGATTCGTAACGTTAAAGTCGAAGTTATTTATAACACAATATTTCTCGAATTTATTTTAACTTTATTATTCTTCCTTGAATATAATCCTTTTCTTGACTCTAAACTGACTTATCTCACTTTGCAGAAGTTAACCCGATTCTGACAAATCTTTTGATAATTCCAATTTCTCTACTCTACAACCTTACTTTTTTCTATTGAGGACCACAAAAAGGAAAAGGACCAATACCAATTATATATATATACATATATATATATATATACATATATATACATATATATATATATACACATACATACATCCATCCATGTATATATACACTCAAACACACATATACATATATATATACATTAATGATACAAAAATTATACGCACACACAATGTCACAAGAGCACAAATACACACATATACATACATATACATATATATATACATATATATACACACATATACACACATATACACACAGATACATTCATACATAAATGACTATTGTTTCAACACAACCAGAATATGCACACATAATAAAATAAAATAAATAAATACTATGAAAATACGTAAGATGAATCATCTTCATCTTACAGTCCTTTACACCAAGTGTTTTAAGACTGAATTGGCTGAGTAGGAAGCATATAAGTACTTCCTGTCGTGAATCAAAGTTTGATCCTTTTAACTGTCCCTCCTCCTTTATCCAGGCTTGGGACTGGCTCGGAATTAGCGAGGCGGAGTTTTTATTATTTATTATTGTTTATTATTGCTATTTCGAAAGAATTTTTATGATGCCGAAACGTGTTTTTGTGATTGGGGGCCGTCCGTAAATAACGTCACACGATTTGAACAATTTTTTCTCCCTCCCCTCTCCCTCCCTTGTCACACGTCGTCACAAAAATTTAGAACCTCGCAAATATGGCGTCACACAATCTGCAACTCTTCCATCGAAAGATATATTTTTCAAACTAAAAGTTTTACTTTGAATTCCAGCTTAGAGAACTGCGGCTTTTCGACGGAAAATGGCTGGCAGAATAAAAAGCAATTAACTTAGTTATAGTTTGGTAGAATAAAAGCCAGATGCAGATCGAAAGACAAAGATAACGGAGTACAGCTAAGAGCTGTGTCCAGTCTCATACTCTATTTCTCTGATGCTCAACTGTGCAACGTGGCTCAGTCACAAGAATATGTTGAATTTTAATGTGACGTCATATATCATAGACTCCCCCCTCATCACAAATGTGGACGACTCCTGGAGGTTTTCTACATTAAAGTAGAAGTAGTTCAAGACACAAAATTCCGGGTTGGGTTTAAATCGCAGAGTATTTTATACTGCTATTAGAATTTTAAACTGTCATTGTCATTAGCATTTAAGGCTGTCATTGAAATTTAAAACTGTTAACCCTCTACTGCATGAATAAAAAAAATGTTTTTTGATTAAAACAAAAAATATTTTTTCCCATTGGTATCAAGTTATACATTAAGGGAAAATTATTTTTTTTTCAATTATTATTTTAAAAAGGTGATAAAATGATGAAAGTTTAAAGAGTGCCAATCGGCATCTTCATGCACTATGTAACCTATATAATACATTTTCAATGGGTAGGCAAGATCTAGAATTTTTTTATCTTTGTGCATATGTTTATTCAGATAAACAAATACATAAAAGTTGAACTCTCAACATGAAAACTCTGTAATATAAAAAATTCAAAACTTTTTTATTGTAAAAAAATTGAACAAATACACAAATACAGTGACCCGAATAAATTACTGTTACTCGGTGTGAAAACGCTTGAAACAGTTTTTGTCTTTTGTGAAGCATAGAGTTATTTGACATTTTTTGCAAGAAACACGTGATTGTCCATTGCAACCAGGAAGACGGCAGCGCAGTCTTTCGGTGGTCCAAGTTGGCCAGTGACTGGTGTCATCTGTGCGAACATCGGCAACTGGAACAAGCTGTCTGCATCGCACCTTTTTTATGACAACTTGTAGTTGACAATATCGTATCTGTGTAAGCAGTGGTCGAATCTAAATATAACTGAACAACTATAAAAAGTTTATTTAGCGAATGTTTGTAAATACAACTTTAAAATATAGAGAGTTATAGAGACGTTCTTTAACTTATACCACTGCTGAATAATGCAATAACCGTTTATAACCCACAGTCATTCCCGGCCAACACTGTCACAGAGGTGGAAATGCGTCCATTCTTAGCGACCCGACCCACCGCTTACTCAACCGAAGACAACTTTACCTACCTGTAAAGTTAAATTTTCTAACCCAGCCCCACCCACAGTTAGACAAAAAATTTATAATAGAAACTTTTTTTTTAATTTTTTTTAAAACAAAAAAATTGAACTCAACATAACCCAACCCAATCCAGCCCATGGGTCGACCCAGCCCATAGTCTACCTCTGCACTGTCAAAGAGAGCTTATTTTTTTATATATATTTTGCTGGTATTGTTATTTTTGACTTCATGTTCTATATTTAGATAGAGAGCAATAGAGAAGTTCTTTAAATTTTATCACTGCTGAATAATGTAATAACCTTTAATAACTCACAGTCTTTACCGGCCAACACTGTCAAAAAAAGCTTATTTTTCTGTTATGATTCGCTGTTGTTGTTATTCTTGACTTTACGTTCTATATTTAGATAATTTATTTGTGCGCATAAATTATTATTATTATTATCTTTTTCATATGTTGTATATATTATATTTATGCATGTACACTGCAGCTTTAAAAAAGTCTTACGAAGCACGAATCAACAACGTCACCAAACACTACGAAGAAATAAAAGATCAGCTGACGGTGAGTCATCATGATCTATAAATCACGTGATCTATAAATAATTTATCCATAAATAATTTATCTATGAATAATTTATCTATAAATAATTTATCTATAGAATGTCTTACTAAGATCCTGACATCTTTATAGCATTTAAAAATGTCATGCCGACATAACATCCTTACGTTTAATTATTTAAATGTTAATAGTCAGTTTTCTAATATCGGCCATTTAATTTAAAAAAAAATTAAAATGTTTTTTTTTACTGGTAAACTAAAAACTTTACGTCTTTCTTCGTATAGGAGAAAAATGTCCAACTCCACACCGACTACCAAGAGCTAATCAAGAGGGACCACCAGAGCGGGATCAGTACACCGGACTGCTCAAGAGGTCTTGTGCCCGTGCTCTCCCACAAGTTGTAATTCAGTTTGATTTCTTCTTTGGTTGATTGGTGGCGGTAATTTCAGTATCATTTATTATGCTTGTTGCTGCAACGATAAATTGTTTTTGTTTTTAAAGCATTGAATTCGAACAATCTAATTTTAAAAATTTGATAAAAATAGAGAAAAAAAGAAAAAAATGAAATTTAAAAAAAACTTATTTTTTTCAAACTTTTTTACATCTTAAATCAGGGTTTTAATATTTTATCAATAATAGTATAGTACTGTTTTTTCGTTTTTTATTAATGAATAATTGTATAATGGATATTTTAAATATTGCTTACATATTTTTATTAACATTAAAATCGATTTTTCGAATATATTTTTAATCCAATTACTTAAAACAAGTTTTTAATTGTTATATGGTGTTCTAACTTCAGCCCCTCTTTCGGGTTCGCCACTGAACGAAACCTCTAATTTTATGTACTTGAAGGTATCTAGAACAAGAAGTCGAAAGTCTGAGAGCAGTCATGGAGCTGAGAAATCAAGAAATTGGCCAGTTAAGGGTTCACAACGATCGCATGGAAAAAGAGGTGAAAAAACAAAAAAAACCGTGAATGCATAATATTTAACGAAAAACTTTGATATATTTTTGTTTTAGCATATTTACTTTGTCAGATAAAAATGATGCTTATCGGGTTTTCATTTCTAAACGCATGTTTTGAGGCTCTGGTGGCATAGTGATACTAACCTCTAAACCGGAATGGAGTCACTTCGATTCCGACCGGCGTTATCATTGCCCACAAGTGTAAAAGCAGGTGTTTAAAAAATACCTCCTTGTTGTTACTATACTAAATCTTATTTTAAGGCCATCTCTGGTTATTAAATTTTCACGAATGGGGGTAACAGAGTTTGACACAGACGGATTTCGGACACACATGGGGGGTGGCAGGTGTATTTTATATAGTGGGGCACTAGTGCTCTGAGACATTTACTTCTTACTGAATAACAGTGCTACAAGTGAGAAAGTACAAGTTATAAACTTAAAAATGATGTGAGCTTGAGCACCCTTTCTAGGAGTACAGTATCGCCCTAACCACCTGTTTCATAATTTGCAATTCAAATTTCAAGTTGGAAGAAATTCCAAAGGCTCAGCTGACAATCACGGCACTACAACAGAAGATTGAAAACCTCGAGGCTATCATTAACCTGAAAGCTGATTATGAAAAGTCTGTATAAAACAGCGTTTGCTATCCTAAACGTTGTTATTGTTCTGAGATTTCGATTTTATAATTTCATTTATTTATTTTTATTTTATTTGAAACACAAGTTTCTTTTAGTTTTTTTTGAATATTATTTGATTTTCTGTCTCCAGAGATTTGGCGGAAAAGCACAACGTATTACTGAGAAAATACGACCAAGAGACCAAAGCTAAAAAAAGACTTTCGATGAACAACGAAGAGTTGGCTTACAGATTAAGTCAAACCATAAGTGGCAGTAGCGTCAGCGAAGCCGCCAAGTCCGAGGTCTCACCTGAGCCAAGCTTGGTGAGACCGAAGTCCGTACTGGCCTCATCAGGTAGTAACAGTACTTCTTCGACACCGTCGAAAACCAGAGATATCCAAACGAAATCTATGATCACGCTGTCCCAGAACGATGCCGACAAGCCTCATTCTCGATTGTCGGGTCCCCCAGTAAGCGCCAAACCAGCCGGGATCAAGCTCAGACGTCCGAAGATGTTTGCAGGCTCTCCTGATGAAAACACATCTATTGAAGTTGCCTCCCCAGCCGCTGCTGCCAACGCCGCTTCTGACGCCAAACAAGACTCTTCGGCGTTCAGACAATCGGACGTATAATCGGTTCTTGGAAACCCCCGGGCGACCTGAAAATCTTCAACTTCCATATCGATTCTTCTTAAGATAAAAATCATTAGTTAATTTCAGGAGTTTCGTTTTAAAACCGGCTTCGAAGAAACAGATTTTTTGAAGTATTACCACTCGATGGGGCTCCATCCACGGTGTCTTGAACTTTCAAACTGCTTAAACTTGACTGATGAATGGGGATTGCAGAAGGCTTTTTTCTTCTTTAAAAATAACGTCGAGCACAACGGGTTTCCATCGGTGCTTGCAAGTTTTGCCTGGAATTCGGGACACGAGCTTATTTATTAAATAATTCATTCAATTATTTATTTGAGAATTTATTTTCACTGGTGATGGATGTTTTTATCTTTGTCATTTCGTTATCTTTTTTATTATTTTGAGTTCTTAGGTACCTACGTCGTGGCTATAGTTCATTTACTTGTTTTCTTTCGAGATTTAAATGCTTTAGCTGCCGTTAATTTATTGTTAGTTTACTTTTAAAAAGTTTTTATTCTAGTTTTAAAACCTTACTTCCATGAAAGATATGTTCCGTCTTTTTGGGCACAAGCTTTTTGAACTAGAATTTAAAGTTAAACTTTAAATTTTGTATCTTGAGTTTTTGTTATTACAAGTCGGGTTTTTTAAATTAATAAATAAAGTTGTGGAACTTTTAGCACCAAAGAAGACACAGTGATGCAGCATTCTTTTGGAAAGAATAAAAAATGTCTTCTCCACTCTTTAACTTAGCAGCTGCTTGCAGCAATCATGTAAGGATTTAGCTGCGCTTGGTCGGCGGATGAGACCTGTCAAACACCACCATAGCAACCCCGTGCCATCAGCGCTGCTAGTGTTTTATGAAATACAAATTTACGTACAGTTTTCCTTACTGGAGAAGCTGTCGCGAAAAACGTTTTGTACTGAGTCGGTCAAGTGCGTCAAACTTAACGTGTAGTTTGATGTATAATGTTTCCAATTGGATTTTCCAGAGAATGTAGTTGAATAAAATATTTATTTTGAGTTAATTGTTATCAGTTATAAAAAAAATTCTTCGACTACGGCTTTATTCCACTTTGGACGTTGGATCTTAAAAAGACGTTCTATAAACTTCATGATCATGCCGAAACAGTTTATTAGAATCATATATATATAGAATAGGTATATCGGAGATGAGCCAATTTTGAGTAGGATGCCAAGATGGACTCCGAAAACGATTTAGAGTCTTCCGTTTGGTTCTTTCACGCGGTTTAAAATCTATTTTTGTTTCCTTTGTTCGTTCCAGTTTCACTCCGGTTTGTAAGAAACAAAAAGGCGTCGATTTTGTATAGTTGAAACTAGTTTATATGAGCTTTACTGCAATATAACGCAATGTCCGACATAAAAAATATATAATTCTAATTTACCGATAACATAGGCGAACTTATATAGATATAAATAGACCATTAAACTAGAGACTCCACAAATGACATTCAATTTAAATTGAAGTTTTATAAAAAAAATTGTGTTAATTTCTATGAAGTTAAACATTTATTTAGTACAGAATAATTTATTTTTTTCATTAACAAATATTTGATTTAGTTACTATATGTATGGTTGTAACTCTTAGTTCTTTGGTTTGGTACTCTAGGCTGCCTAGCTAAAAGCCATCTTAGACAAAAGGCAGGCCGATATACCTATTCTATATATATATATATATATATATATATATATATATATATATATATATATATATATATATATATATATATATATATATATATATCTATATATATAAAATAACATGTCCTGACTGACTGACTGACTGACTGACTGACTGATAATCAACGCCGAGCTCAAACGCCTCATCCTAGGAGCGTGAAATTTGGAACTTATATTACTTTTATAGCGTAAACATCTGCTAAGAAAGGATTTTTGAAAATTTTGCTCCTGAGGGGAAAAAACTGGAAAACAAACTTTTTTCTAAAACAATGTATATCTCGAAAACCAAAAATGAGGAGATTTTGAAATTTGGTATATAGATTCTTTTTGAAAAATAAAAAGATGCGTGTTTCACCATTTTTTGAAAATTTGGTTTCCCGGACCTCAAATGTGGGTTGGAAAATTGGGTTATTTGGTTTTTAAAGTAGCTTCTACTCAAAAACTGTTAATGCTACAGGAGTAAAAATTAATATTTAGTTTCTACTCCAAAAATAATAAAATACGTGTTTTAGCATTTTTTGAAAATTTGGTTTCCAGGACTTCAAATTTGGGGTGGAAAATAGGGCTAATTGTCTTTTATAGTAACTGCTACTCAAAAACAGTAAGTACCACAGATGTAAAAATTATTATTTAGTTTCTTTTCTAAAAATAAAGATATACATGTTTCACCATTTTTTCCAAATTTGGTTTCCCGGACCTCAAATGTGGGTTGGAAAATTGGGGTATTTGGTTTTTAAAGTAGCTTCTACTCAAAAACTGTTAATGCTACAAAAGTAAAAATTAGTATTTAGTTTCTACTCTAAAAATAATGATATACGGGTTTCACAATTTTTTGAAGATTTGGTTTTCAGGACTTCAAATGTGGGGTGGAAAATAGGGTTATTTGTTTTTTAAAGTAACTGATACTCAAAAACTGTAAATACCACAGATGTAAAAATTAGTATTCAGTTTCTATTCTAAAAATAAAGATATACGTGTTTCACCATTTTTTACAAATTTGGTTTCCAGGACCTTAAATGTGGGGTGGACAATAGGGCTATTTGGTTTTTAAAGTAACTGCTACTCAACAACTGTAAATGCTACAAAAGTAAAAATTAGTATTTAGTTTCTACTCTAAAAATAAGGATATATGTGTTTCACCATTTTTTGAAATTTTGGTTTTCAGGACCTCAATTGTGGGGTGGAAAAAAAGTTCCTTTGGTTTTTAAAGTAACTGCTACTCAAAAACAGATGTCAAGATTAGTATTTAGTATTTACTCAAAAAATAATGATATAAGTGTTTCAACATTTTTTAAAATTTTGGTTTCCTGGACCTCAATTTTGGGGTGGAAATAAGGGTTATTTGATTTCAAAATAACTGCTACTCAAAAACTGTAAGTGCTACAAATGTAAAAATTAGTATTTTGAAGTTTTGTGCCGGTTAAAAGTAGCTAAGTCCAATTTATCACCGGCCGGGCCAAGCCGTTATTTTAGAGTCTTCAGACGGGCCAGGCTAAACCTTAAATCGAAGTGGGACGGGCCAAGGTTTTTCACATAGTATTTAGATATTTTAGTGATTTTAGGGTCTTCAGTTGGGCGGGCCAAACCTGAAGTCAACGTGGGAGGGGCTGAAGTTTTTCATCAAGTATATAGAACTTCTAGGCCTGTAAGAATGGGCCGGGCCTAATTCAGACGGGCTGTGCCGGGCCTGGAGTTTGGGTTTTTAAAACGGGCTGGGCTAAGTTGTCGACGGGTCGAGCCGAGACCTAAAAAATTGATCTCTACTATAGTAGAACGGTTCAAACTCTCTAATTTCATGCGAGCGAAGCCGCTACGGGCACTGCTAGTATATATATATATATATATATATATATATATATATATATAAAAGAACATGTCCTGACTGACTGACTGACTGATGACTGACTGATAATCAACGCCGAGCTCAAACGCCTCATCCTAGGAACGTGAAATTTGGAACTTATATTACTTTTATTGCGTAAGCATCCACTAAGAAAGGATTTTTGAAAATTTTGCTCCTGAGGGGAAGAAACTGGAAAACAAACTTTTTTCTAAAACAATGTTTATCACGAAAGCCAAAAATGAGGAGATTTTGAAATTTGGTATGTGGATTTTTCTTAAAAAATAAAAAGATACGTGTTTCACCATTTTTTGAAAATTCGGTTTCCCGGACCTCAAATGTGGGTTGGAAAATTGGGTTATTTGGTTTTTAAAGTAGCTGCAACTCAAAAACTGTGAATGCTACAGGAGTAAAAATTAGTATTTAGTTTCTACTCCAAAAATAATGAAATACGTGTTTTAGCATTTTTTGAAAATTTGGTTTCCAGGACTTCAAATGTGGGGTGGAAAATAGGGTTATTTGTTTTTTAAAGTAACTGCTACTCAAAAACTGTAAATACCACAGATTTAAAAATTAGTATTTAGTTTCTATTCTAAAAATAAAGATATACATGTTTCACCATTTTTTTTATAAATTTGGTTTCCAGGACCTCAAATGTGGGGTGGAAAATTGGGTTACTTGGTTTTTAAAGTAACTGATACTCAAAAACTGTAAATGCTACAAAAGTAAAAATTAGTATTTAGTTTCTACTCTAAAAATTAGGATATATGTGTTTCACCATTTTTTGAAATTTTGGTTTTCAGGACCTCAAATGTGGGGTGGAAAAAAGGTTTCTTTGGTTTTTAAAGTAACTGCTACTCAAAAACTGTGAATGCTACAGATGTCAAAATTAGTATTTAGTATTTACTCAAAAAATAATGATATAAGTGTTTCAACATTTTTTAAAAATTTGGTTTCCAGGACCTCAAATGTGGGGTGGAAATAAGGGTTTTTTGATTTCAAAATAACTGCTACTCAAAAACTGTAAGTGCTACAAATGTAAAAATTAGTATTTTGAAGTTTTGTGCCGGTTAAAAATAGCTAAGTCCAGTTTATCACCGGTTGGGCCAAGCCGTTGTTTTAGAGTTTTCACACCTCAAATGTGGGGTGGAAAATTGGGTTACTTGGTTTTTAAAGTAACTGATACTCAAAAACTGTAAATGCTACAAAAGTAAAAATTAGTATTTAGTCCAGTTTATCACCGGTTGGGCCAAGCCGTTGTTTTAGAGTTTTCACACGGGCCAGGCCAAACCTTAAATCAAAGTGGGACGGGCCGAGGTTTTTCACCAAGTATATAGATATTTAAGTGATTTTAGGGTCTTCAGTTGGGCCGGGCCAAACCTGAAGTCAAGGTGGGACGGGCCGAAGTTTTTCATCAAGTATATAGAACTTTTAGGCCTGTAAGAATGGGCCGGGCCTAATTCAAACGGGCTGTTCCGGGCCAGGAGTTTAGGTTTTTAAAACGGGCTGGGCTAAGTTGTCGACGGGCCGAGCCGAGACCTAAAAAATTGATCTCTACTATGGATGCACGGTTCAAACTCTCTAATTTCATGCGAGCGAAGCCGCTACGGGCACTGCTAGTATATATATATATATATATATATATATATATATATATATATATATATATATAAATTAATGTTTGTATATATGTATATATGTATATATATATTCATGTCCTTTATGCATTGCTACACCATTCATCCGATCGTAATGAAATTTTCACACAACCTTGAGAGTCAAGGGGAATCAAATATAGTAAAAAAAAATTTGAAATCCGTCACAAAATGAGCGGAGCGGAGCAGGTGAGCGAGCGGGAACTATATATATATATATGTTTGTGCGTATATATGTGTGTATGTATGTATGTGTATGTGTGTAAACTCCGCCTTGCATTTGCAAGCCAGTCCCAAGCCTGGCGAAAGGAGGAGGGAAAAGTTAAAAAGAACAAATTATGATCCACGACAGGAAGTACTTAGGTGCTTCCTACATACAGCCATTTCAGTCTTAAAACACCTGGTGTAAAAGACTATAAACTATTATAAAAAAAAAAAAAAAAAAAATATGTGTATGTGCATGTATGTGTGTGTGTTTATGTATGTACTATCGGAGATACCCGGCGTTGCCCGGGTTTTTAGAGGTTTTTCTAATGTTTGTCTCCCGTTTCCTTTCCCACCTGCTTTCCCATTCCTGTTCGCTTTCCCGTTTTCGGTCGTTTTCCCACTGCCGGTCGCTTTCCCGCTCTCGGTCGCTTTCCCGCTCTCGGTCGCTTTCCCGCTCCCGGTCGCTTTCCCGCTCCCGGTCGCTTTCCCGCTCTCGGTCGCTTTCCCGCTCCCGGTCGTTTTCCCGTTCCTGGTCGCTGTCCCGTTCCCGCTCACGTTTGCTCTCCCATTCCCGCTCACGCTTGCTTTTCCGTTCCCGCTCGCTGTCCGTTCCGGGTCGCTTTCCCGTTTCTATAATAGACAAACTAACCCTCAAACATTCATATATATATATATATATATATATATATATATATAGTCTTAGCAAATCTATTTTAGGTTTTATAGGCTAACAGAAGTTATGAAAGAATGTAAAAGAGAAAATGAGCGTGAACGGGAACGGGAACGGGAGAGCAGCCGTGACCGGGAATGGGAGAGCAAGCATGACCGGGAACGGGAGAGCAAGCGTGAGTGGGAACGGGAAAGCGACCGGGAACGGGAAAGCGACCGGGAACGGGAAAGCGACCGGGAACAGGAAAGCGACCGGGAACAGGAAAGCGACCGGGAACGGGAAAGCGACCGGGAACGGGAAAGCGACCGGGAACGGGAAAGCGACCGGGAACGGGAAAGCGACCGGGAACGCGGAAAGCGACTGGAATCGGGAGAGCAAGCTTGGAAGGAAACGCGAGCAAGAGAGAAAATCGATAACAAAACTTCTGAGCGGGAAAGCGACCGGGAGCTGGAAAACGACCGAGAGCGGAAAAGCGACCGGGAACGCGACGAAAACGGGAAAGTGGAGAAGGAAACGGGAGCGAGAGAGACAAACATTAGAAAAACCTCTAAAAACCCCGGGCAACGCCGGGTAACCCCGCTAGTATATATATATATATATATATATATATATATATATATATATATATATATATATATATATATATATATATATATATATATATATATATATATATACATATAGATATATATATATATATATATATGATAAGAAGATAAATAACAGACCATGCCACCGTGAAAATTATTCGGCGGTGTGGTCGGCCAGATTACTCAAATGCGGCGAGAAATCTTGCTAACATTCGGGCTTGGTGACCGTAGACAACTTGATGGTATTTTTAAATCCCTTATATATAATTGATGGTATTTTTAAATCCCTTATATATAATTGATGGTATTTTTAAATCCCTTATATTAACTCTACCTGCGGTCTTGCTTGCTTGCTTAAATAAACATGAAAGTGAAAATTACCTAACTTCCCGTCATCCAATTGAGCTGAAATTTGAGAAACTGGCTCGTTCCTCATTCTACTAAAATTTGAATCCTTTTAAAATAATTTCAACTAAAAATAATAATTATCTATGTGTTAAAACAAATCAAATACAGTTACAAAAATCTCCATTTATATATATATATATGTGTGTGTGTGTGTGTGTGTGTGTGTGTGTGTGTGTGTGTGTGTGTGTGTGTGTGTGTGTGTGTGTGTGTGTATATACATAAGTTCTAAAGATGTCATTTTAACAGAATTTTTTTTGCAATAAATGAAAAGCCGGCAAACTCAGAAACATAAAAGGTTTGCGACTTACTTGTAAAATCTTTTATATTTATTTGAAGCCGATCTTACTTGCATGTTTGCTTGCTTGCTTGAGTGCTTACAAACTTTGAAACAGTGATATTCAAGTTAACTGTAACACTAACTGAAATCGGAAAAATAATGGTCAGTTAAGTGTAATAGTAATAGTAACTGAAATACGGCGAATAACTCTAACTGTAATAGTAACTGAATAATAAAATCAGTTAAATAATACAAAAATAATTAATAACTGAAAAATATTTTTAATGTATTTTTTTTCTAAATAAATTAATTATTAGATTTATTTTTTTATCTAAAGATAAAAATCGAGTTCTTTGGTGTTACCTAACAAATAGTATATATGGTGCTGTTTAGTTATTCGCGGCCTAACTCCGCCTTGCATTTGCAAGCCAGTCCCAAGCCTGAAGAAAGGAGGAGGGAAAAGTTAACAAGTAAATTAAAAACGAATTTTTAAAACTCAATGCTTTATATGTAATTAAAACACCAAAAAAAAAATAAACACACACGTACACATATACATACATATATATAAACACACACACACACACACACATATATATATATATATATATATATATATATATATATATATATATATATATATATATATATATATATATATATATATATATATATATATATATATATATATATATATATATATATATATATATATATATATATATATATATATATATATATATATATATATATATATATATATATATATATATGTGTGTGTGTGCGAAATTAATTAAAATTAACTAAATTAATTGACTTATTGTAAAACTAATAATTGTGAATATTGCATTGTCTTCTATTTTGAGCATGTATGCAAAATTTGAAAAAAATCTATCATCAGGAAGTGACTCAAAAATTGATTGCAAGATTTGAAACAGACAGAGAAACAATCAGACAGACAGAGAAACAGAGACGATGAGTTAATAAAAGCATTGGTAAAAAAAGATCAAATTATGATCCACGACAGGAAGTACTCAAGTGCTTCCTACATACAGCCATTAGAGTCTTAAAACACCTGGTGTAAAGGACTATAAACTAATATAAAAATAAAAAAAATATTCGCGGCCTAACTCCGCCTTGCTAATTGCGAGCCAGTCCCAAGCCTGGAGAAAGGAAGAGGGAAAAGTAAAAAGGATCATATCCTGATCCACGACAGGAAGTACTTAAGTGCTTCCTACATACAGACATTAGAGTCTTAGAAGCTGGATGGAAAGCATCAATACTTATGATCGGTATCTGCTTGTGACTTGTGTATAAGACTTAGGTTACTTATTTATTTGCCTTCTCCGAAAGTTTGATCTAGTTACGTCACTTCGTACAAACATGGGAAATTATGTATTCTGATGATATTGAAAAAACAAAGTTTATGAAAATATTTTTTCCATTTACTTTTTTTTAATTTTATTCTTCAAAATAAATTGAAAATTTTTAATAAAAAATCAAATTGTTATTCTGATACTATACTTAACAAGTAAGATTGCTGAAAAAATGCAAATAACAAATATGAAAATGGTTTCATAGCCTGATTTGACGTTCTTCTAGTTTCAATTGCCTACTTTCAATTTCCTGTCTAATTTCTTTTTGTTTTTTCAAAAAATACTTAATTAAGTTTCCGTTTTTCGAATCCGAATGTAACTCAAAAAATTTCATTATTTCATCAGCTTCTGGAATGATACTTTGTGTAATCTTGTAATATTTTTCATACGCTCTTATTAGATGATCAATTACATCTGAAACAAAGTTAGGATGATCATTGTGATGATCATTTACCCTGAAGTCGAGTGACAAAAGAATTGAAATCCAGTTTAGACTTGGCGATAATAACACTTTCCATATAATATCCTTCATAGATTGTTCAGAGTGAATAATTATTTCGTAGATCCAATGACTTCTGTATCGAGTACTTAGCATAACTTTTATAAACTTTTCAATTTCCTTATTTTCTAAGCCAATTTTGGACAAAACGCAAAATAAATCAAAAAACATGTAAACAGTTCCGAAACGGTGTTGCGAATCGTAATAATATAATCCTTTGTTTGTGAGATCTATTATGATTGGAAGTTTGTTTCTAATACTTGAGTGATGTTGATCATTTTTTGCCAAACATTTCAAATTATAGAGGCGTATTTCTAAAATTTTTGAAATTTCTGAATTCCTTAAATTGTTTTCCATTGAAGCTACAATTCCATCAACTGTGCTAAAGTTACTTACAACCTCAGAGTTTATGTTTGAAGAAATTTCAAACTTGTTTACGACACCAACATTGTTCTCGTCACCAACATCGTTTTCGACTTCAACATCGTTCCCGTCACCAACATCGTTTTCGTCATCAACATCGTTTTCGTAACCAAAATTATTTCTGCCACTAAAACGTAGCCCTAAATACTGAAATCTTCTTGAGTGCGTCCACGTAACAGGTTCTTCAAATACAGCTTTCAAATTACTTATATCAAGATGAACTAAATTAGGTAGTTTGTCTATCATCTTGTACAGTAGTTGTAGATTCTTGTTATTAATTTCTCGAAAGCATCTGTTTTCACTCATATCAAGCCATGTCAGCATAGAAAGACATGATATTGAATCAAACAATTCTTCCACTTCCAATGTTAAATCATCAGAAGTTGTAATAGTAAGTTTTTGAAGTCCACTAAAACAAGGAAACTTGTTTATTGTTTTTCTTGCATAGCCGCAACCATATACAGCTAATGTTTTCAAATTCTCATAAGGAAAGTCAATTTTAAGAAAATCAATTAGATCTTCTTTGGTTTCAAACTCATTACTACAGATACAGCGCAGAGAAAGTTTTATTAACGTAGGACAAAACCACGCAGACATTTTACAATACATTATGGAAGAACAATGAACCTCTAGTTCTAGATCTTGTAAATTCAAAGATAAAGATGAGGTTTCGCGAAAAAAGTGAGTAAGGTTGTATGGTCCTTCATCCATATTATTCCAAGTAAATGAAAAACGAGTGAGATTTCCATTTTTTACAATTTTTTCTAAAGGCTCGAAAAACTTGTCATAATCAACTTCTTTGAGCGTTAATTCATCTAAACGGTCAAATTTCAAAAGAATAGGAATTGTATATTCAGGGTGTAATTCCAATCCTATTTTTTCACTTCTTGAAATTATTTCTTTGAAAATAAGCTCTGTCAGTTCTACGCTGTCTTTAACTTTGAAAGGAAGACATTCCATTTCAGAAGATGGTTCAAGAAAAATTTCCTTGAAGTTGAATAAAACAAAATCCGTAGTTAAAGATTTTAACAAAAGTGGAAAATAATGTAAGCGATGACCCATTCTTAATTTTGGTATAATTTAGTTTATCAGATTATTATTGAAATATTTATATTGTTAATAGTGTATGTAATATAAATTATCAGATTTATTATGCACTGAACTGGTTCTTCCACGATATTTAAGCCTATATATATATATATATATATATATATATATATATATATATATATATATATATATATATATATATATATATATATATATATATATATATATATATATATATATATATATAGCGGTGTACTCGGCGTTGTCCGGAGTTTTTAGAGGTTTTTCTAATGCTTGTCTTTCTCGCTTGTAGAGGTTTTATTATCGTTTTTCTCTCTTGTTTCCGTTTCCTTCACCGTTTGTTCTCCCGCTCGCCCTCCTGCTTCTCGTTCTTCCGCTTCCTCTCCCTTACCGCTTGCTCTCCGGTCGTTTTTCGGTTTCCTCTTCCTCTCCTGTTCCTTTCCGTTCCCGCTCCCACTCGCTTTGTGATCGATCTTAATTTTTTCACAAAAACCTTTCTCTATTGACTTTCAATGTTGTTTGAAAATGTCATTACGATCTGATGAATGGTGTAGCAATGCATAAAGAACACACACACAGACATTCATTTTGATGCATTGGCGTACGGGAGCGAATCGAAGTGGGGGGGCTGAAATAATTATTGCCCAAATGCTGGTGGATGGATACCAGGCGAGGGTTAGAGTCTTATCTCCAAGCCATCAAGAGGTATAGAGGAAACACTTGAAATCTAAAAAATTCTTTACGTGACCATTAGAAAAACAATTTTTTCATATAATGTTCAAATTTTAAGTTTTTCAAAAAATAGCGGACAAATGAGCAGGCGGGCGTTATAATAAATCACCTTTTGATCAAATCTATTTTTGTTTGTACCTATATTTATATAAAGAAAACTTCCAAAGCACAGAAACTTTTTTATTAAAACATTCAAAAAAAATTGTTTTCTGGATTTCCTGGAAGCAAAAATGTCAGTAATTTGGGCACTTTTTTTACTGACAGACATATTAGAATATTTTCGTACAATATTTAAAATTGCAACACTGTTTAGACGTGTTTGGCACATGGGAGGTAGTAGGTACTCCGTAAATATATTTTAATGCGTCTGAACGCGCTGATTCGCGGAAGGAACGTTCGGCAGAACAGGACGTTACCGGAATTGAGGCCAAAATATTAACAACTTGATTGAAAACTGTTAGAACAACATGAAAGTCATTGTTGTAAAGGGTTGAGACAACATCGGCGGCGGCTGCTTGTGAACCTGCTTTAGGAGTGTGGTCAGTGAGAAACTTGCAGATTACCTTTTCTGTTTTAAGCAAATCGTGTTCAACTGTTTTTTAATCCATAGAGCCCTAAACGGAATTTTTAGACCCGGTCCGGCGTAATTTATAGGCAGAAAATTTCAGGCCTGGCTTGTTATTTAGGCCCGAACTGGCCCGACTCACAAGCACAACAATCAAAGCTTGGCCCGACTGATGATCATCTGGATTTAGCCAGTTTTAACAGGCACATAACCTCAAAGATTGGAAACTAATTTTTCAAAAAATAAAAAAACACGTATTTTATTATTATATTACTGAATTTTAAAAATTTTATATTATCAAAATGTTAAAGATTAAAAAAAATCGGGTTTCCTCCCTGGATCCCCTGCGTTGCTCGATTTTCAAGGTTTCAATTCTCGTCCTTCGACGATAAAACATCAAGTAATAAACCGATTTTTTAAATTGATCAAAACCTTTTTCTCAATAAAGACCATTTTCTTCCTTCCATGTAGTGGCGCACCCAGGATTTTTTTCGGGGGATTTGAAAAATTTTTTGGAGGGTTTAGCTTTTATTATTTTCTACTTCTTAAACCCTATTAAACAACAACAATTTTCAATACAGTTAAATCAAATATGATTTCAAAGAGCAGATTAATTTAATTTTAAATTCAAAACATCTCACATTTTTTAAAAGTCAAGAGATATTGTGTATTAATTAGACAAATAAGCTTTTAAGGTGCATACACACTGACCGGTTTTTTCAACCAACTCCTGTTCGCCAGAACTCAGAACTGGTGCATGGATTATGATAATTTATTTTAGCACCAGAGCACATGTCACACTTAGCCGGTTGTTTTTGTAAACAAATGAGTTATGCACTGCCGGTGACCTCCCGGTAAGTTGTACTTTAAAAGGTTTACAAGAAATTGTGTAACTCGAAATGTCCTGTCTATCTTTTAATTTTTACATAAAAAGGCTTGTAAAAAGTAATAAAACAATGTGTGGTGGTGTATATAACTCGTTTAAATAGACTTTCACAAAAATGAACCGTCTGAACTCGTTTAAATAGACTTTCTTGGATCAGAAAAGATCGTACGAGTATTTTTATGTAATCATTTTTATTGTCATATATTCAATATTTTGTCATAAACAGGTCAAACAGTCTGATAATTCAAAGACTTTATTATCGGTCCACTCCATCGTAACTTCTATTAATAAAAATAAAAGTAAACAAACCAATCACCCAATCAGAGCTTGAGTTTCTCAACCAGTTTTGGAAAGAAATAGAACATGCATCGGCCGGCAAAATCTGGCACCAGAATCTGGACTGGCATAAATTAACATAATTTCTGGACGCGGTTTTCGTGACACACACTCCAGATTCTGGTGCCGAACGACTGGTACCAGCGAAAACTGGTCAGTGTGTACTGGGCTTAAGTTTGATAATATATTAGCCATTTTATCTTAAATAAAGTCCATTATTGGTGTGGAATATCTATACAAATACAAAAGAGTTAAACCACTTAATCTTTTCTTCGATGAAAAACTTCTTAAAAATGTTTTTTGCCAAATATTTGTATGAAAAACTCTAAAAAAAATTCTTGAAAGCAATAGTGATTTAGTAGAACTTATATAACGGCTAATTACCAAAGATAATTTTATATAAATTTTGTGTGATTTTATCATCATCAATGTATATATTTTCACGCAGTAAAATTTTTTAAATATTTTTTTTGGGGGAGTGGTGGGTCTAACTACAAATTTTTTCTTTGTTAGCAAACAGACAAATCTTTCTGCAATAATCTTTTTCTACAATGCTTTTATCTACTCGTCGTCTTTGTTTGTCTGTTTCTCTGTCTGTTTCAAATCTTGCAATCAATTTTTGAGTCACTTCCTGATGATAGATTTTTTTCAAATTTTGCATACATGCTCAAAATAGAAGACAATGCAATATTCAATTATTAGTTTTACAATAAGTCAATTAATTTAGTTAATTTTAATTAATTTAATTTTTATAAAATTGATTGCAAAATTTGTGTTTTAATTACATATAAAAGCATTGGGTTTTAAAAATTCGTTTTTAATTTACTTGTTTTTTAATTTACACTTAATCAAACCCAGTAATACGTTTGATGCCTTAAAAATTCTGTAATAATTTCGAGGAGGGTAGTTCTAATTCCAGAAACCCCATTCTTTGGGTGTGCCTTTGGCCAGACATTCACTTAAGCACGCCGAGTATTACGTTTTCATGCAGTACAAAATTCGAAAATAATTTCGTGGGGTGTTCAAACCCCAAACCCACCACCGCGGGTGCACCACTGCCTCCGTGCAAAATTTAGTTCATTGCTCCAGCAGTTCGGATGTGATATTTGAGCGAACACACAGACACCCACTGCTTTATATCTATATAGGTGATAGTTTTACTTATTTTTAATACTTTTTAAATTTCAACTTATGGGATCAACTTATCCATTTTAATGCTCCGAGAAACAATTTGTGTTAGTCATTTCGCAGATCGCATTGTACCAGCCTAATTCTTCATATTCCTGTTTTCTCATGTTTTCATTTTAATCTCGAAACAGGTTGTTGCTGTTTATATTATATACTGAAATAATTCTGGAAAGCGTAAGTTGTTTAAGTTGAATCACTTGTTAGTTTAATTTAGTTTTTTGTAGTTTTGTTTCAGCATTATTTTTTTAATGAGAGCTTTAAAAAGATGTGCCATTGTGATGAGAGATTTTTAGTTAGTAGTAAAAAAGGTTTACAAACGACAAACAGTTATTATATTTATATTTATAGGTGGTTAAGTAAAGTAACTTAACAGTTAAGTGTTAATTTATATGTGAAAGATGTGCCGTTGTAACATAAGTTTTCTTAACATAAGTCGTCATAAGTTACAGTTACAACAGCACATCTTTCACATACAATTACAATAAAGTTTATTGTATAAACAGAGTTACCGATTTAGAATTTACTTGAGTATAATTTGGTTTATTAATTATTTCAATCAAATATACTTTTTCGTACGGAGGTGTTTGTTATTGATTCAATAACACCTATGTATATGTACGTACCGAAAAACTATATTGTCTAGCTAGCTAGACATTTTTCAAGTAGTATGTGACCATATATAAGTCTAAATCTAAATTATCTAAAAGTTTTTTTTTGGAATTTTCAGTTTAATTGCAATAAATTAGATAATAATTTACTTGCTTATTATAAGCAGCTTATATTTAGAATAATTTAAGCATTTTAGACTTAATAAGTAAAGTGTTATCTTCCTGCTAAATCAAGTAAAATGTCAAATTGTCCATAATACAAATTTTGTTTTAAAATTTATTTCTTGCTGTTTAAAAGCAAAATCAATTTATACATTTATTTTTTCATCAGATTAGCTAAATTAAACCAACGAGATTGTTTTTTGTCTTTTTTATTTTAAAAATTGTGTTGCATATTTTAATTGTACGCATTTTTATTATACAGAATAAAATGACCAAGAAGTGGCCCCACAGTTAGACAATGCAAGGTCAATTTTTTTGTCTTTTCTCTAATGTTACTGTTAAGATTTAAATTAAACAAATAAATTCAATGTCTTCTGGTGTTTATTTATTCATTTTATTGCTCAGATGTGGCATGATTTGCCAGAATGATTTTTGATCATAGCGCTGTGTCAATAGTTTAACTGCAATGATTGTTATCGGCACGAAAGTTTAAATTCTTTCTAGTTAAATGCCTGCAAGTTCAGGAAAATTTGTAGTGTTTCAGTGAATGAATGTATACAAATTTAATTGAAAAAACTTATTATTTGATAATTTATAACATTTCAAGACACAGAGCAAGAACAGTCTACGTTGCCAGTTAGGCTGCCATGGGGGGTGTACAGAGAAAGGCAATCTTTCCCAGAGAATGTGCACATCAGGACCAACGTCAGGCCGGGAGAGTTTGTCATGCAGACGCTTTTTGCGGAATTCACGGTCCTCGCCGAGAAGAAGATAAATCTTGTGCTTGAGCCACCGGTCAGAATTTGAAGATTTTAGTGGTTTTTTTTGTTTTCTTAAAAGTTCTGGACTTTTTCTGTGCGCGTGTGGGAAACTTCAGAACTTGGTGTTGATCTTGTGACAAATGTTAGGCTAGCTGGTAGAGTCTGGGTGTTATTGTCAGTTACTGTAATGGGTCATTTATGTTGGCTTTAGCTTAATGTTTATGACAGAGGCTGTTACAAATTACTTTCATCTTTGAGTTAACTAATACACAGCAGCAGTTAGTGAAAGAATTATTAGTCTCATTGAAGTTGTTCATACCAATTGATTACAGAATAATTTGTATTGATTAAAGACTAAAGTTAACTAATTACAGACAGATGTTAAATAACTACCGAGTATCATGAATTGATTACAGATTAAGGTATATTTATCACCGAATAATGTAGATTGATTAAATGTTATCATTCAAGAATCAAGACAAACCACTGTTGAAGCTGCTTCAAAGAGGAGAAGATGCTGTTTTTGATCAAGTAACTTATCTTCTGTTTTATTCTATATAGATTAGTTTAAGATGTTTAGTAAATAATTAGCTAGTTTTTGTTTTATATAATACATTTTAAGGCCTTAACAGATTAATTTGTTATTCTTGGATGGATGAGTTAGCATTATTTTTTATTTTTTAAAGAAATGTTTGTCATTAAAAATAAGAATCTAGTTTCGATCAAATGAATGAAAATCTCCACGACCCGTATAATTCCAGCTGATGAACACTCTATACTGCGTGGCAGAGAACAGCCTTCCCTCCCTCCTGCAGGCGCTCTTCGGCTGGTACGACCGGCAGAACCCCATGGACGAGGCTGGCAACTGCCTCTACAGAAGGGGTAACAAAAGCAAAGGGTAAGTTGTATCAGTAAAGGGGGGGGAGATTGTGTTTCCATAAATTCTAATTACATTCTTATTTAAAGTAATTTGATTATTTAAAATAATTTTTTATTTATTAATTTGTTAATTATCGAATAAATTTTGTTTTCTGCTGCTTCCAGAGAGAAAGAGTATTTATGTGAAAAGAGAGATGTGAGTGATTATTTATGTTCTACTGCACCGATTTGAAATTTTATAATTTGCAATTTATATTTATATTTCCATATTTGAATCTTGTTTTTTATAATATTTTACTGTAATATTCTCATTATGGTTGTTGACGGTACCAGAAGTTTTTGGAGTTGTTTTACCCGTGCCCAGAATTTTTACAGATTAAAACCTAGACCCAAAGTCAATAGCTGAAATTTTGAAACCTATAAAACTGAAAAACCCCAAAAATCTAACTGACAACCTCCCTAATTTTTTAATATTATGTTAATTACTTAATTAACACTACAATATTATGGAAATTATTTAACTAATCATAAAATATTATGGAAATTATTTAACTAATAATAAAATATTATGTTAATTACTTGACTAATAATACAATATTATGTTAATTACTTAACTAATAATATAATTTTATAAATTGCAATTTCAGCTTGCAGTTGACTTCATCTACTGCCTCGTTCTCATCGAAATCCTCAAACAGGTAACGATTTTCTTTCATATTAATTAAATCTTGTGAAAGTTTCGTCAACCACTTCGTAAAATCTGGCTCTAACCGTGTTTTTTTCGACCATTCAAAGCTGCCGTACCATCCCGGCCATGAGGAGCAGGTCAACCACATCATCAGTCTTGCATTCCGGCATTTCAAATACAGAGAGGGGTACGTAACTTGTCTTGTTAAACTTTTAAATTACTCTGTTAGTTTTTAAGTCACTGATGAATTGTCGAAATATTCGGTAGATTGTTGAAGTAATTGTTGAAATAATTTGTGAATTGTTGAAATATTTGGTGAATCGTTGAAGTAATTGGTGAATCGTTGAAGTAATTGGTGAATTGTTGAAATAATTGATGAATTTTCGAAATGATTTGCGAATTGTTGAAATAATTGGTAAATTGCTTTGAGTTTTTGGTAAATTTTTGGGATAATTTTTTCTATTTCTTTGTGTTTTCGATGCTTTCATTTTAAAAATTAAAGCTTAATGTATATGTATTAATGTATATATTTCAAATGTATTGTCATTTTGTGTTTTGCACACTACAATTCAGGACCCAAATGAGTAAAAACGCACAGAACATCAACATCGTGGCTGACCTGTTCGCGGAGGTCATCGGCGTTCTGGCCCAATCCAGGTGAGATCTACCTTTAGCTGTATTTTTTATAAATTAGTTTTGAAAGTTTAATAGTAGTTGATGTAAAGTAAACAAGCGGATTTATTATTTATTTATATGCAATTTTTTTATCCTAATAAATTTTGTTTTATCATCGATATTTTTTCTTGGTAACCCTTTTTTAAAACAACATTCAGGTTTCCGGCGGTCAAAAAGAGATTCATGTTTGAGCTGAAAGAGCTAAGAAACAAGGAGCAGACGCAGGCTTCATGTCATGGGATCATCGCTCTTTTCATGGGCATGAAGTTCTTCAGGGTCAAGGTTATATAATACTATTATTTTAAAATTTCTGTTTTTTAATACTAATTTGCGGTATCATGAATTTCGTCCAATTGCAGCAGGTGTTCGGTTGTGTGTTTTAGCAGTTTTCTCGCATTTTACGTTTCAAGATAATGATTTATGGATTTCTTTTCATCGGCAAATCTTTCTTTTCCATCTCATCCAGATGCACCCGATAGAAGACTTCCAGGCCTGCATCCAGTTCCTGCACGAATGCGGCAGTTATTTTCTTGAGTTGAAGGAAAAAGAGAAGGAGATCAAACACGCTTTGGCGGGACTTTTCGTCGAGATCCTTTTACCCGTTGCAGCCGTAAGGAATGAATTAGTTGTTTTTTTTTATAATGAAACTTAGTCAGATTTAAGTGATGTGTCTTCAGTGAAACTTTAAGACTGCTATTGACAGTGTTGATTTGTAAGTTGATTATAACAATTATTATTCAACTAATAACAGCTGTGTTATAGTAAATAACAAATTAAACGAGTTTATTTCTGTTTAACTTATTTATTTGTTTATGATAATTTTATTATTGAAACTAGCCACAAGGGTTTTAGTTATATTTAGTTATTACAAACTAGTTTGTTATTATTCTGTCGTCGATCGGTCGTCCAGGTGGTGAAGAACGAGGTTAACGTACCTGTACTGAAGTTGTTCGTTGAAATGCTCTACGTGCCTACCATGGACCTTGCCATGAAGAAGCGCCACTCGCTGGTTGGTTGGTTGGTTGCTCTTTCGGTCGTAGAAACTTTGCTTTAAAAAGGATTATGAGATTAATTCCTATTATATTATTAATTGATGTAAATATTAATTATTTCTTTTAATGCTAATTTATTTGTTACTATTTCACGTCTACTTTACTTAATACTAATTCGGTCAGTACTACTTCATTTAATATCACTTCAGTTAATACTACTTCATTTAATATCACTTCAGTTAATACTACTTCATTTAATATCACTTCAGTTAATATTGCTTCATTTAATATTATGTCATTTAATATTACTTCATTTAATATTACTTCATTTAATACTACTTCAGTTGATATTACTTCAGTTAATACTACTTCAGTTAATACTACTTCATTTAATATCACTTCAGTTAATATTACTTCATTTAATATTATGTCATTTAATATTACTTCATCTAATATTACTTCATTTAATACTACTTCAGTTGATATTACTTCAGTTAATACTACTTCAGTTAATACTACTTCAGTCAATACTACTTTATTTAATACTACTTCAGTTTATACCACTTTATTTATTACTGGTCCATTATTATTATTACTCCATTTAAAACGGCATTATTTTATACAACCTCATTTGATAATACTTTATTTAATACTACCATTAATTTCATTCTTCAATATACTTTTCAATCAAATCATTCCTCAATTTACTTTTTAATCAAATCATTCTTCAATTTACTTTTTAATCAAATCATTCTTCAATTTACTTTTTAATCAAATCATTCTTCAATTTATTTTTATTTTGTTGATGGATCGCAATTTTTCTCTCTTCTTCGTAGGCCCTGTTCCCATTGGTCACGTGTCTGTTGTGCGTAAGCCAGAAACAGTTCTTCCTCAACAATTGGTCGAGTTTCTTGACTCAGTGCTTGTCCAAATTGAAAGATCGCGACCTCACTACAGCCAGGATCGCCTTGGAATCGCTCTATCGCCTCCTCTGGTTAGTCGCTACACGATGATGGATGATTTTTAGGGTTATTCGCGGGCTTTCGATTAGCTGATTACAGTTTTTAATAAGATGACATTCCAAATCAGCATTCAGTCGATTGTAGCGACACAGTACAATATTGGATGGATCAGATATAGAGATATAGAATGACTCTCTAACTATGAAGCTGTCCCTCCCTTGACACATACAAGCATCAGTCCCTGTAAGGGTCAGATGGGGGTGTTTGACCTTCAATCAACCAGTACAGAAATGCGGAGATTGTGATTATAACTTTGCGGCTTAATCGATTAATTACATTCGTACTTAACGTTCAGGGTTTACATGATACGAATCAAATGCGAAAGCAACATCGTAACCAACAGTCGTCTCCAGAGCATAGTCGGAAGTCTTTTCCCGAAGGGCTCACGTCTCGTCATGCCGAAGGATGCGCCTCTCAACATCTTCGTCAAGATCGTCCAGTTTATCGCTCAGGTAGAGTTTGTCAATTTAGCGATGATGATGATGAAGGTGATGGTGATGATGATGATGATGATGATGATGATGATGATAATAATGGTGATGATGATGACGATGAATGATTATGTGAAAAGAAAGCTGGTTACGCTGCATTGTGTGGTTCACATGTTTATACACGGGGTTTTTTGTATATTGTGGTTTACGATTTTATTTACTGGTTTTTCCATTCTTTAACAGGAAAAGTTGGATTTCGCAATGAAAGAGATCATATTCGACCTACTCGGAGTCGGCAAGAACACCAAGACGTATTACGCCCCCGAGGTATTTCCCAGTTTCATTTTTAAACTTGTAATTCGTTAAGAAAACGTTCCAGTGAAGTATGTTTATTTTTTTTCTAATTATTTATCACCACTATCGTCCACCATTATCACCGTCATCGTCGTAATCGTAACTAAATATCGATGTCAGCGAATGTGCATCGGCCTGCGAGCGTTCCTCGTGATAGCGGACAGCCTCCAGCAGAAAGAAATCGAACCGCCGATGCCGCAGACGATGGGCATGCTACCGTCCGGCAGTACGCTCCGTTCGAAGAAGACCTTCATCAATAAGTTCCTGACCGACCAGACCGCCAAGAACATCGGCCTTCAGGGGTATTACGGTCACGTCAGGAAGGCTTTCGATTCGATCCTTCGTTTCTTGGATTCGCAGGTTGGCAGGCCCATGCTGTTGATCAGGAGCGAGAATTTGAACAGAGAAACAGATAACCTGCTTAGGTCAGCTTATTTATTTGCTTATTTTGAAAAGTTGATGGGTTGAGATGCATGGGTTTTGGGTTGATGCATGGGAGTAGAAGGGGTTTGATGCATGGGTGTAGAAAGGGGTTTGATGCATGGGTTTAGAAGGGGTTTGATGCATGGGTGTAGAAAGGGTTTGATGCATGGTGTAGAAAGGGTTTGATGCATGGGTGTAGAAGGGGTTTGATGCATGGGTGTGGAAGGGCTTTGATGCTTGGTAGTTAATGTGATTGGTGCCTGATCCTCTGCTTGAAGTAGTTTTTTTTTTCTTGCAGCGGAGAGAGGAAGCCGAAAATTGATCTTTTCAGAACTTGCGTGGCAGCTCTGCCGAGGATCATGCCGGAAGGAATGATGAGTCACGAACTGATCGACCTCCTTTCTAGATTGACAGTTCACATGGATGATGAACTGGGAAAGTGAGTTGGACTTGTTTTGTTGTGCTGCCTCGTGTGACATTTGTAGTAATTATGCTGTGTTGTTGGTGCCTCGTGTGGCATTTGTATTAATTATGCTTTGTTTCTGTTTTCTTGCTCCAACATGGCAGAATCAAGTAGTTTGGATTTATTCCAGGCTTCAGTGGACATATTTTGTGGTGATGATGGTGCTTATTTTTATACTGACATTTGGTCAACAGGAACAGATTTATTTGTTCACGTGATATTTTTTTTATCATTATATTTGGAAATGAGCTTCTCTTAATAATAATAATAATTGATTGTTTTTGTTTAGACTTGCTTTCCAGTCCCTTCAGAACATTTCCGTCGATTTGCCAGAGTGGAGACACGATGTTGTTAACGGTAACTATTATTATTATAATTATTATTATTATTATTATTATTATTATTATTATTATTATTATTATTGCTGTTGTTGTTGTAATTGTAATTGTTATCATTATTTTTTTTATTATTATTATTATTACTAAACAGTTGATAACGCAACATATGTCAATCGCACTACATTAAGTAATAAGGACGAAATCACAGTTGCGGAGGTGTTGATCAGCCGTTTGAAAATTTTTCTTGATCGATTGGTTCATTGATTCTAATCGGTACATCGATTTGTTAGCTGAACGATTGTTGTGTTGATCATCATTAAAGGATTTGCGCACTTCATCCAACGAGAGGTGACAGACAGTTTTCCTCAGCTCCTCGAACAGTCGGTGAGACGGCTGGTTTCACTGCTCACCCAGTGGAAAACATCGACACAGATCATTTCATCAAAAGACAAAGTGGTTTGAAAACAATTTTATTTATTTTATATAATTATAATATTGTTAATAATATTTATGCAGCTGGTGGTAATCACTTGCTAGCATTAATATTCAATTCGAATTTGCATTGTCAACTTGAATGCATTTAAATTAATGTTTTTCGTTTTGATTTTAAAGGACAAAGTAGAAAAAATTGGAGCTCATCAAGAAAAGAAGCTCGGTCTCATGGCCCTAGAAACTCCCAACCACCAGGGACCTACGGCTGCCGGATTGACGGGTCCCGGCGTGCCGGCGGCCGCGCGTCACGTTCCCACCGAACTGGAAAAGAGCCGGGCGACTCTTCACCTGGTCGAGAGTTTGGCGCTGGTTCTGCTGTGCAGCTGCAAGCCGATAATCAGAAAGCTGGCCGTCATCGCTTTGAAGGAAGCTAGGAACCTCTTCTCGTGTCTGGCTATTCCAAAGGTGAGGAAAAAAAGCTTCTATGACAACAACTGAGCTATTATAGCTTTAATTTTGGGTTGTTTCGAAAGTTGTTTTAGTCGATTGGAAATTTTAGTGATTGCTGAAAAGATCATGTGATTGAGAAGAAGGTTTTATTGATTGGCACCGTAGGGGTCGGGATATTTTGGTCATATGATTCGATTAGGTGAATTAATAAGGAAAATGAGTGCTTACTGTTTTGGTTGCTGTTGTAATGTTTTGATGGATGAATGGAATGTTTGGTTAGTTGGAATGGATGGATGAAGAAGTAGATGAATGATTGAATAACAAGATGATGAAACTGAAGTGTTCGATTATATTATCTGTGTTGTTTTGAAGGACGGAGATATGTGCGTGTTGGACGTGATGGACAAGTCATGCCCGGTCATCATCGAGAAGATTCTTACTCATCTGCCCGTTCAAGAAAAAGTTTGCATTTTTGTTCATTCAGAAGTTTTCTCTTGCAATATCAAAAATATATCTCAGTTTTTTTAATTCGATAAGTTCGTTTTAGTTTATTTAGTTTGTTATTTAAATTAACTAATTTATTTATAAAACATTTAATTAAATTTATGAAACATTTATTTAAATTCCTGCTTACAACCGCAGAACGCAGCACTGAGCAGCTACCCGATTGACTTCCAGTGGCTGGCAGACAGGACCTCCATCATCTGGGCCTCGGGCAATATGTACAACAACCTTCTCGACGCCAGCCAGACGATCGCAGCGGCGACTTCGGTCACCACCCTCGGCGACGGCAGCGTCTTCGCGCTGACCTCTTACGACCTGACGACCTTTGACCCCTGGATTCAATCTATTGCGATCTTCATGCATCGCGATTTCGTGTCCGGCAACTGCCAGACGGCCGTTCAGCTGGCCTGGTGTTTCCTGTACAACAGATTGCAACTTCTTCTGCCGCAAGTTGATCCTATGTTTGTGTGATTTTTATTTTATTTTTAATTTTATTTATTTATTTTGTCTTAATATTAAGAACAAATATATGTAGTAGTGTCATTGTCTCCATTCTGCACCTACTGTGGTTGTGGTGTGTTTTTAAAATTTTGTTGTATAGGATGCACAGCGGGGATAGTTCTTAAGTTGTTGGTAGAGCATCACTTGATTTTTAATAATACTTTTTTTCTTATCCTGTAGTGATTAACAAATGTAAGAAATTAAATTACAATTGATTTATTTCAAGTTAAATTTTTTTCAAGCTCAATTACTAACTCTTAATTTTGAAATTTAATAACTCTCTCTTTTCCGATTCTGATCATCTCGTAGCACCATTCTGAGCGACCGGTCGTCATCTCTCCTCAGAAGCAGGAAAACTCCGAACGAACGGGAGATGCACATCAACCTGTGGAAGAATTACGTCGTCATGGGCTGCTGCATCGCCCTCAGAAGCCACAGTATCGAACTCAGGTGTACCTCACCCGATCCCGGGTTCGTTTGCCACCGTGGTGTTTCTTGTCTGATTATATAAGTCTTTTTATTTTAGGGTTTTGAACTTTTTTAAAACCTCATATTCAATGTATTTTGTGGGGAAATCTTTTTTTCTATATATTTATATAATTTTAACAGTTTCTAAAAAATACAGTAATAGTAGTATTATCCACAATTCTGAAATATCATAGAAAGTGAGTTATACAGGGATCAGGTGTGTAATAAAGCCATCCTGGGAAAGAAACAGAGAAATTCATTAAAGGGAATGCAGTAACCTCTCTGTCTTGGAACTAGCCTCTCGGTTTTATAGCAAACATCTTTCATTAGAACCTCTAACTTGTTACTTGCTAACACTTCATATACACAAACCAACCTCTTTTAAAAAATCAATTGACTTCTATTTCTTATTTGATTCATGTTTATCAAATGTGCTTCATCTGCTGTCTCTCTCTCTCTACTATTTCACTCCTGGCAACTGCTTGTGCTTCTTTCATTCTATCTATCTTTCACTTTGTTTGACTATGGCTTATTATTATTATTATTATTATTATTATTATTATTATTATTATTATAAATAATAAGATTTTCCACTTGCAATCGTCAGACCATCGACGCCGGACAACCAGGAGAGGTTCGAAGCCATCTCGAGACCGGTCAGTCCTGGAATGACCACCAGAGAGTTACTGAAAAGTCTCATCACCTACCTCAGGTGCGACATCGCAGAACTGCGAGAGACGACGGTTTTCGCACTCGGACACATCAACTACCTGGCTTTCAAGTATGTTTCTCGCATTTAAAAATAAAAATTTTATCGACTGCGAGTTGATGTGGTTTTGTTTTGAAGAGGTAGTTGAATAATCTGCAAGCTAGTCGAATTTGTGGATGTTGGTAACTAGGTGGGAAGGTGGATTTATTGCTGGAGGGTAAGATTGTAAAATAGTCTGCCTCCCCGGTGTGTTGGATATACCTGTTAATTTGTTTTGAAGATGTGTTGTAGGCTCTGTAACTATGTTGAGGTTTTTTTTTTTATTCCTTCTTTAGAGATCTTCTTGAAGAGCTGGTTCAGCTTATCAAGGACGCGATAGACAGAAGAACGGAAAAGTTGAAGGGGAAAAAGAAAAGGGACGTGCTGAGGCTTTCTCTCGTTAGAATTTTCCACTACATGGCAGAGGATGGAATCTTTGCACTTTGGTAGATAGATTAATTATAATTAATTGAAATTTCAAATTTATTTATATCAAATTTAGTCATATTATATTGATAAATTGTATTGTTATTATAAAATATAATAGAAATAATACTTAGAAAATGATGGATTTTTTTATATCATCATGTATAACTATCATCATCATCATCATCATCATCATCATCATCATCATCATCATCATCATCATCATCATCATCATCATCATTGTTTTGATACTCCAGCATAACTCAAAAGAATTACATATATACACATAATTACAAACAACCACACAACCGATTTTGGCTTACTATTAGCATTAGTATGATTATATTTAAAACATTTATTAAAAAAAAAATTTATGAGAGTCCTAGGACCCGGGTTCGATTCCCGGTCCGGGCACGTAATTTCCTTGAGCAAGAAACTAACTCACATGTGCTCACGTCAACTCAGCGTTATCTAGGGTTAACTCATGTCTATGTAAATAGCGTGTTCTTCGAAGTTTCCGATTCCAAAGGAACCTTTGTAAGCGCCTCTGACTTTATCTGGCGTTATATAAATAAATTCATTTCATTTTTTCAGTTCTTCCGACGTGGTGAGTCACGTGACGGATTCCCTGAGCAGCACGTTCGTGGAGTACATCGACGGTACGAGGTTCCTCCTGGAGCACGAGGCGGACAAGGAGGGGGCCATCTTGAATGAAATTAGACTTTATTTCTGCAAGTTCATTCACAGTCTCATCAAGAATACGCCAGGTTGGGCGAGTTTTTGGGGTTTCTAATATTTTATGTCGATGTGATTTTAATTAACTGATTGTCAGTTTTTTTTAAATTTCCAATTTTTTAAATTTATAAATAACTTACCATTTAAATATTTTTTTCAGATTTTATTTTGCTTATATGATAATTTATTTTCGTATAGCGGTTCATTTATATTGATTTCTTTACAGTCGTCCATTTGAATATTTTTTTAAGATTTTATTTTGCTTATTTGATAATTTATTTTCGTATAGCAGTTCATTTATATTCGATTTCTTCACAGTCGTCAAGAGACAAAAGTTACTGTCCCAGGACCTGAGGGCTGGCCTGTGTATGCTGTTTGCTTCCTGGTGTGGAAAGCTAGGCTTGCCGTTGGTCGGAGCGGAAAAAAAGTAATCATGAATATTCATTACTCGGTTTTATTTGTTTCTATTTCTTATGGGTTTCAGGGTTGAGTTGAACCAATTCATTAAGAATCACTGGTTTAAAAATAGAATCACTGTGGGGGGGGGGGCTGTACACTACACAACTGATGGTTATAGTAATCATCTTTAGCTCTCTGTGATTAGCTAAAATAATGAAAGCTCCATGATATTGAGAAATGTCGGTTCAAACTTCTTCTCTTTTTTCTCCAGCTACCGGCACATTCGAAAAAATGACCAGTACACGGATCTAGAGATATCCGCCCTGCAGGCCTGTTCCGCCACTTTGTGCTGCGGTCCGGTCTACGACCCGTCCAACCTGAATGAGGGCGGAGACATCTACGTGTGGCTCAGTAAGCTGCTTACTACACACGATGAAAAGGTACTTTCTTCTATTAGAATTATAGCATATTTATTTTGAAATCATACATTATGTTTATTTATTTCAAAAGCCTAAATTTTGCTTATTTATTTCAAAAGCAAAAATTATGCTTATATATTTTGAAAGCTTAAATTAGGCTTATTTATTTCAAAAGCATAAATCAGGCTTATATTTTGTCTAATAAATAAATAAAAACATAATCCAATTTTAATCGATTAATCAATTCAGATTTACAAGCTCGTCCAAGAAACGATCATCTTGCTTCTGGAATTCAACTCGGAAGCTCAGACCCTGCTCGAGTGGGTGCTCGATAGGTGCTATACAGGCTTGCCGGATGTCGTGCACGGATGCTTCAATGCACTGGTTGTTGTTTTCAACGCCAGGTCAGACAATCAACGTTTCATATTTGTTATAAATATTATGAATTGAATTTGTTTATTATCAGAACCAAAAATATAAAAAAACGTCTATAGAATCTAGCCATAAAAAATTAATAAGTCTGAAAGTTATATTTTTGATTTTTAAATTATATATTTATTTTTATAATATATTTTTTATATGATATATGATATATTTTTATTTATGATATATTTTATTTTATATATGATTTATTTTTATATATTTATAACATTTTTCAATATTTTCTCTTATTATATTTTACATGTTTATTATATTTGTTCTGATTATGATAACATAGAAATAATACTTTGATTTGATGTCGTAGCTAATTGGCTGGTTCATATCGCATTAAAACAGAGAATATCCTTGCGATCTCACTTCTATGCTGAACGTGACCCTCCTCTGCTGCGGCTCGCAGCAAACCTCCGTCCGGCACTGCGCTCTCCAGCTGTTCCGGCTTCTCTACAAGAGGTTCTTCATGGACGACGTCGTGGTCCTGCAAGCGGCCGCCGACGAGGAAGAGGACAGGCATCACTTGAAGGACGACCTCTTTGTTGGATTGGCCAGCTGGTCGCAGCAGCAGATCTCTTCCTCTCTGGCATCCCTGCATCCAGACTTGACCATGCCGATTTTCGCAGGTACGAGAAGATTGTAATAATTTATATTGAGTGAAATTAATAACTTTATTTTTTATGGTGCTGTTCATTCAACTGGCAGCTGTATTTCTTTATGTTGTGCATACTGGAGTCCTAACATTTATTAGAACCGTAATGAAAGAGTGAAACTGAATTGAGGGCAATAAGTTTGATATATATATAATGCAGGTTCAGTACTTTTGAATTATAGTGTCATGCCCATGTATATATTTAGGTCCTAATTTTCAGTCATATTTTAAATTATATATATATATATATATATATATATATATATATATATATATATATATATATATATATATATATATATATATATATATATATTGATGGGGATTTTTTTTATCTTCACGATTACTATCAACATATGCACACTGCTGATGCGATGTATTACCCCATTTGTAGAGATAACACACAGACTGGCCACCGCGCCGTCCGCCGTCTGCGAGAACATGCTCGGCTACGTCACTCCGTGGCTGCACAACATCGAGCTGGTCGACATCGGCTCGCCGACCAACACGAACGCCGTCGACTCCTCCCACTCTCTCAAGAGCAGCAGTTTCATCGGCTATGCCCCGGGTGCAGCCAAGCCTCCTCTCGTTGGCAGCGGCTGGGGCTCTCCGGAGGCAACTAACATGGTGTTGAATAACATGATGTATATCACTATGAAGGTTATTTATTATGCATGTGTTATATATATTATTATTATTATTATTATTATTATTATTATTATTATTACATTATTATTATTATTATTAATATTATTATTATTATTACATTATTATTATTATTATTATTATTATTATTATTATTATTATTATTATTAATATTATTATTATTATTATTATTATTATTATTATTACATTATTATTATTATTATTATTATTATTATTATTATTATTATTATTATTAATATTATTATTATTATTATTATTGTTATTATTATTATTATTATTATTATTATTATTACTAAAGGGCTTCAAGGCCACTGAAACATTGAGTCTTTTTCTAAAAATATATTGTTTGAAACATTTTTGTATGCTCTAACAGTAAGAGTTGTTTTATCAATTTTTATTGATCGATCGTACTGGTTGTTTGATGATGATGATGATGATCATACTGGTTGTTTGATGGTGATGATGATGATGATGATGATGATCATACTGGTTGTTTTTCTACTATTTTTTTCCGATTTCCAGCTAGCTTCGGACCACCCGAAAGCCATAGAAAATGCCTGGTCCGCCCTGGTGTCTTTTTGGCCTGAAAACCTGGCCGTCATCATCAGATACATTGTCATCGTGGTCGGCATGTATCCGCATGTCTTTCTCCCCAGTGTACGTCTCCTTATATTCTTTTGTTGTTTTTCATGTTTAATTTTGATTGGGTTTTTTTTTATTAAACTTTTATTATTTATATCACATTTTATTATTTATATCACATTTTATTATTTACATCACATTTTATTATTTATATCACATTTTATTATTTATATCACATTTTATTATTTATATCACATTTTATTATTTACATCACATTTTATTATTTATATCACATTTTATTATTTATATCACATTTTATTATTTATATCATATTTTATTATTTATATCACATTTTATTATTTATATCACATTTTATCGATCACAGGCCAAGAAGATCATCTGTTTTCTGGCCAGAGCCAAAAAGGATTTGTTGATTGAAGAACTTGTAAATGAACTGAGAGTTGGTGTTTTGTATAATTTATGCACATGAATAGTTATAACATTTATAAATACCCAAGTATATTATTTTTGATCGAATGTATACATATTTTGTGATATTTTGTATACTGCTCTGTTTATCATTCATAGAGTGTTCTGTTTAATATGCTCTGTTTTATTTCTATTAACCTATTTATGGTCACTACTACTACCATACAACGATCAATTCACCCGACTATCTCTAAAGGCAGTTTGATTCCGTTTACTTCGGTTTCCATAGTAACGGGATGTAATTTTTTACAACATCCTCTCCGCAGACGGTCGAACCTCTCACCTTCGGCGTCGAGCGTATCGAAACGCCTCCGTTCTTCAGACTCCTCAAACGACAGCTGGCGACTTCGACCAGCGTGGAGGGGGGAGAGAGCGACAGTCGCAACCAGCAGCAGCACCTCAACAAAGGTCAAATCCACACGAAGAGGCACAGCGCGGAAGATCCCTCGAAGCTTCCGAGTCTGGCGTCTGCCGGAGAGATGTTGGTGTCTGGCTGAATTTTTTGGCGTTGAATAATATTTTTTTTTTTAAACTAGGTGTTTTAAAACTAATGGCTGTATGTTAGAAGTAACTAAGTACTTCCTGTCGTGGATCATAATTTGATCCTTTTAAATTTTCCCTCCTCCTTTCTCCAGGCTTGGGATTGGCTTGCAAAAGCAAGGCGGAGTTGAATAATAATGAGGTGTAGAACGATTAAATATATCAACGGTATTTCGTTTGATGAGTTGTTCGGCAATTTCAATTGTAGGTCAGCGGTTCTAAGCAGGCCGTGCACAAGTTCCAGCAATCTGACGACGGTTTCCAAAGTCGTACACGAAGGTTTGATCATTTTTATAGCTTTATTCTCACGGTTGTCGTTTTGTGAGAATTTTATTACTTGTTATTTCTTATAAACAACGGAAAATTCCGAGAAATAAAAACCGATGAAATCGTTGAATTATTATACTCAGATCCGCAAGATACGGTGGACTCCTCTCGGTTGAAATTCCAGCCTCACCCCCTTCCCATGCCTGCATATGGCGGATATTATGCCCCACTTTCCGAGCTGTTACCCTCAACCGCTCTTCCTAACCCACCATATCAAAGGTTAGTTCGCTGCTGAACTCTTGATTGATAAAAAAAAGTTATTTTATTGGCAGGAATGATATAGGATAGAGAATTATCTAGAAATAGTTTTGTCATTATATGAATTTTAATGAAACCAGCATATGAGCTGGTTCTGTATTACTACAGGGCTCTTTGTTATACATTGGTCAAGTTTTAACAGCTTTGTAAGTAAGATTTAAGTGGTGATATGTTCGAGTGAACTTCTAGACCACAGCACTTCCTGACCGGGCCATTCATTCGGTCATTACTTGCTCGTATTCGTATTGTATTGTTTCTTTTTCAGATGTAACTTGGCGATGATGTTGATGACCGACCTCGTCTTGGACGGGTTGGTTCCGCTCGATTGGTCGCTCCACCTGCCTCTCATGCTGCATGTCATATTCCTGGGTAAGTTATTTGTTGTTGTTTTTTTGTCGCGACTGCGGCATATGCGAAGCAAGTCGATACTTGGATTCAATGAGAGCTTTGAATTGTACAATTATGTTTTTTTAGATGAGTCGTGTATAAAAGTTAAAAAAATATTAATGTAAAATCACTGTTTTGATGATCAACTTCCTATTGATAAACCTTAACAGAATCAGAATATTTATTAGGGACATTAATTATTTTTTTATTAATAGACCAGAAGGTATAAATAGCCTTAACAAAGCCTTCATTTATTATTTTCCAATAAACTGCAAAACCATTCTATTGAGCCCGGTATACGATTTGGTGATATCGTAACAAATATGTTTCAACTTTTCAGTTGATTTCATACCAGAAAATCAATTGACTCTTGTTAGCAAATTAATCAACTTACATGATTTTTTTATGTCTCTCCATACATATAGGTGGCGCTCTAGTTGTCACTAATTTATTTCTTTTATTTTGGACGTGTTATCACTTGTTTGTAAATAACAACCAGTCGATTAGCAAATAGATTCACGAATAATTAATAATCGTCAGCCGATTGGTTGCACTAAATAATCGATCGATAACCCGTAAAGGTCTGGACAACAATCGGCCGCTGATCCACGAGCACAGCAAGCGCTTCCTCCTCAACATCCTCCTCTTCATCGCCCCCCACAACGACCCCTTCCACGCGGCCCGCTCCCTCATCTCGAACAGGTGCATCAACGAGACGTCCTACCTGTTCTCCAACAAGTTTCAGTCCACCTCGGGCAAGGACTCCATGGGTCGGTTGCCGTCGAGTTTTTGTTGTTTCATCGTGTAATTTATTACTTTTTCGTTTATTATTTCTTTTTATTTTTATATTATTATTTTATGTTATTATTATTATTATTATTTATTTTTTGATTGGTTATTAATGACAACAGACGACTTCGGAGAGAGCATGATGTCGCCTCAGCACGCCGTCCCGGGCAGGCGGGCCGTCGACGGGCTGATTGTGGACACCATGGACCCCTTGCCGGACGTCGATGCCGTCGAGTCGGTCGAGCAGGCCACGAAAGTTCTTGTGGAATTTCTTGTTACTCGGTTAGAGGGGGGTCTCCTTATGAAAGTTCTCTTTTATTCCTAGTAGTGCTGTTGGTAATGCTGTTGCTGCTAATGCTGTTGCTGCTCCTAATGCTGTTAGTAATCCTGCTGATAAAGTTGCTGCTAATGCGGCCGATAATGCTGCTGATAATGTTGTTGTTTTTAATGTTTCTAAATTGTTTGTTGTGTGTGTACTGTAGTTTAATCTCATTATATTTTGGTTTTTTTTTCTTCTAGAAAATGTCGCCCCCTGTGGAGCTATGAAGACATCACTGCCAAGGTGCACAAGATCAAGAGTGCAGAATCAATGGAGCACCTGCTCAATTTCGTCATCAGAATCTTCAGGGGCTGCCGACCACAGACCCACCTAGAGCAGAGGTGGGCCCAGGAAGCCATCCACATGGCTCTCTCCTGCTCCTCTAGGCACTATGCCGGTAGATCTTTTCAGGTTGGTACTTGACATATGTTAAGCTCTCTCTCTCTGATATTGAGTGAAAGTTTTCTAAGGAAAAGCTTATTAATAGTTCGTTGGTTGATCAAACAAAACAAATTGATCAAACTAATTAATTGATCGATTGGTTGATTGATTGATTGATTGATTGATTGATTATACTTGTTGAAAAGCTTATTAATTAGTTCGTTGGTTGATCAAGCAAAACAAATTGATCAAACTAATTAATTGATCGATTGGTTGATTGATTGATTGATTGATTGATTGATTATACTGGTTGATTAATTTATTAATTCTACTCTGCATTTGAAAATCAATCTTCCGGCTTTCTTTCTTCTCTATTCAGATCTTCAGATCCTTACAAGTATCTCTCTCCCCGAACGACCTCTGCGACATTCTGTCCCGTCTGGTTGAAACGGTAGCCGACCAGGGAGAAGACATGCAGGTTCGAGTGCGATCGCTTCACGTTGTATCTTCTTGATACATTCTATCATCATTAATAACTCAAACATGCATTTCATCACGTCACATGCATTTCATCGCGTCACATGCATTTTATCACTTCACATGCATTTCATCACGTCACATGCATTTTATCATGTCACATGCAATTTATCACGTCACATGCATTTCATCACATCACATGCATTTTATCACGTAACATGCATTTCATCACGTCACATGCATTTTATCATGTCACATGCAATTTATCATGTCATGTGCATTTCATCACATCACATGCATTTTATCACGTAACATGCATTTTATCACGTCACATGCATTTCATCACGTCACATGCATTTTATCACGTCGCATGCATTTTATCACGTCACATGAATTTTATCACGTCACTTGCATTTTATCACGTCGCATGCATTTTATCACATCACATGCATTTCATCACATCAAATGCAGTTATTTATTCTTGTTGACTTTATTGCATTATCATAACGACTACTGATTTTGACTGACGTCACCGCTATCAAGACCACTGTTTATGTGATGTTTTTTTTGTTACATTCAAGGGCTACGTGACGGAGATCATGTTGACACTGGAATCGGCAGTGGACTTTCTCGACTCCGACCTTCGTAACGTTCACAAGGACGTCTGCCTGTCGACCCCGAACCTTGCCAAGCCCCCGTTCTCTAAACTCAACCTGCCAATAAAAAACGTCCTCTTCAGCCCTCAGAAGCAGTACCAGCAGCCGCAGTCGCAGCAGATTCAGCAACAGCAGCTGTCGCAGCTGACTAGTGCCCTGTACAGAAGCAGTAGCTGCAATCCGACGTCTATCCTGGCTCGCAAGAGCATCGTTTCTTCACCGCCGATCATGGAATATAAAAGTAGTTTTAGTTTTGTTTTCTTCTAATATTCATTTATATGTTTTTTTCTTAGTTTTCATCAGCTCATTTCGTGTAATATTTAGAATTTGAGTTAATAGGATTGCATAACCTTTTTGATTTTACTACCTCAACGCAGTTCAGTCGCAGCTGGCGCAAGAAATCGAAGCAACTGCCGCCGCCAGCAGCATAGGAGCAGCCGTCAACGACTCGGCTTCCCTGAGCTCCGTTGCGTCTTCTTCCTCGACCTCTTCCAGCAATCCGAACCTGCTGCGATCCCGAAGCACGGTCTCGCTCAAGCAGGTTTCTCCGGACGCAGCCAGCCAAGACGAGAAGTTGAACACGCTGGCCCAGATGTTCTGGATCACGGTCTCGCTCATGGAGTCCGACTTTGAATACGAGTTTCTTCTTGCGATCAAACTCCTCGATAAGGTAGTTGTTGTTGTTGTTCAAAGCGGTTCCGTTCGTTAAGCATTTGTTGTCATTAGTAGTTTTGTAGTAGGGGATCTACGTACATACAGTACCTCATTTAACGGGCCAAATCCAAATAGATGACTCGAGATCAATAATAAAAGTTGGTGTCATAAAACGTCATGTTTTGTTATTCTTGTGATGATATTAATTAAAATCATTCTCAGGTTCTTAATTTCATCCCGCCGAACCGTTCTGACTGTTTGGAGAAATTAGAGAGGGTCCTTCAGATGCTCTACTGGCACGATTTCCCTGGAGTTCATGCCCTTCTCCTCAAAGGGCTGACCTCCCCCCTGACCCTGGAAACTACCTGGAATCTTCTCTCGAAATTGACTGAGTTTCTCAACATTCCCATCGTAGATCCTTCGAGAAGAGATGGTAAATATTTGAATTTGTTACTTTTTTTTGGTTTCGTTTTCATTCACATATTTTTCATTTTATCAAGCGAGTAAGCAATCGAGCGTTATATTTTCTTCCAGGTCTGGCGATGAACATCGTGGCCTTGCTGCCACAGCTGGTCGAGGATTACGAGGATCCTTCGAAGAGTGAAACTGAAGCTGCTCTCAGGATTGCCGAGGTGCTTGTAGTGATGTGATGATGTTGATGATGATGATGATGATGATGATGATATTGATACTGAATGTATTGCTGATGATGATATTGATAGTGAATGTATTGCTGATGATGATATTAATAGTGAACGTATTATTGTCGTTCCCAGATGTGCCGAGTCATGCACAGCTCGGGCCTGGAGCACCTGGCCAGCGTTATGATCAGCTACAGCCAGAAGTCCTTCAAGAAGGACTGCACCCAGTGGACGAAGTGCGTCATCAAGTACCTCTTCGATGTCTACTCGAATCTCAGCGACACCATCATCGCTTTCCTGGTCGAGGTAGGTGGACGGCGTTGTTTCCGGGTGGTTTTAGGTTCGATGGAAACTTTTTAGATTGACCGAGTAAGAGAAGGGTGATTGCATGAATGAGTTGCTTGTGCGTTGGTGAATGAATGATGCGTGAATGAGAGATAGAGCGAGTGACTGGTGCATGGCCAGTGAGTGCTTTTATTATTTTGTTATTTCTATGCTAATCATCTCCTAGGCAATAAGATATAAATTCTAAACGTTGTGATCATCTCCTAGGGAATAAGATATAAATTCTAAACGTTGTGATCATCTCCTAGGGAATAAGATATAAATTCTAAACGTTGTGATCATCTCCTAGGGAATAAGATATAAATTCTAAACGTCGTGATCATCTCCTAGGGAATAAGATATAAATTCTACTTGTCGTGATCATCTCCTAGGGAATAAGATATAAATTCTAAACGTCGTGATCATCATCATCATCAGGTGTTGGACAAAGGTCCGAGTAGCAGTCAGGGCTCGCTCCTTCAGATCCTGTTGTGCATCATCCACTACGTTGACATCTCTGTGTCTCCCTCTCCTTCTATCAATGCCGACCTCCTGAGGGTCATCGCAAGATTCGTTGAGGTATGTCTTCCATCATTTTCATCTTTTTCTTTATGTCAAGTTAACTGCTTAGAGGGGGAGGGGTTGTTGTTAAAATACCCAATCCTGGGGTACTCGTGTTTTCGTATATGATAAAATTATGCTTTAGAATTCTTTGAAGTAATAAGAGGTTTAATTTTATAAAATTAGAGACTAACCAAATTTGTATATTCATGCTAAGGTGCCTTAGTGTTCGATGTCATGATGATGGCGCTGGTGGCAGAGCGGTAGAGCGTTCGCCTGTCGATCGTTAGGTCGGCAGTTCGAACCTCGCCGGCGTAACTCCCTTAAGCAAGTAGTTCACTCGCATTGCTAAAGGGTAGGCGCCTATAAATGGCTGCCTCTGCAAATACCCTTTCTCGCCTTCGAGCAAGACTTGTCTTAGAAAAGGCGTTGTGAAATAGATGGCATTTGGTTTAAAATTTTCAAAGAAGAATTAGAAATCTGACATTCGTTCATCTTTTAATAAATTTCTCGTGTGCGCACAGAACTCACACCACTACAAGGAAGCCCAGCAGATTATAAAACAGTGCGTATCGAGGTCCTCGACACTGGTGGCAGCGCCGCCTAACCTGAACCGAAACTCGGTCGCCGAAATTCCAAGACTGCCTCACGGGGCATTTCCCACGCCGGAGGCCAAAAAAGAACTCCCAGGTTAAAAACACTTTCTGATGTCAAAATATCTTATAAATATCTTATAGAGTTTTTGTAAATTTTTTTATGTGAAATTGAATTGAAAATGAAAAAAAATTTTGCGATCACACCGTCAAGGTAGAACCATGGACTTTGCTTTTGACTCTGCCCAGATCCCAATAATCGGCAGCAAGTACTGGGACCTTCAGAGCTCTGGCCAGCAGTTGAACCAGAGCGTCTCGGCAGCTTCTGGAACTGCTCCCTTGCTTTACCCGTCTGGGACTAGGCCGGTTGACTCCTCTGCAACTTCGAGGCCCATCCAGGGAGTGGGTGGGGAAACAGGTTCCATGAGCACGGGAGCCTCTAGTTCCGAGGCCGGAGTGTCGTCCAGCTGGAGGAGGCCGCTCGCTTCTCAGGTAGAAAATACTGGCGATACGAATTGTCGATTCATTTCTTGTTACTATTATATGGGTATTTGCAGTGTTGGAAAAAGTACTGTGTTTCAGTACTTAAGTAAAAGTACAAGTAACGCCTCAAAAAGTTACTTAAGTAAAAGTAAAAGTATTTGCTAAAAAATGTACTTAAGTAAAAGTAAAAAGTAACAGCACTTTAAAGTTACTTTTAAAGTAAAAAGTAAAAGTACCGAAGCCGCTTTTTGTAATGGTCATTCGTCAATCATCTAACTCTATTTTATCATAATTCCATCGTCTTTCAAACGCTACTGCGTTGATAAAACTGATAAACTAATTGGTAACACGCAAACTAATGAAAAAATTCTATTTTTACGTGCCTTTTTGTCAATTTTTCGTATTTCGATACATGCGCTGGATGCACGCGTATCACGTGTTTCTTCAAGTTTGACGGAGACTTCTGGGATGCTAAACACATAATTACTTTACTTTAGGTTTGCCCAGCAAGCATGTGAACCTGAACGTTTTAGAAATCTGAACATTTTAAATAAATATGGCCATGGGCGTTCTTTATTAAGTTCATTGTTGTTACGCGCCTATCATCGCCACCACTGCTCACGTTCGCTCCTTTGGAAGATTCCATAGTAGGTAATCTTGAACAATCTATTGTACACCAAAACAAGTATGACCGCGAAAATATTAGCTCCACCCACAAGCTTCAATACTACTAACTACTAACATAAAAGTAAAATGGGATTCGAAAATGCATACGTTAATAAATAATCATAGATAATTAATACAACATCGATTTAGACTTTATGTCGTTTTATTAATTTCTTACAGTACTTTGTAACGGTTTGTCCTGGAAAAGTAACGAAGTAAAAGTAAGTCCGAAAATATTACTTCGTTACAAGTAAAAAGTACTGAAAATAATCTGTACTCCGTTACAGGCAAAAAGTACGCCTGATGTACTTAAGTAAAGTAACGCGTTACTTTTACTTCGTTACCGAACAACACTGGGTATTTGTCAGATATATTTCGTTCGAACATTTTCTGATTCGGCGATTGTATTGTTTGAACATTTCTTTGTCTATTTATTTGATGTTATGCAGCTATCACTTGTCTTAATTTTGTTTGTATATTTGTTTGTTAGGCTACATTTGTGTGTCTGCCTTTTCTTTATTTCTTTTCTTTTTTTTTAAATTTCTTAAGTTTTTGATAACATTACGACATTTTAACCATCATCATTATCATCACCATCATCATTATCATCACCATCATCATTATTATCATCACCATCATCATTATCATCACCATTATCATCACCATCATCATTATCATCATCATTATCATCACCATCATTATCATCACCATCATCATTATCATCACCATCATCATTATCATCACCATCATCATTATCATCACCATCATCATTATCATCACCATCATCATTATCATCACCATCATCATTATGATCACCATCATCATTACCATCATCATTATCATCACCATCATCATTATCAACACCATCATTATTATCATCACCAACATCATTATCATCATCATTATCATCACCATCATCATTATCATTACCACAATTGCTATTGAAGGCAAGAACGAGAGAGAGACTGGTCAGCCTATTGAACTGCTACGGTCCCCGGATAATCCCAAAGAGTCCTTCTGTGAGTTTCATTTTCGCAATAAAAATCCTCCAACGAGAATCAGCTTACCTGTATCGAATTTTTTTCCGACGAACAGGTGGTGTTCGACCAGCAGTCTCCGGGTGGAACGCTGGAACGACCGACGAGCAACACCCCGGGCACCAGCAGCGAGGAGGCCTCGACCGTTGAGGGTATGCTGGCAGGTTTGTGGTTCTCCCGATTTCGAACCACCGTGATTGTTTTGTTTTGTTCGGTTGTACGCCAGGCATTCTGTCGTCCGGTTCAAATGATGCTAGGATTTGATTTGCAGCATTATTGAATTGTTGAATTGTGCACATTTTTCAGCTGTGCGGGGTTTTTGTTTGCCTCGAGACGTTTGAATATTAATGAATCATCTGATAAATAACAAGATTCATTGGCAAATTACTTTAAGAGATAACTCAAATAATCGAAAAAATATCATTGACAATATATCAATTGCATATCTTGTTAACTTCACAAACTCAATAACTTTCATATTACATGTAACTTTCTTATAACTTGTATCTTTCATATAACATGTAACTTTTATATAACATGTATCTTTCATATTACATTCTACTTTCATATTACATGTAAATTTCATGTTACGTGTAACTTTCATGTTATATGTTACTTTCATATTACATGTAACTTTCATGTTACATGTTACTTTTGTATTTCACATAACATTGCACGTAATACTTCGACATTACGTTCAGGCGAACTTCCGATAGAAAACGACGGTTCAGTGGAGAGGCACATCCAGTCCGTCTTCGACTTCCTGGAGGAACCGGACAGCTGTTGCGAGTACTGGGGGGTCAATCAGAGACATTCGCTCAAGGTCAACGAGGACGAAGAAGCTGGAAATCTGGAGGAGCACAAGGAAAGCTCTGACGATGAGGTTTGATTTTTTTTAAATGTTTGAATTTGTGTGGGTGTATGAAAGTATATGAGTAGTAGTAGTAGTTGTAGTAGAACATTTATAGGGCGCACTCTTGTGTTGTGAAACCTCAGAGGCGCCAAATTAATGAGAGTGGAATAATGGGGGGTGGATGGGTTCACAAGGGGTTGTTTTCAGTATTTTATGAAGGGGCCAAAGTACAGTTCTTCATCAAATGCATAAATGTTTATCAATGAAATTGATACTCAACTGGCTACGAATCCTAATTGTTGATTGAATTTTTTTTCATTGGACCGTTTATTAACTCCATGTATGCGCAGACACAGAGTGTGAGCCCAGTGGATGAACTCCAGGCTGACCTTACTGCTCCAGTTGTCATGCTGAGGAACACTTTGTTCACCGAGAGCCATTCCATTTCAGGATCCAAGTAAGCAAAAACTCGTTCAGTCAACCGTGGATTATTAATCAGTATTGCCGTGAGCAACATACAAAAGACTACTAAAACAGTCTTTTGCATGTATTTAATTGAATTAGATTTTAATTAATTTATTGTTTTAATTAATTATAATTAGCATTTTAATAATATTTAATATTTTATTGTTGTTTTATTGATATCAATTAATTAATAATTGTTAACTTGAGTCTACAAGTCATCACTTCTTGTGTTATATTTCTTCATCAACAGTCTGAGCATACACAGTGCGGCGACAGACGTTGAGATGGGTGGGGGTGATGCCAGCGACCTCAGCCCTTCGGCCCCGTCCCGCGCCGAAACCATTTTCAGCCTGGAGGAGGTGGAGTCGTCGTGGCGTCTGCACGTCCAGCAGGTGATCAACGACAGGTGCAACACTTCGTCGGCTAACACGTTCTACCTGTTCTATCGTCTCATACAGGTGTCCGAATCTGTTCATTTTAGTTTCTGTTGTTATTTTGGGAGTTTTTTTTATCTGCTACTTGGAATAAGATTATTTGGCATAATTAAATTTAATTTAAATTAAATTTTTCAATTATTATTATTATACACCATCACAATACTCGAAAGACTATGAATAGTTATCTATCTATTTATTCTACAACGTTTGTAAAGTGTTCAATTCGAGAAAGAGTTGATTTGGTTTTAAAATCAAATTATTTTTAAATAACTCCTTCACCTGTTCGTAAATATGCTGCCAGCAGGTTCTTGATTAATTAAGCTTACTACTTATAGTACTCTGCACAGGAGTAGATAAATTTATTCACCTGCTCGTTTTAAACACCTGTAACTAATCAATATCTCACCTGTCTACAGGAGACGAGAACAAACCTGGCCAACTTCTCATCTGAAGCAGTGGCACTTCTCTACAGGAGCAACAGTATAAAAGAAAGAATTCCGATGCTTTGTACGTTCTATCTCGTTTTCTGTTACTTTTGTTATCCAGTTGTTTGTTTGCTATGTTTTTATTATTATATTAATATTATTATTATTATTATTATTCTTTTTATCTTTTTTATAATTGATGTTGTTATCTTTATTGTTGTTATTACTGCTACTAATTTTGTTACTGGTTAGTTAGTTATTCCGAAGATTATATCTTTAAGTATGCAGTTTAATTGCATTTGAAAGAGTTATTATAATTTCATTGACATCAATTCGGTTAACTAATTAAATTAAATTAAATTTTTGGGTTTAAATTAAATAAGAATGATTAAGTTATTATTAATTGTCTCAGCTGTTCTCGAGTCTATGGCCATGGAGATGGACTGCGCTCTTGTCTTCACTGACTTTGAGACGGTCGGTTATATTCTGGTTTCTTTTTACGTTTCATTTTCAATTAAAAATAAACGTTGCTTAAGGCATAAGAGCTGTATAGAATAAGCCATATATTAAATTTAGTTAATAAATAAAACTAGATCTACCCTTTTTCACCCCTCTCTAAAAATTATTTACTCCCTCCCTCTAATAATTATTTACTCCCATCCACTATAAATTATCCACACGCCTCCTTTAAAAATTATCTAATCCCCTCTTTTATAAATTATCTAATCCCCCCTTTTATAAATTATCTACCCACTCCTTTAAAAAATATCTACCCCTCCTCTAGAAATTACTTACCCCTCCTCTATAACTTATCTACCCCTTCTCGAAAACTTATCTGCTCCCCCTCCTCTAAAAAGGGACCCTATAATTTTCAATAATATTTAAAATTTAACCCTCATCTACCCATCGAAGTTGAGCGAATGCAAGATGTTTGAAAAGCACCGCCTCTACCTGCACGAGATGTACGAATGTTACGAAGTCTACCTGATGAGAAGGTCACAAGCCCTTGACCTCTCCGGCATGCTTAGGACTGCCCATGCGGAGAGGAACGATGCGCTCTGTTTTGATCAGGTCACTTCATGTCTTGATTGATTTTCTTTTTAAATTGTTTTATTTTAAAAAATATTTATTTGAGAATTTAATTTCACTTCTTTTTTTAATTTCATTTTATTTTCAAATTGTATCTTCGTTTCTAACGGTAGAACATTTTTACGGTAATTTGGCTTTTTACTTTTTTTCATGACAGAAGCTGGAGCTGATAAACAGTCTGTATTTGCTCCACTTCCAACTCATCCAACTCATCGACTGTCACGACAAACTTGTCTCCGAACTCCTTCACTTCTCCAGGAATGTCAGACAGGTTAATTATTCAACTACTACCATCGCGTACTGCTGTCATCGTATGTGATATATTATAATTAACGTGTGAATAAATTAAATTGTTTGTGGCTGAGCTCACATGGATTTGAAGCTAAGCTTATAAACTTGAATTGAAGCTCATTAAATTGAAGCTTTGATGTTTGGCTTGAAACAATGATCACGGATTAGAAGCTACGATCACGGATTTGAAGCTACGATCACGGATTTGAAGCTACGATCACGGATTTGAAGCTATGATCACGGATTTGAAGCTGCGATTATTTATGAGTTTGAAGCTATCATTTTGGGCTTGAAGCTATGGTCTTGGCCCTGAAGTTTTAGAGTGGCATGTATGAAGCAATGCATGTCGACATTGCTACTGGTCTGCCCTTTAACAACAAATTAACTAATCTTTGTTTTTTTCTTTTTTTTTTATTTCTTCCTTGCACGGCTCATCAGGTGCAGAATATCTCACACCTGGTCAGTGACCTGAGAACGGAGTTAAAGTCCATCCAAGATTCAGAGGACACGGAAAAGAACTTCTTGCCTAACGTCTGCTCTGGAGCGGCATCGGCTGGAAGGTTGGAGATTTGTTTTAAGTTTTAGTTCTCAGTACAAGTTTTTCTTTTAAATTTTAGTTTTAATTTTAGTCTTTGGTCATTACTGAAATAATTATATATAAAAAGCAATGTGTGTTGGTTTGTTTGCGTACGTGCGTGTGTTCGCTTATCACATCCGAACCGCTTAAACAATTTGAACGAAATTCAAGCCTTTTTTTTTTTTTAAATTGGTTTATTATTGAGTTTTTGTTTTTAAATCCATTTTCAATGATCGATCTAAAATGTCAGGCTGGTCCTCGAATCTGAAAGAGACGTGGTTGAAAACTTGGCCGGCAAGAATTACTCGGCTGCTTTGTGTAGAGCCAGGAACTATTGGTCAGTTGTTGATGTTTCTATTTATAATAATATAAAAACTTTTTTATTCTTTGGTTTTTCTCTAAGTGATGGGAGACTTAAAGGATGCGTCATCTGCTTTCTTATGAAAGTCAAAGTCTTGTTTGTTTTGCATCACTTGCTAATTAAAAAAATTTAGTTTTATAAGAATTTAGGAAGTTAATCTGTTATGTCTTTGTTAAGTTCTTGCATTGTAATTGTTAAGTTCTTGCATTATTGTGGTTAAGTTCTTGCATTGTAATTGTTAAGTTCTTGCATTATTGTTGTTAAGTTCTTGCATTGTTGTTGATCGCATCCAGTAGTAGAAAGGCTTGGAAGTTAGCAGTAATGCTGGCCGTGCAGATAAACAAAAGAAATTTTTTTAAGTACTAAGGTTGTGTGGGGTTGTGATATACAAAAGAAATGATTTTACGTACTACGGTTGTGGTGTTGTGATATACATTGTTAAAAAGGAATTTATACAAATTGAATACAATGATCTAATTGGTTTTTTTTTTAGTTCAACAAATAAAAAATTTATGAGCAAAAAACTAAGATTTTGTCATGAAAATTGTTATGAACGTAAATTTATTATTCTTTCGTTTGATTGCCTATAACTATCAGAGACTAATTATTATTTGTTTATTAATTATTATTTGTTTTTAATTTAGCGTGTTTTTTTATTTAATTATTATTTAAATTGACCAATCATCGTACAGCTACCACGTTCAGAATGCGAACATGATGCCGATGAAATTATTCGGACCCGTAGAAGCCATCCTCTACCTCTTCGCTAAACGAATACTGACCGATTCGAGACCTGGTGAGTCGTTTTATTATTTAAAATTAAGGTTTTATTTAAAAATAATATTTTATTTAAAAATGTTTTATTTAAAAATAATGTTTTATTTAAAAATGTTTTATTTAAAAATATTGTTTTATTTATATTATATTATATTTTATTTATCATATATTTTATTTAAACTTTTTTTATAACGACATTATCAAAACATTAATTGAAATATATTAGTTAATTTATAATTCTTCATTAATTGCATATATTTATAATAATTTATTTAAACTATTTTGCAACAAAATTATTAAAAAATTAATTGAAATATGTTAGTTAAATTATAATTCTCCATTGGCTACATTCATATTAGTGTGAAACTCAACCTGCAATTGTACTTTTTGATATTTTTCATTATACAACAAGTACTGTACATCATTATACTATCTTCTTCTAGAATAACAAGATGATTTATGTTTGTTTTTCGTTTCGAAAATGATAGGATACCTGGCGGTTTGTCCGTCTGATGCAGACTCCAGTCAGTTCCGGAACCAGCTTCTCGAGGTGAAGATCCAGTCCTCGAATATTCATTCGTTCAACAGGTCCCTCTGCTCTCCTGAACCTCGCGTCCACAGGGGACCCGACTTGAGTTATTTGTGAATAAATAAATAAATATTACATACTTTTAGTTCAATTTCGTTTGTCTTGAGAATTTTGAATGAACAAATGACGATGATTATAATAATGATGATGATGATGATGATGATGCCCTTATTAGCATGTTTGTCTCGTTAGTACTTATTGTGACATTATTAAAAGATCTAATGAATTTTTCTATTTGTTTATTAACCTCGTCGCAAAAGTTTTTAGCACAATCTGTCTGTCTGTATGCAATCGGTGATGCAAATGCATCTCTTTCCTGTAAATAACCGCTTTCAATTTTGTTGAGTTGCATGTTAGTTATTTTTTAAATTATACATACACTTATTAAAAGATTAAAAGTGATTTATTATATAGTTGTTCATACTTAACAAAGCATTGTATGATATAAGTGGCATCTGCTTTTTGTACTTCTGTTATGTCTTTGGTGTGAAACGTTCACCATACAATTTCAGTTCGCAAACACGATACTTCTTATTGAATAAAATGTATTCCTGGCATGGTATTTAGTACTATTTAGTATTTCAATTTCTCTCTTATACGTGTTATTTCTGTTTACCCGTTTTTAGGTATAAAAACTCGACCTGTTTACTGGTGCATGTGTGGAGCACCAAAGTTGCCATGTTAAATTATGCAGTTGCTCACAAAATGTTATAGATTAGAGCACTTCAAATTGTACCCTTTTTTTAAATATGTTTTTATTTTCAATTCCTACAACAGTAAAGTCTTGAGGTCCCAGAATATCACATCGCGTTACCCCCTTGGGCACTCTTACTGCTCAGACCAGAAGTGGACGTGGCTCCATTTTGTCAACCCAACCCACCTAAAAAAGTTGAAATTCTTAACCTATCTGTGTATGGGCGTGTTTTTTATTCACCAAAGCTTATTTTAATTCATCGAATTTCTCCGTTAAAGTATGCGTTTTTTTTTCATCTGATGAACCCCTGCTCTAAACTCGTGAAAGTCGTTTAAACCAGAGCGTTCATTAAGTGAATAAAAAATGCGTAAATGAAAAATTTGATAAATTTAAAAAAGCTTTGGTGAATAAAAAACAAGCCCGTTTAAACCACATTCGCCACTTATATGACTCTTAGATTAACTTTTCATCAAATCAAATGTAAACAAAAGCAATAGCACGCGAGACCTTGTTCTGTCATAAAATAAGCAAGGTTGCTTCAAGGAATATTTGGAAATCGTTTCAATGGCTAAGCGTACTCTTGTTAATGTCGTAAATTTAGGTTTAATTAACTACAGATCAGCTCTTAAAATTCAAGACACAACGGCAAAACAGCTGATAAATGCTCTTCCCGGGAATAAGCAGAACACTCTGTACATTTTGGAACATCATCCCATATATACAGTAGGTATCAGATCGAAAGAATATTCCAAAGAGGAGGAAGAACGACTTTTATCGCTTCAAGCGGATTTCTACAGGTCTGACAGAGGAGGTCTGATTACATTCCACGGGCCTGGTCAGCTGGTTGCTTATCCTATTTTTGATCTTAAAGCCATAAATTCAACGTTAAAAAATTACGTTTGCTCGTTGGAGCGAGTTGCCATTGAGACTGCCAAAGAATTTGGATTGACTGCCTCCACAACCGAAAATGTCGGGGTTTGGGTCGGAGACAACAAGTTAGCTGCCATAGGTAATGATTGTAAAAAATTTTATTTGATAAGTAGTCAGCAGATATTTGTATGCAGAAGTTTCTATAATTTCAGCAAATTGTTTTTTCTTTGTCAACTCTTTAGTATATGAGTTTAGTAAGATGACTTATATAAAAAATGTGTTATTTTTATTCTTATTCGCTATATTTTCTGGGTAATCTCCTATTATTATAGCTTCTTGAGTTGTTTGTTTATAACAATATTCCAAAATAATTCTATTGTGTATGCTCTTTATTTGCTCGAAGTGAAGAGTTCATAACATGATAAGTGTTAGTATTTAATGTTAGTATTTATTTTTATTTTAGTCATCAAAGTAAAGTTGTTTCTTGTCAAAATCAATTCTGAACACTAATGAAAATGTTCTATTTTCTTCCCATTCATTTATATTTGATGCAATGATCAACGAGATTACTAAAACTAATCGTAAAATATGTGTTGATTATGTTAATTGATTTTAAATAATTTCTTTATTGAAAATTTATAAACTCCTTCAAATTCCAGGAGTACATGCCAGTCACTTCGTGACTACCCACGGCATAGCCATCAACTGCAATACGGATCTCGCCTGGTTCGAGCACATAGTTCCGTGCGGCATCAAAGGAAAAGGGGTCACCTCTTTGACCCGAGAACTTGGCAGAAATGTCTGCGTCGATGAGGCGACGGGTGCCTTCCTAAAATCTTTTAAACGAATCTTTGATTGTGAATTCATAGAAACGAAACACTCTTCCAATTAGAAATGTTTTTTTCTGTGTTTAATTTAAATTTATGAAAGTTAGGAAATAAATCATTTTTGTTTGTTAATCTTGAATATATTTTTTATCAACTTTATTTGGTTTGATTTCAATGTTATTTCATTTTATATTAATGTCTATTTTATTTCAGATATCAATATGAAACTTCACAAAATCTCTTGCTTGCAGCATATTTTTGCTGATTTATGTCAGTTTTTACACCATAATTTAAAAGAAAAGTATGTAATATCTAGATATTATGTACAAATTTTGTGTCTTTCAATCAATACATTGTTTTCATTTGATGAAAAATAACTAGTACGACGGTGACATAAACCAACAAAAATGCTAAAATTTTGAGAAAAAAGTGAAATTAATCCTGGATAACTGGATCCATAATTTCGTCGATGTCACCGTCTTTCCAAGCAGAAATGCGTTGATGGATGGGCTCATTGAGAAGCATAATGAAGGGAATCATATTTCTCTTGGCAGTTTGATCCTTCTCTAGGAATTGAAGAGTGTCTCAGGAGGTTAAATCTTTCCCAGAAGTAGAATTGGCTGAATTGAAATGATATAGAATTTCAAGATGTATATTGATTGTTAATTTTTTTTTGAGCGGGAAGAAAATAATTTATATGAACTTTCATTTGTTTTTTTTTAAAGATAAATTTGACAAATAATAAATGTGCAAGGTCGATTTTAGTCACGTTTCTGCCTCACTCATAAAATATAAGAGAGTTTCCCAACTATGGAAAAATTCCATGGGCCGTTCCCCCTCCGAAATAAAAGCTATCACTGTGGGCTACCTCACCCAAACCTTTTAATTATCTGCTTATCTCAATCTATTCTGGAACATATGCCTATTCTGTCGTACTTCTGGAACGCCGTACCTACCTATAACTTTGTGGGTCGTATTTCATTCCATCTATACACCAGTGGGTAAAACTACGTGCAAATCCGGTGAATAACAATATAAAAGTGACCTATCTCTTCTAGTCTGAGATGGACAGGGTTAGATACGTGGAGATACGAAAATACGAGCCCCTATTTCGTTGTAGGTAACAAAAACCACGACATTTAAGACTTTACAACAATTAAACATTTAAAATAGGCAGAAACAATAAGTTTATGAGTAAATAAGAGCACACAACAAAATTGATTGATTAAATTTTCAGAGAAAAATTAAACTTACGATCTTTTATTTGATTGTGCTTTTTCCGCATAATAATTTACTTCCGGATGTCTAAAAAAAGAATTTAAGCTTTAAATTTATAATAAATGACAAGCTTAAAACAAATGAAATGTTGAAGATGAGACTGATTCTTTAATTTAATTCACGCAGTTGCTTAGTTGAGCAGACCATGAACAGTGTAATGCGTGTGATTTTCGCCAAAAAAATTTATGTATACAACTCCGCCTCGCTTTTGCGAGCCAGTTTCAAGACTGGATAAAGGAGGAGAGACAGTTGAAAAGATAAAATATGATCTACGACAGGAAGTACTACTTATGTGCTTTCAACATACAACCATGTATGTGTGTAAAGGACTATAAACTATTATACAAAAATGCTCCTATGTATATACTCATTAACTCCGTCTTGCTTTTGCAAGCCAGCCCCAAGCCTGGAGAAAAGAAGGAAGGAAAAGTTGAAAGGATCCAATTATATACAGGTGGGCAAAACTTCTATTAATTCCTAACATTTGTTTCCATAAACAAATTATAAAAACAAAAATAAGACATTAATTGAACCTTGTCCGTTTAAGCCCAGACGCTTCACACACACACACACACACACACACACACACACACACACACACACACACACACACACACACACACACACACACACACACACACACACACACACACACACACACACACACACACACACACACACACACACACACACACACACACACACACACACACACACACACACACACACACACACACACACACACACACACACACACACACACACACACACACACACACACACACTCACACACACACAAACACACACACACACACACACACACACACTCACGAAACTACATACAAGTAAGCTAATAAAATATTAAATTCTTATTAGAAAATAATTAATCCCACTTCAGACGACTTGAGTCTCCTGGAATGAAGCGACCTCTATCCGTTAAAATCTTGAGAGCGGGGGCGAGGGCGGATGGTCTTTTCTTCCTCCCGATGTCGTCGACACCGTCGGATGTCATCACTTCTGCAAAATGCATCGGGCCGCCCTCCCCCATGATGTTCAGCCAACCACTACGGGTGTAAATTTATTTTTAAATGTTTTAATTTAGCTCTTATTTTTTGTTAGTTTGCCCGTTTGAGTACGTTTTTTGTTTTTCGCGAAACTCCATAGTACCTACCTAGAAATTTCACCGGTTTTCGAATATCTTTGAAGCTCTTGAAATTTCAACATTATTGTATTCAAAATATTCAATTAATTAAAACATTCTTTATTTATCATTTTTAATTAAAAAATAAAAGACTAAAACCACTAGTTTGTTTTTATGATTTTTTATTTTATAAATTTAAAGTTTAAAAATGATTTAAAAGCAATCCATCAAAACTCATATTTCCAGCATAACATAAACTGAAAATGATATAACAACCTGTCTAAAATTATTTATCCGTTATTTCAATAAACGTGAAAAAATAAATAAAGTCATATTGAGAGTGGAGTTTGTTCTTATTTTTCAAAATTTCAAAAAAGTCGTACATTTGAATAAAAGCCTCAACGTTTTATCTTATTTTTTATTTTTTATTCATTTATTTGCTTATTTAAGTCACGCCACATTAAGGATCGTTCAAAATTAAATGAAGTTAATAAAAAAAAACTGATATTTTATTTTGAATTAATTTATTACCGTTATTATACGCAAATACACGTTTAAATTAAAATATTTGCAAAACTCAGATTTGAAAGATATTTTATTTTTTCGTACATCTACATTTTATTTTTCTGACCCCCCCCCCCTTGTGGTCGCCTGTGTATATACAAGGTTGACGGGCTGCTGAAGCATGTCGACTGAAGCATGTCGACAATTGAACCATGGAATCCTGCATACATAGTAGTTGTTACTATGTATGATTCCATGATTGAACCCAAGTTTGAGCACAAAGAGTCGTGATGATAGTGATGATACAGAGGCCATGCAGTGACCGTGGTTGAAAGCCATCTCGTTTGATATCATGGTCGTTCCATTTAAAGAAACATCGGAAAGATGAGATAAATAAACAATCATGACACGTGACTCGTGAATCAAGTTCAGTTCGTGACCTTGACTTTGCCGGAGAGTTTTCCATTTAAGCGTCAAGAGAAACGAGGTGTCGTTTGCGTGCGTATGTGTGTATATATGTGTGCACGTGTGAATATGTATGTATTTATGTGTGCGTGTGTATTACAATGCATCGTCAACACATTTAATCGTTATTTTTCTGCAGAAGAGTGACATGCTGCATACTAACCAGATACAGCTCAGCACATGCGTACGTTCATTAGTGCATAGAACACATACATTAGAATACTGCTCGGGCTTTGCCATGATTTTAGGGTCTTCAGACAGGCCAGGCCAGGCCGTGATTTTAAGGTTTTCAGTTTTTCAGACGGGCTGGGCCGAACCTGAAATCACGCCGGGCCGGGCTAGACCGAGATTGCGTGCCAAGTATATAGGTTTTTGGCCTGTAAAAACGGGCTGGGCCGGGCTTGGAATTTTGGCTTTTGTAACGGACAGAGTCGGGCCGGACTGACTAGTCAACGGGCTAGGCCGGGCCGTAAAAAATCGACCCGTACGGTACTCCAGCATACATGCACACACACACACATGCACTCATACTCACATGCAAACATACATGCATCGGAAACAATGTATTACGGTTCGTTGATATAATTTTGCCGCTTGCTTGCTAGATCGTGATTAATCATCATTACTTACGCAATCATAATTTGTTATGCAGTAACACCACTTGCAACTATTATCCATGATTTTTTCACTAAATTTATTACGAAAATTAAGAAGGTTTTTAATTGTTTTGTATATCTGATTTTTGGTTATATAAGCGAAAATTGACTTAGTGCGATTGAGCGAAAATCAAAGCACAATATATTTTTGTCAAAGAGTGCTAACAATTCCACATTTATTCTGTTCGGTTCTCAAGCTCAGATCTATTAAACTAACATTTATTGAATGTAACTGTTCATAAACAATAATTTTTCTATCAATTATTATAACCTTTTACAAATTTGTTCTTACTTCAATGAAGTTGAATGACGTTAAATATACAAGTAAGTAGTCATCAGAAGAAGCGCTGAAATGTTATCGAATCGAAGTGCAGACACACACACACAAACACACACACACAAACATACAAACACACACACACACCTAAGTTTTTTCCCGTCGCCTGATTAAGTCCATGAAAACATTGAAGCCCTTCATATCGTGAAAGTTTCAACACCGAGGCTTTCAACTGAGAGAAAAATTCTGAGTAATGGCTAGGGGGCAAGGAGGTACGTGTCCCCTAGAGTCATTTGGAATGGGGTGAAAAACTTTTTTTAAAGGAGCCACAAATTTGTACCAACGACTAACACCCAGTCATCAGCTATTTTTTAAGACAAAAATGTATGAGGTTGTGGAAAATGTCTAGAAAAAAAAAGCTACGACAAGACGATTATCCCGTCCCTTCCCCTGTTATCAGCTATTTTTGGAAGAACAGTTTATTGATAGAAATTTGTAAGGAGGCAATTGTCAGACTTTGTCCCGGGCATCACAAATCCTAGCTATGCCTCTAAACAAATTGAACATTCTAGCTCTTCCATGTAAAAATAGGCTTCTAAAACTTTATATATCTAAACGATATAAAGCACATATATCTCAATGATGTTTTTCTTAGCAAACAGATTTGTTTTAGCATCTAAATTAATTTATAATATTCAAAAAAACTTTCATTAAAATTTAACTAAAAAACAAAATTAAATAACATCTTTAATTTAAAAAAAAATTAAACTTTAGAGTGGGGCGGCCCGTGCCGGGTACCCGAATGAAGAAACCCCCGTGTTCATCCTTCCTCAAATTTATTAGTGGTCAAACAAAATAAAAATTCAAAAATAAATTAAATATGAAATAAATATACCAACTCGAAATGACTTCTTCGACCGGCAACATCTCGAAGACAAAGATTGCAAAACACAATCAAACTAAATGCCGACCAAATCGTCCTCATCTCCATCAAAAACGTTATTGCACAATAAACTCCTCTTTATAATACCTATTATAAACTACCTTTACTTATATACAATTAATTAAAACAACTTTTAAAAATATTTATAGTCTGTAACGGTTCTGTACGATGGCGCGAAAAGAAATGATAAATTAGTCCCCTTGCTCTCTTTTATACGCGGATTCGTCCGGCGGTTAATTTGTTACCGTACCCTTGAAGGTGACGGTCATGATTGAGTTGCGTGAAGCGTGCGCGGATCAAATGGCGTATTTAACAAATTTATTTTAAATTTATTTAAAGAATACTTTGTAATAACAAAAACGTTTCTTAAGATTATACATATGCACATACGTACACTTATTATTTATATATATTATTTATGATATATATTATATATATATATATATACTTGTATACTATATATATACATATATATATGTATATATATATATGTATATATATATGTATATATATGTATATATATGTATATGTATATATATATATATATATATATATATATATATATATATATATATATATATATATATATATATATATATATATATATATATATATATATGTATATGTATATGTATATATATATATATATATATATATATATATATATATATATATATATATATATATATATATATATATATATAGTCAATTTCCCATACATCATAGTAGGAAAATACTATCGTGGTGAAACAGTTATTATTTCCAGACCTTTTCTAGATGAGTTTAACATCATAATTGACCCTGCAACTTGCAACCATAGTAATAATAAAATGGATCCAAACTTGACTTGCCCTGTCTCCATACCAGATGATTCACACTCTCAAGATGCTACACAGCTTCAAAGCCTTAACTACGATGGTAAAACACTTAGAACAAAAACAGCTGCTCGCAAAATTGTGAGCTATCAGGCTTCTCTAGCTAGTTTCATTCATAATCGAGCATTTTCTTTAAAACCTACCATCCAGCCCGATCCTTTGTACGATTTCCTCAAGCTTCCTCCGCGCTTTCTTGTTGGCATGCCTCTTAGCGCCGTCTGCACCCATCAAGTCAGAACAGCTACGAACAAAATCAAATGTCCAATAAACGTTGTTAAGTGGGCTCCTAACGGCAGGAGGCTGATAACTGGATCTTCTTCCGGAGAAATGACGCTCTGGAATGGATCAAATTTTTGTTTTGAGACAATTCATCAAGCACACGATTCAGCTATAAGGTCGATGGCTTGGAGTCATTGTGAAGGATGGTTGATTTCATCTAACGACGATGGCTATGTGAAATATTGGCAGAGTAACATGAACAATGTTCAAATGTATCAAATGCACAACGTATCCGTGAGAGGTCTTAGCTTTAGTCCCAACGACCAGCATTTTGCCTCTTGCTCCGACGACAACACCGTCAAAGTATGGGACTTTGAAAAGTGCCAGAGTACGCAAACTTTAATGGGACACGGCAACGAAGTGAAATGCGTCGACTGGCATCCGGAATTAAGCTTAATTGCTTCTGGAAGTAGAAGTTCCGAGTCGCAACTGAAATTATGGGATGTCAAGTCAGGCAGTTGCACAGTCACCGTCCATTCTCATAAAAGTCCTGTGTTAGACTTAAAATGGAATAAAAACAAAAAATGGCTGCTTTCGGCTTCTAAAGATCGTCTTTTAAAGCTGTTCGATCTGCGAAACGTCAAAGAAGCTCTCCGCACGTTCAGAGGGCACACGCACGACGTCACTTCGGTTGCCTGGCACCCTGTCCATGAAAGTCTTTTCGTAAGTGGAAGCGCCGATACTTCAATTATGTACTGGCTGGCTGAACACGAAGGCAGCATTACCAAGGTAGAAAACGCCCATAATTCTATGGTTTGGAGTATCGACTGGCATCCCCTTGGACATATTCTTGTTACCGGTTCAAATGATCATACCACAAAATTCTGGACCAGAGCCGCAACAAGTGATTTTCAAATGGACGAGAAAAAAGCACCGCTCCAGGAAGCATTTGATATAAATCTGAGTGTAATGCAAGATTCTGACGCAGCACTCAACAATTTGTCCGCATTAACCATACCTGGTTTAGACAATAGCTTTAATACCTCAGCGGTAACTGAAAATAATCAAGAAAATCAACTAAAACACACAGTCGCTTCCGAACCCATGGTTCAAACTCATCAGGATGACAAAAATCCTCAGTCATCATTGTCCCATGAAAACAACAATAAACAAAAGAAAGACACGAGCGTTCAACCCAAAAACAGTTTTCAAAAAAATCCTCCCAATCCTAACATGAGATTTCAAAATTTCGGTAACAAACAGTACGATTTAGACTTCGGTCAAAACACGAGACTTCTTGATTCCACCACTGCAAGCCACGTTCCAAGATTTCCGGAATTTGGTCTAACTCAGAATTTTAGAGAAGATCCAAACTTTGGTCATAACAATAAAATGTCGAGACCTCAGAATCCTGTTCCTAATGCAGTTTTCGGTTTCTGCCAAAATGAAAGACAAGAAAATACAAAACCAGAAAACTTTGGCCACCAGGGAAACCAAGGAAGGCATCTAAATTTGGTGCTTAATAGCAATGAAAGAAGATATGATGAAAACATCGATCACCCTGGGAGCCAGAAAAATAGTCAGAGCTTCAGGTTTAATGACAATCCAAGAAGTCATCAAAATCATGGACCCAATGACAATCAAAGAAGTTATCAAAATCATGGACCCAATGACAGAGGTAATCCAATTTATGGTCCCAATGACAACAATAAGGGTCATCAAAATTATGGACCCAATGACAGAGGCCATCAAAATCAGGGAGCTAATAACAGAGGTCATCAAAATTATGGTCCCAATAACAACCATAGAGGTCATCAAAATCATGGACCCAATGACAGAAATCACCAAAATTTTGGACCCAATGACAGTCAAAGAAGTCATCAAAATTATGGTTTTAATGACAACCATAGGGGTCATCAAAATCATGGACCCAATGACAACCATAGGGGTCATCAAAATCATGGTCCAAATGACAACCATAGGGGTCATCAAAATCATGGACCCAATGACAGAGGTCATCAAAATTATGGTCCAAATGACAACCATAGGGGTCATCAAAATCATGGACCCGATGACAGAAGTCATCAAAATTATGGTCCAAATGACAACCATAGTGGTCATCAAAATCATGGACCCAATGACAATCAAAGAGGTCATCAAAATTATGGGCCTAATGAAAATCAAAGAAGACCACCACTTTTTGGGTCTTCTCCCATTGGAAGAGATAGTGGGCAAAGAAATTTCAAAAAAGTCCAGAAATTTTGTCCATATTAGCATTTAGTGTATAAACTGGAAAACATAATATAAACTTTTACAAAATCTGGCAGATTTTCGGCATGGAGCCCTAGTGTTCACCGTTTTGATTTATCTGTAAAGTTTGTTCTATAAAAGTTATTTTTTTATAAATTATTTACATTAGAATCTAAAATTATTTTAACTAGATTAATAAATACGACTGAAAACTGTTCAAGAAAAATAGATGTCTATCGCATTGCAATAATTGGTTTTTCAGAATTGAACAAAAACAAATATTTCGGTTTTTGTTACAAGCTTTTAATAGCTACCCGCATCTCGATTGAGGGCCCAGACTTTGAAAAGCTTCAAATTTAGATGAATTTATATCTAATATTGTGTTTATGATGTTTGTCGCAGATTTTTTTAAAGCAAATAATGGCATAGCTTTGGCCGTTGCATTGTCTGGAATTGCAGCAACTTTATTGGATGGAGGCAGAACAGCTCATTCAGCACTTAAGCAATGTGCAACGTAAAATAGCAATCATCCTATAAATTTTATGACAGCTGCATGCGCCTTTGAAGCTGTTTAACTGTTTACGCTTAAAGGCGTAGATAAATATCTGCTTAAATTAAATTAAATGTAGTTAAACTATTAGAATATTAGATCATGAAATCAGTCTTTTCGAAATAGCCGTTGTGATAAACAATACATTTTTTTATTTAGAGGTGATTTATTCATTTTTTAAATGATTTCAGACAAAAATAAACAATTGAAAGTCTCAAACTGTGATGCAAATTCTAATGCTGCACTATTGAGTTAAAAAATATTTGCTTCCTTCGCTTTGTAACTTTTTTTAATTTGTTCATGTGCGTTATCATGAAAGAAAAACTGTTTAAAACCCCGCACCTACTCGCTTTAAATAAATAAATGTAAAAAAATGGCTATCGATCTCAAACGAACTCATTAATTTGAAGAATCATTAAATTAAACAGGATAACTGCAATTTTTCTCCAGCATTCGATACTGCGTAACGGCTTCTTATTTCCACTGAGAAGATCTGTACTGAGCGTGCCTTTTTCTCTTACCGATGTCAAGAGGCTTCATGGTGACGAGATTCCGTGTGCCGCAGTCGGAAGTCAGCAAGTTCCAGCAGTCGTTACGCGGTCGTCTGTTGCTGCAAACGTATTGAAAAGTAAACTTAAATGTAGATTTATGATAAGAGATGTGATAAGAAAAAAACTCCTTCAACACGCATCACGATATCATCATTTGTGTTAAATATCGCGGTTTTAATAGTCGTAATTGGATTGAACCTTCAACTTATCATACCAGTCAATCTATGCTATGATTTAAGATTGCTGAAGCTACCAGCCTTTAACACTGAAATGGTTACAAGTTTAATATTTCGGTATAAGAATCAAACCAGAATTTTGAATTTCTGTTTCTTTAAACTGCCAAACTACACTAAATGTGCTCACGAAAATTTGTATAACCCGTCAAAATTCATGGCGATCAAATGGAAAAAATGGAATGACTGACGCTGTGTGACCCAATAAAAAAACTCACCTTAATCCGCCGTCTTCATTTTCTGATTTAGGAGCTCTAGTGCGATCCATCTCTTTTGCACTTGAAAATAAAATGTAACAAACAGCCACTTAAAATTTATGCAATCTTCAATTATCGTATTTTTACTTTAACATAAGCAATGATGGGCAACAAACTACTTTCAAGTAGTTAAACTTTTCTGTAGTTACATTTACTTTTTAGTAGTTAAACTATGTAGTTAACTAATTTTTGTCAGAGGTAGTTTAACTAAAGTAGTTAAATACTGTAAAGTAGTTAACTACTTTTAACTACTTTTTTCTATAAACTTGTACACTAATACATTGCATTGCTGTATTAGGCCTCACATGATCACCATTAATTATGTTCACCATCTAATTTATTAAATAAAGCCATGACAAAGTGTTTTTTTAATTTATTAATGAAAAGACACATATTTTATACGTTAAATATCCAGTCAATCAATCTACTTCAGACGGTGTCAAACATCGTCTTATTACCTGTAGATGATTATCTTTTGAGTACATGACGCAGGAAAACAAGCTTTTCAAACATACTGTCAGACACTTTGCACCGTCTTGGCACTAATATTTGACCTGCACAACTGAACAGTCTCTCAACAACAGCACTGCTTGTTAGACTTGTATTAAACTGGAGAAAAACTCTTGTTAGATGAGGATACCAACTACTTTCAAGTATAGCAGTGAGTTTGTTGTTGAGTCATTTGAAGCCAGATTTTTTTGTTAAATATTATACAGGCTGATTTAATTTTTTTAGATTTTAACTACTTTTAGATAGTTAAACTAATTGTAGTTAACTACTCTAAAAAGTAGTTAAACTATTCTTTAACTACCGGTTACTTTCGGGTAGTTAAATTTTTTGCCTTAACTACTCCCATGTAGTTAAACTAGTAGTTAACTACTAAAGTAGTTAAAAGTAGTTAACTACTAAAGTAGTTAAAAGTAGTTAACTACTAAAGTAGTTAAAAGTAGTTAACTACTAAAGTAGTTAAAAGTAGTTAACTACTAAAGTAGTTAAAAGTAGTTAACTACTGCCCATCACTGAACATAAGGCACAAATGCACCCCTATTAGAACCTTGTTTTAGCTCTGACATAAAAATTGAGATCGGTCACAAAATGAGTGGGAGAGCGAGCGGAAACGGGAACTGAAAAATTAGCGGGAACGGGAGAGCAAGCGGGAGCGGAAAAGCGACGAAAAAAACCCGCTAGTGAAAAAAATAAGTTAAAAAGCGCGATTTTTTAAATTTAATGTGATTTATTAGGCAGCCTGATTAAAATGATTTATTTAGAAATTAGCCATGGCGTGCCCTACTTTCAGACATGCTAAGAATGAATTAAATTCAGATTTTACGATGTGGTGGTAAGCACAGCGCACTGATCTTTGGCGGGTTTTTAGCATATTCCAATATTGGACAAACGTATACACTATGTCGTTTCTAGTGCTTCTGCGTCACGGGCTGCCGTAGACAATAAATACCTTATAGTGAAATATACAAAAAATGTTATTTATTTAATTAACAAGATTGTGATTATATAAATACAAATGGGATAGGATTTAAATGAGCAAATTTCAGACGATCGATTTTACAGAAATTAAACATTTTCATGTTAATACAGTAAAAACGCTATTATATAGATTGCCAATTTCAAGTGTTTTTATAATTGTAGAAATAACTTGTTATTTGATCAAAATCTAGCATGAATGTTGAAGCTAGAACATTCATAAAACTTTTCTTTGCATATTATTTTATTGTCGGCTTAAACGTTGTACTAAACCATTATTTTGCGTCTTTTTGTTTCATTTTCTGTTTCGAATGTACTCTTTTTCTGTTTATATTGCCATTCAAATGGTGTAAGTTGCCGTTGGCCCCGCCATTTGTGAACGTTATAAATAAATAAAATGAAATAAATAATTTCTACTTAGGAATATCAGTAACTTGCCACTTACGACATTTTAGGCTCTTTATCAGAGCTGTCATCTTCATCGTAATATTGGCACAGAGCAACATGCAGGAGGGCTAAACTCACCAGGATCCAAATCAGACGCATAACTCCAAAACAAAAATTTCTATAACAAACTACAACGTTCACCTAGGCAAAATTTCTCGAATCTACTAGTCGGTATCTGTAGTTATACAAAGCACACAGCCTTTCGCGAAACTTGAAACCAACAGATACGGTTTCGACCAGCAGAGCATCTGAAGCGAGGAGTAATATACATTCGGGCGAACTCTTATAGTGCTTATACAACGAAGCCATTACATTGAAGCACTCTCGTTCGCTCAACAATTCAGCGCAAGGACAGCGACTGCAAATACTTAGTACGAGATAGAATTGTGCTTCAAATGCATCGGTGCCAAAAATGCCAAAATTAGCCTTTTTCTGGCACGTTGCGTTTGGCCGACTGAAAAAAACGGCACCTGGCGAGATAATTAATAACTGATTGTTGCAACTGGGAACTCTTTTTTTGCTGGGTGGTAAACACTAGTAAACAGTGTAAACACTTCACTTCAGTCTATCACCGAAAATACAGAGACTTTTTTAATCCCCAGCTGTCCTTTTAATGAGCAGCTAAAAATTCAGTAAATACAGAATGAAACGCGTTAATTAATTAGATAAAAAAGTAGTAATTCAGGAATAAATCGAGTTTGACCATTTATTTATTTATCACCATCGCAGTGCGAAATATTTTCTCAAATACTCTCTAACATTCCGCCGATCCGACTAGTGGCGTAATTAGGGTATATGTCGCTAGGTGGCAAAGTCTAACAAAAGGCGCCCCCTAGAAATTTAAATCTACAAAATTTTCTTCCAAAAATAGCTGATGACCATGGAGGTGTTTTTTTAAAACCTTTTTGTTTCCAAAAATACCCGATCACAGGTGGTATTCGTACTGACACCAGCTTTGATAGTACAAACTTTCACAAAAAACAACAAATTAATTTAGTTTTTCAGAAGGGTAACACAGCTTCACTGTTTGTTGATAAGAAAACAACAAACTCAGCTCTCAAGTTTCGATAATAAAAATATGTTGACTGGCGCGTAGCTCCGCCGGCGATAGCTTAAAAAGGCAGAGTTGTTCGCCAGCCACTTTTAATCTCAGAAGCTTGTATCGATGTGCTTTTCATAACTTAAGAATAGCCACCTTCTTAGCTTCTGCAAGCAGTTTTTCATTCCTATCTTTTTATAAGTTACATTAAAAAGATTCAAACATAACACAGATATGAAAACATAGAAACTTCAAACTTGGTATGATTTAAAATTTAAATTCCAGAATTGTGCCGTAAGGAAGAATCATTCACAGCGTCGGACGCAGCAACGCATCATCATAGAATCAAATTGAAATTTTTCAATCAATTTAAAGCAGACAGATCAAAATAACATCATCATATTCTAACAGCCAATAAAACAGTCATTTTCTTTAACAAGAAAGTTCATTAAAAACATTTTTCTTAAAAAGTCCCGCAACAATAGCGCAAAAAAAAAAAACCAAACAAATAATAAATCCATCAGTTTCACAAAATCGTTCACTCGGACACCGAGAGGCAAAACAGTCGTACGTAGAAGCGTCACGTTCTAACGACTCTGAAGATCTCCACCGTCAACTTGCTTTGTTCATCTAAAAATGTTCATAAGTGAAATGGAGAGCTGAAATATAAAAATTAAATTATAAAGATCATAACCGAAGCACTGTCAAACATTTCATACTGGAGCATCACAAACTTACTTGATAATGCAAAAAGTAAGTAAGATCTAAATAGCTTATAAAGACTATTTCTATCATCAACAGTTTTTTGCATGATATCACGATATCAAACTAAGAAATTATTATTAAGCTTAAATCCATAAAAACTGTTAATATTCAGTAATTCTATAAACAAAAAAAAGACTAAAAATTAATGTCATTAGCAAATTTCAGCAAGCACGTGAAAAAAAACAAAATGCAAACAAATAACCAACAAAATCACTCAGAGGTTACAGTTCAAGTGGTCGGTCGGTCACGTCGCGACCTCTCCTTCCGGAACCTCGGAATTGCCTTCCGCTCCCTCTTCTTCCGTCTTGATGATGATGTACCTGTCCAACAGGCCTTTCAGGTCTCGGAACATCTGCACAGGAAACAAAAGACGAATAATTAAAGACAGAAAAGATTTGAATTATATTAAAATATAAAAAGTGAAAAAATTATTTGCCTGTTGGACCCAGATCCGATTCTGCGTGCAAATGTTGGGAACCTCTTCTCCACTCTTACCTGTGGTCAAGGTCTGGTAAGAAGCCTAGATTGAATGAAAAAAAAAGACATTAGATAGACGTTAGTAACAAATTTATTTGGATTAACGGATAATTCAAAACAGACAATAACATTAATAACAACAAATATACCGAACCTCCTCGTGGCATTTTTTAAAGAGCAGGTACTTGAAGTGGTGCAATGCATGGTAGATGCCCAGATTGTCATAAGCTGTCGAACTGACTACAAAGTCCTGCAACAAACGGAGAGAAGAAAGAATTATGTTTTTTTCCAAATAATAATAATTAATCACGTCAACCAGTCCATATTAGGGCTGAAATTTATAAAACAAACAATAAATAACAGTCATATGTTGTACAATTATCTCAGCTTAATCAATTTTAAAAGATCGCAACGATAAGTAAATTTTAGTTTTATTCTGTCAGTCAAACAAGGTTCAAGACATGATCAAAAATTAACGCTTACCTGGCTATTTTCAACAGGCATTATTATAGTCGCCATAAGGTTGTCTCTGTCGTACGCCTGCCCGTAGAACTTGACGATTTTAACTGCCACGGCACCGTCGTCAATTGCCTACAAAAACAAAACAATGCTGCTTTTTACAATCGACCAAGTGCCCGTAAAGCAGGGGACTCGGCAGAAGCATCTGACAACCCCTATGGATTTTTTTAACGCCAATGAAATAATTTTCTATCAAATTGAATCATTGAAATCAAACGATTATCCTATTGTAGATGATCTACAAGAGGCAAGAAAAAACGGACGACCATCGTATGAACTTGCTGCGATTCATCAGAAAACTAATTTTTGGAATACGGATCAAAGAGACGACGGTTTTTACCTGGCACGACTGTGTAGGATCGCCGGCTTTCATGCTGGCAAAGGTGTAGCAGGAATAAGTCTCCAGAATACTCTACACAAACAATTAAACATTGCATCACGCGATTAGCATAAAATAAAAACTATTATATTGAAATAAAAACAAAAAATAACATCTATCTGAAATATTCAAAAAAAAAAGCTCCAACCGACCTTGAAGCTCTCATTCCAGTTATATTCCGTCTGAACGGCCTGCTTTGCCTCGATGATCAGCTGATCGATCTGCGCCATCGGTTCAAGTAGGTACTCCACTGTCGAATATATTAATTAACATATAATTATTAAACTCCACTGATGAATATATTCATTAACATAATTAATGAACATTAATAAAACGTATTAACATTTTGTCACATCTTAATCAAGTTTCAATCTTACGATAAAACATCAAGACAAATCTTAGTGATGGAGAGGTTGGTAATCTGTATTAATAATAATAATCTTTAATTAATAACAGAAAATCTTTACCATTTTGTTGTTCAATGCTCGCCAAGTAGTTGTTAGAAAATGCTTGATTGAGTAGAACGTGGACGTAGATATTGAAAAATTGCATGAGGGCGTTCTGCTCTAGACTGTAGACGTCAAGTCGTTTTAAATAACATTATAATAATAACTTCACAGACATTAACATAAAATTGGAAAAACCACCAAGCTAGCCTAAAAGCACAACTGGCCGAAAAAAAAAAAAACTTTAACAGCAGGACGGAGACTCACCTGTCGTCCGCTGGCTTGGGAATGTACTTGTCGTGAACCCTCACGATGATATCTTGCTTGCGACCGACCGGAGCCGTGCTGGCACTGACGATGTCAGCGAGGATCGGCTTGAAGTTCTTCCTTATGTCACCCGACCAACTGGAGTACTGGAGGGAAAAAAGTGTCAGCATTGATTATATAAAGAAAAAAGAACCAGTTCTTTAATAAATCTGTTTTTAAGCAGTTTACTATTCAAAGCATAATAAAATAAGTTTTCAAAACTCTTCCTTAATTTCACTGATAAAAGTTCCCAAGAGTAAAATATTCAGTTAACTACCATCTCATTAGAGAACAACGCAAAAAAAAAACACTGACCACTGAGGCAGATTTGTGGTAGAGTACTTGACCACTCAGTAGGGAGTCAAACTTCTGTAAGAGCTTGCCGTTCTCGATCCTCCATATCGCAAAATCGGACTTGTAAGCATCCTTTCTGTCGACCACGAACTCTCCTTTCTGGTCATTCAGCAAATTAAATCACATTAAGTGAATTAATTATAAATTAATTGAGTGAATTATAAATTAATTGAATCAATTATAAATTAATTGAAGCAATTATAAATTAATTGAGCGAATTATAATTTAATTGAGTGGATTATGAAGTAATTGAGTGAATTGTAAAGTAATTGATAACCACAAATTAATTTAGCGAATTATAATATTAATAAAAATGAAAAAATCCCCCAAGAAATATGTATTCCAACTATCTTATAAGCTTCCCCTCCCCGTTGAAACAAACATAATCATCATAATTCATTTTTAAAACGTCCCCATTCCACGCAAGGCCGGGATTGGACGTTTTCTCTCCACACCAGGTCTCTCCACAGGCAGGTCAAACAAACATAAATTGAAATAAAAACTCACGAAGAAGTTGTGTGGCTCGTTCTGCATTATATAGGAGACGGGGAAGTCAATGACGGGCTCGTTGTTGATCGCCTGCAATTTGCTCAGATCCTGCTGCTGGATCACCGTATTGGAGACACGACTGTGGAGGAGAGAAATAACATTACCGACTGTAGGCAGGTGCATACTGGTAACACATGCTTATGTAAAAAATATCGCTCTGTTAATAGATTTATTATTTTTTTTTACTTCCTCAAATTTTAGAATTTTCATATGGTAGTGACCATTAATGGGTTAAATCACATGCTCAGGTGTACCTCGGAGGTGATCCAAGAACAGGTGCCCTGCCTCGACCTTTACCCCTGCCTCTTGTTGACACCCTCTGGTCCTCGGATCTCTGAATAAGTAGCATATATATATATATATATATATATATATATATATATATATACATACATTTTTAATAACTGGAATAACTGTTAATAATGACAATAGTTAAATAATTCATGATCTTTAGTCATACTCAAAGAATATTATTGTCATCCTCATGATCATCAATTCGATGCAAATACTTTACTTTACACCAAAAACTTAGAAATAAAATAGAAGTTATAGAAATTATATCAGTCAGACTTAAAACAGTTTAAAATTTATAACAATTACAACAGAAATAATAATTTTAAAAAATCTCTTATAAAAATCTATACGTGCAAAAATACCGTCTGACACTAATATGTACTGATTTAATACGGCGGTATCTAATATGTGACGCTAATATGTACTGATTTAATACGGCGGTAACTAACGTGTGACGACCCCAGTTTCCACGTCGGATCTTCAAAGCCGACATTTCGTGACATTTTGTCATCATAATCAGCGTCGTTGTTCTCGACATGCTTCTTTCCTAAACAATGAAAATAACGTCGCATTAAAAAGTGTGATAGTTGAATTTATAAACATATATTCGTAGTGCAATGAGCTGAGCTGAACTTTATCACTTACTTATATGCCCAACCTGGTTATGTGGCTGCATGAATAATAAAAATGTAAATTTATATACATACAAACGATATACCCTACTAAGACTAAAGTGATGTAACAACAATTTTTATTGCACACTTTATGACAAAGTTATTTTAAAGGGTACTATTGTGCTAAAAATAGCTCAACTCTTTTGTAACAAAACTAACTCTTTATTGGCCTGTTCATCTGTGAATTGTTCGAAATTAAATATTTTCCAGTCAGACGGTGCTTGTCTTCAACAGTCCTGGAGTCGACACGGGAGCCTGTTGTGTCTACCCTGGCACCGTTTTTGACAAACTGTAAGTAGTTATTCAGGTAGGAATTTCGAGGAATAACCCGGGGCTCCCCTCCGGGCGGTGCAATTTCCGACTGATCCGGTACCAGGTAACCGAACTCGCCGTCGTCGTATTCTCCGGGCGTGGCGGTAACCACTTCGACGTAGATACCGTTTTTCGCCTGTTGGTCGGTCGCGGCCACGACGCCCATCGTCAACTGCGGCTGGAGCGCGTGCATCTCCTCAATGCCCTGTTGTATAGTATAATTCTGGGAGAAAGCCTGGCCCGGTTCGCCGTCGATGACGAGTTCGTAGTTCGACAGGTCGACCGGCAGGCCCTTGGCGATCATCTCTTGAATGTCGATGGGCAGCTGCTGGCCCGGGGGAAGTACAAAGTCCTGACCGTCCAGCTTGATCGTGCTGCCTGCCATCGACTTGGAAGAATCTTCGTTGGAGACCATGATCACTTGCATGCCATCGTTTGTCGCAAAAACATCGTTCTGGGCTGGCATCGACTGCTGAACCGCACCGTCAGGAGCAGTGGAGGAATTGATGACGGGCATCTGGTAGCCGTACTCCTGTTTTATCGAGTCCTGCTCTGCACTAATGGCAGCTAAATCATCTAGAGACATTCCACTTTGAACGGCAGCAATAGTAACTTCCCCACCAGGCTTGGAGGGCCCGGTTATCTGGTACATTTGTTCACCCAACATAACATAGATTGTTTCTCCCGGTCCTATGCCATTCAGCATGGCTTCGGAGCTTAGCATCTGTTGAATGGCCAAAGTGTCGGCAGCTTGAGCCTGATCCCAGGTGGCCGAATCTCCTTGACCATCGTGGATTGAGTCACCCATGTTCATTAAATAAATTCAACTTTGAAATCTAAAAAATAAAAAACGAATAAAAGGCATAACTTTAAGGCACAACTTTTTTAAATACAGTAAATAGTCCTCTATAAAGCGACGTTAAGAGCAACGAACACTTTGGCTCACAACGGATTTTTTAAGACCAAGGTTAAAAAGAGTGTGAAGCTGTCATTTTTTTATATTATATATATATAAAAGATTATGTAGGTAAGTCATTTATGCATTGCTATACACCATTCATATGATCGTAATGCAATTTTCACACAGGCCTGTGAGGCAATGGGAGAAGTTTTTAGTGGAAAAAAAATTGAAATCGGACACAAAATGAGCGGAGGGCGGGGGGGCCGAAAAACGTTTCCAGGCCAAAAGTGCCTATGTACGACCATTAAAGGTAATTGTGTAATAAAATTCAAATTTAGTTTACGTAACAACGTTTGAAGGCTTCAAGCAGCTTTGAGCCAGTTTTAGCAAATCTATTTTACGTTCTGAAGGGCTGAAAGAAGTTAGGAAAGAATGTAAAAGAGAAAATGAGCGTGGATGGGAAAGCGAGCGGGAAGGAAGCGAGAGACAAACATTTGAAAAACCTCTAAAATATATATATATATATATATATATATATATATATATATATATATATATATATATATATATATACTAGCTGACCAACAAACGTTGTTTTGCCTTATAAATTATTTTGTTTTCTTTATTAAAAGTTTAATGTACAAATTATGTCAATTTAAAAAAATCAATCTCGAAGAGCAATCGAGTGTACAATGTTTATTGTCAGTCCATCTTTAGCCAACACAAACAAACTGGATGGTTTGCCCACGCGAGAACATGCCACGTATAATTGTTCGTGAGAAAAATATGGCGTGCCCAAATCTAAGCCACAAACAGACATCGTTTTGCCTTGCAACTTATTAATAGTCATTGTGAATGCCAATCTAATTGGAAATTGAATTCATTTGAATTCAATATGCATTTTTGCGGAAATCATTGGGATCTGTGGCAGCAAAACACTTTTGCCTCGGAACTTGCCATTCAAAATGCTGGCTTCGACAATGTTTTTCATCAATTTTTTAATTACTATTCGCGTGCCATTGCAATAACCGGAGATCCAACTTGAAGTTGTAGATAACGCGGTGACATGCCTGGCAAATCCAATGAGTTCAAAAAACTCTGTTGGTTAATTTACAGTTTCGCTGGCATCGCAAACTGTATCAATCGATTTGTAGGACACCAATTCGCCTGGCAAGAACTGCTGTATCTTGAAATTTAAATCATTGACATCCACATTTTTTGTTGCCAAAATGACTCTTTTTTGCCAGCCACTCATTTATTGTGTGTGTAAAGTGAGAAATATGCTGTCAATGAGAGACTTTTACGAATTAACAATTGTGCAGAAATATATATATATACACAAGAAGGTTTGGACTCCCTATTCTAATCCGTCGGTTCAGGTGGGACAAAGGTAATTGCGTAATAAAATTAAAATTTAGTTGACGTAACAACGTATGAAAGTTTCACGCAACTTTTAGCAAATCTATTTTACGTTTTATGGGTAAGCAAGCGTGAGCAAGAACGGGAAAGCGACCGGGAATGGGAGAGCAAGCGGAAAAGGAAACGGAAGCAAGAGAGAAAAACCATAACAAAACCTCTAAAAATCCCTATCAACGCCGGGTAACACAGCTAGTTTTGATTGGTAAAATTTTGTAAGCATTTGAGTTTTTAGATTAAATGTATTTTTACATTGTAGTTTTTTTGCTAGGTGGCAATCCTTAATATTGCAGTATTTAACGATCAATTTGTTAGCGGATTATAATAATTTTGTAATTTACATTGTATGTAATTTTAAATAGTCCATTTTCATTTAATTTTTTTCATTTTATTTTTGTAAATAATTTTATAAATTTCATTAAAAATAGTTTTAGGTAAAACTAAATTTATACAAAAGCAATAAAAAAACTAACAAAATTTCGTAAGACTAACAAAAGCAATATTCACCGATCAATTTGTTATTATTGGTAGATTATAAAGTTCTTCTTTAAGTTTTTTATGTAATTCTAAAAATGTTGCCACACTACGTATGTGTTTCCATGATTCAAAGACTTTCAGAATACCTTCAATTTCTGGAATAAATTGTTTTGTAAATTGGTAATATTTCAAACAAGCTCTAGCTAGATGTACGACAACATTATAATCTAAATTTTGTGTCAAAAGCAATGAGATCCAGTTGAGATTTGGTGATAATAACAATTTCCAATGCTCATCTATCCGATGATCATCATCTTCCAAAGAAAAAATATAAGTGCGTAGGCGATATATCCAAAATTGACTATATTTGGACTTCAATATAACCTTCACAAGCATTTCAAGTAGATCTTTTTTTTTACCAATTTCGGATAAAATGCGCAACAGATCTGAATAACAATGAAACATTCCTTGACAGGAAGAGTGATAGGGATTCCAATAATAAACATTTTTGTGTACAAATTCAATAATGATTGGAATTTTTTTCTTTATATATGAATGATGTTCTTCATTTCTGGCTAACGATATTAAATCTTTGATGACATATTGAAACCTGTACATGTCCCAGAGAATGTTTTTCATTGACGCTAAAATTCCATCAATCGTGTTAACGCTACTAACAACCTCAGAATTTATCCTTGAAGAAAAATCTAAATTTGTAAATCTCTAATTAAAATACAATCTTAAAAACTGGAAAGTTCTTGAGTGAGTCCAAGTGATAGGTTCTTTAATAACTGCTCTGTTATTACTTATGTCTAAATAAACTAAATTAGGTAATTTGTCTATCATTTTGTATATTAAATTTATTTTCTCATTATCAACCCTTGCAAAACAACGACTTTCACTAATATCAAGCCACGTTAGGTTAGAAATACATGATATTGAGTCTAACAATTTTGCAAACGACTTGCCAGCAAAAGTATTTATAGCCAATTTCTGAAGACTAACAAAATGGGGAAATTTGTTAATAGTTTTCCTTGCATAGCCACAACCTTTTAAACATAAAGTTTTTAAATTCTCACAAGGAAATTGAATTTTAACAAGATCAATTAGATCCTCTTTGGAGCGAGACCTACGCCAACAAGGACGACCACAAAGACAACGCAGAGAAAGTTGTGTTAATTTAGGACAAAACCATGCAGACAATTTGTTCTTGCCTTTTTTGCGATTGTAATTTGTGATAATGCCACAATGAACCCCTAATTCTAAGTTTACCAGGTTCAAAGATAGAAATGGATGTTTCCAAAAATAACGATATAATTTCAGTGCTGGCTTAAAGTTTTCTTCATAAAAAAAAAATCATCTCCGGTTATTGAAAGATGACTAATATTACCTCTGCTCACAATCGTTTTTAAAGGCTGAAAAAATATTTTTATATTAACTTCAAAAAGTACTAATTCATGATAGCTCTTATTCTTTAAAAGAACTGGAATTATATATTCTGGTTGTAGATGCATTCCTTTTTTCTGACTTTGTGAAATTATTTCCTCGAAAACATGGGATGACATCTTCACGCTGTTTTTAACTTTGAAAGGAAGACATTTGATCTCAGAAGATGGTTCTAAAATAATTTCCTTGAAGTTAAACAATATAAAATTTGTGCAAGACTGTTTTAAAAACAGTGGTTGATGAAAACTAACACTCATTTTAAAACTTTTAACTCGAAATAATTTTTTATAACTTTGTTTATAAAAAATGATGCTGAATATGTACTAACATCAAAATCATTTTTCATTGATTTTGTTTTACAACAACATTTAAACATTGATAATAATACAAACACTATATATATATATATATATATATATATATATATATATATAAATCTATGTATATATATATATATATATATATATATATGTGTGTGTGTGTGTGTGTGTACTTCCCATCGTCAGACAGAAAATCCGATATATACCCGTGGACAACAGACAGCCCGATTAAACGATTAACCTCACAAAGCAAGTTAATATATGTCGTAAGTGCCAATATTACGATGAAGATGACAGCTCTGATAAAGAGCCTAAAATGTCACAAGTGGCAAGTTACTGATTTTCCTAAGTAGAAATTATTTATTTCATTTTATTTATTTATAACGTTCACAAATGGCGGGGCCAACGACAACTTACACCATTTGAATGGCAATATAAACAGAAAAAGAGTACATTCAAAACAGAAAACGAAATCAAAAATGAAACAAAAAGACGCAAAATAATGGTTTAGTTCAACGTTTAAGCCGACAATAAAATAATATGCAAAGAAAGATTTTATAAATGTTCTAGCTTTAACATTCATGCTAGATTTTGATCAAATAACAAATTATTTCTACAATTATAAAAACACTTGAAATTGGCAATCTATATAATAGCGTTTTTACTGTATTAACATGAAAATGTTTAATTTCTGTAAAATCGATCGTCTGAAATTTGCTCATTTAAATCCTATCCCTTTTATATTTATATAATCAATCTTGTTGATTAAAAAAATAACATTTTTTGTATATTTCACCATAGGGTATTTATTGTCTACGGCAGCCCGTGACGCAGAAGCACTAGAAACGACATAGTGTATACGTTTGTCCAATATTGGATTTTTTATTAAATTTTAATGTACAAAATTATCAATTAATCTCAAAGAGCAATCGATTGTACAATGCCCGGGGTTTTCGAAAGTTTTTTTTCTCTTGCTCTCCCGTTTGCTCTCTCATTCCCCCTTGCTTTCCCCATATATATATATATATATATATATATATATATATAATTTTTATTAGTTTTATATTAACTTGCTTTGTGAGGTCGAACGGACCATTTTTTAGGTTAATCGGACTTTCTGTCTATATATATAAAGTCGGATAATTAAAAAAAATGTGAAGGCTAAAAAGTAGAAAATAAAAATAAAAATAAATAAAAAAACTTTTTAAAAACTATTCTTATGATAAGACTAGGGTGCTCAGTTTGAATTTAATGAACAGATCTGTATAACTTAGCGAGCACCCTAGCTTATAATAAGACTAGTTTTTAAAAAGTTTTATTTATTCTTTTTTAAAAATAAAATTTAATTGAGCATCAGCTAGCTTTACCCATACATTAAGATACATCTATCACCATACTACGAGTGTCGGCCAGCTCTACTCCAGTATATTGAGTCAATGTGGTTTTTTTCAGTGTAAATAAACATTTATCAGTTTAAGGAAACAATATTATTTATTAGGCGCTGTATTTTTGTATGTTTTGAGTTTAGATTTACTAATTTAAGCTCCAGTGTTAGGAGGCTTTAAAATGATTATAATAAGTTTAAAGAGTTAGCCATCATAACAGAATTTAGACTTTCATTTTTTTTCTACTCCTTAGCACTATATATGTTTAGCTTTGCTAGCAATTTTCTATGCTGTTTTATTCAATGTTTATTGATCCGTTTTATTCAATTTTAATTAAAATTGATTAATTTTTTTCATCGTCCTTGTAGCCTATTGGAGACATTAGACTTTCAAACTGGACGACATCAATAGTAACTTCCCCACCAGGCTTGGAGGGCCCTGTTACCTGGTACATTTGTTCACCCAACATAACATAGATTGTTTCTCCCGGTCCTATGCCGTTTGGCATGGCACGTGAGCTTAACATCTGATGAATGGCCTTAATGTCAGGGTCTTGAGCCTGATCCCGAGTGGCTAAATCTTTTTGACCATTGTGGATTGAGTCACCCATGTTTATTAAATAAATTCAACTTTGAAATCTAAAAAATAAAAAACGAATAAAAGATAAAGGCACAACTTTTTGAAATACTTGAAACACAGTAAAAGTCCTCTAGAGCAACATCCTCAAGAGCGTACATTAAGAGCAACGGAACGAATTTTTTCACACCTGTATTTGGCCTAAATAGGATTTTGAAGAACGGACAGTTCAGAAGAACGAAAAGCTAACACACTCTTTTAATCCTTGAAGAACAGATAGCGCTTGGATAATTTATACAACATAAACGCTCAATAAAACGCAGATTAAAAGATTTTAATTTGGATTTTTTGGTATCAGTCATCTAATTACAGCTTAAAACTTCAATAGTCTCTTTCACAACTTTTAAAAAACTTTTAAAAACTGAACTTTTTCCATTAATTTTATGACAGCTGCATGCGCACGGGCGCGTGTCGTTTATGCGACTACCTAGTCTTAAGGCATATTCACAAAACCATCGCATTTAAAGAAACTGTTTCAGACATGGAGCGGGTTACGCAACTCGTACTTCTAAAACAAACTATTATTTTTCAAGTTTTAATTTCCATATTTATAATTTCTTTTCCTAAATTGTGTATTTTTTATTTCAAATGTGTTTAATTTTTATTTTCATTATTCCAACTGTTCACTTCTATCGCTATTTACAAATAGATCTTCACTGGGAACTACATTCGCTTCGGGAGCAATTTTTATATGTTCTAAAGTGCGATATTTTTTGTTTTTTTAATTATTTATGTTGTATTTAGTCCTAATTTATGTTTTAAATATCATTTACGTTAAAAACCGGTCATATCTCATAGAAATCGGCCGATGACGCTATACTAGAACTTTACCTAAAAAGGGTTTATTTAAGTTTATTATTTAAAAAACTTCAGATTTTTTAATTTTCAGCACTACTTTTGCGTGAATCCGTTTCGGTAACATTTCGGGTAGATTCGGTAAAAGTGCAATAAAAAAAATTCCTCAAGTGGGATCGATGGGGATTTTTATTTTCTTATTGAGGACATCATCCTGCATCCACCAATACAAAAATTATTTCTATACCAGTTTTTTCTAGGTTCTCTACTCCGGTTACTGTACTATCTATAGCCCTAACCCCACATCAACAATTGATTTGCTGTAAATCAGAACAATCAAAACCGATCTTTTTCACAATTAAACTACGTTACATAAAAAGTAGTTCATAAAACAACAAATTGCTACCACGATGTTGAAGCAAAAAAATATCCGAAAGTGATTTAAACATTTTCTCACCTTTGAAACAAACAAAAATCGACGTAGTCAAATAGAGCCTTCTTGCCAAAATATAAGATGGCGTCGGTATGTTTTGTTTTCTTTATTCCCGCGACCCTAAAATTTTAAAGATAAAAAAGTCAAAATTTATTTGTGTGGATAGCAAAGATTATTGTAGTATCTATGGTAGCTATAGTTTCAATATTAAAATTATTAAAGTAATTATTTTTGCATTAAACAAATCACCTAAACCTTAACTTACTAGCTGGAAGCTGTAGAAACTGCGTGCTTATGCAATTGATTTAAAAAACACACTTTTCAATAAATTTTAAACAAATAATATGCGTAAACCATATTACTTTTATAATTAGTCTTGCTTTTTATTTGTACACTGCGGAACGCACCAACCAGAGAAGAAAATTATTATTCATAACATTAGTGTTTTCGTGTCCGGTTTATTGATTCTCTGCAATATTATAATATAATATAAAGAAAAACTTTTATTTGTTTTAGTAAAATTTCTAACTCTGTAAAGTGTAAAAATATTGCCCATGGATGAGTTTGACGTTAACCCTTTTGCGGTTAGCAGCCGGTTGACTCCTTTCTTCTTATTTTTATCACATGATGATTTCAATTTCACCTATATAATTCTTAATATTAATTTTTTTTGAATAAAAAGTGGTTTTAAAACATATTCTATTTTTTAAATATAATTATATTCATTATGCTAGACGTCCTTGGTCCTTGTAATGTAAGATTTAAATTTTTAGATTTCATTTAAAAAATAAAACTGACAAAAAATAGCTAGCAGAATAATAGATGATTAGAGATTAGATGCTATAAACATAAGTCATTATAAGCAAAATACTCGTTAGTTTTTCGAATGTTACTAATATCTGTCTTAAATTGAATCCAATGTTGTTTTTCTTTTATCATTTAATAAATGCTAACATTACTTATTCATTAAGTTTTAAAAAACTAATAAGTTCTGCAAAATAAATGCAAATTCTCGTTCAAAATCATAAGAAAATTTTTAATAACAACATAGGATCCGTCCATTTCTCAAGTTCGTCCCAGTCAGCCTCACCTGGAATCGATTGATGATTTCAACCCATTCAGTGACAGTGCTACCACCACCCCAAAGGCAACAAATGCTGCTGTTGGTTGAGTTCAACATTATTTAATTTTATTCGGATTAGTTCTGAAAATTTGATTCATAAGAATTATTTACAATGATTATATATTTGTTAACATTGCTTGAACAAGAAATAGCTTGTTTTTCACTCTTATGATTGTGACTAGTATAAATTTATATCTCAATATATAAAAATCTCGTGTCATATTGTTTGAAATTGATCTCCTCTGAAACGGCTCAACAGATTTTTATGAAATTTTTTGTGTACATTTGGTAGGTCTGAGGAGAGGTCCTAGGCTATTTAAAATATTTTTGTTAAATTAAAAAAAAAATTTTTTTAAAGTTATTTTGGAAAAACAATGAGGTGCAATTATGTTCTTTTTATAGGAAAATGCAACAGACAGACACACACACACACACACACATATATATATATATATATATATATATATATATATATATATATATATATATATATATATATATGTATGTATATGTGTGTGTGCAATGAAAAATATTGTGCCTTACTCCCTGAATTTCGATCAATTAAAAATTCTATCTGAAAGCTCCCACGGGGGTCCGGAACCCCGGCCCTAGACCCTCTGCATACTTATTAAAAAAAAGCCCGAGCGAAGCCGGGTCAGCCACTAGTGTATATATATATATATATATACATCTCTGTGTGTGTGTGTTTTCTTTTTTATATTGATGAATAATTCATTTAAAGCCGGCAGTGGTTCAGACGACTCCAATGGAGGCTCCTCCTCCAGCCTATGTTCCAGTCCAGCTGAAAACGACTACAGAGGAATTAAGGAGACAGCAGGAGGAACTTGATAGGAGGGCTGCCGAATTAGAGAGGAGGGAACAGGAGCTGAGAAGGAATCTTGATACTACTGGTTAGTAGTCCTACGTGGTCAACAAACTTCTATTGTTTAGTATGCTCGATAGTTGTTAATTGAAATATTTACCCAGATGGTTAATGGAGCAATAAACTATGAGTTGGGGTTTATAACTTGTGTATAAATTATAAAATTTATACTAATTAAAACGTTAAATTGACAGAGCTGCTTTATCGACTGAAATTTATAAATTTAGTGGATTAATTATTTGATGATTTCTTTGAAGTATGTTCAAAGAATAATTATATCTTGTTCGTATTTAATTTCAAGCGAGGGTGAACAACTTTCCTCCCCTCCCCTCGTGGTTCTGTCTGAAGCCATGCTTTTACCAGGACATCAACCTAGACATACCCATCGAGTTCCAGAGGCTTGTTCGCTTCCATTTCTACCTGTGGATAGGTGAGATGGCTGCTGTGTGGAGCTGGCAACTGCTACTTTTATTTACTCATTCATTCTGTTATGTGATTGGTTGTTAAACACTAGGTTACACATTGATACATTGGCCTCTCTATAAAAGCTAAGCATGTGAGCTTAAAATAGTTCAGTTCCTTTCTTGGTGTATTGATGCTTGTTTCATTTTTAATATCTTGATACTGTATCAAACCTTTGGTTTTGTTTCAGTTGATTAATAAATAATTAAACAATGTACAGCTGCCTAGGTGGTTTTTTCAGCATAATTAGACATTTATCAGTTTAACGAATCCTTCTTATTTATTAAGAGCTGTGTTTTTGTATGATTTGAGTTTAGTTTTACTAATTTATGCTCCTGTGTTAGGATGCTTTAAAATGATTATAATAAGTTTAAAGAATTAGTTAGCCATCAAAACAGAATTTAGACTTTCATTTTTTTCTTCTACTCCTTAGCACTATATATGTTTAGGTTTGCTAGCAATTTCTTGTGTTGTTTTATTCGATGTTTATTGATCCGTTTAATTTAATTTTAATAAAAATTTATTGATTTTTTCCATCGTCTTCTCAGCCTATTCGTCCGTTCTGATCGTCAACATCATCGGCTCAATATGCTTGCTGGCCACCAAAGCTGCTGACTCCGGCTCGACCTTTGGACTTTCCATCCTCTTCTTCATCATCTTCACTCCTTGTTCATTCATCTGCTGGTTTAGGCCCATCTACAATGCATTTAGGTATCGAACTTGTTCTCAATTGCTGTTGTTCTTTATACAAAAAAAGTGATTTTTTTTTGTGTTTTTTGGTTAATGCGATATTTTATCAATTCTTAAATCTCAATTGAACGTGAAGTAATGAATTGAAGTGCTTTATTTATTAAGTTATTGTTGGTAATTGATTTCAGATTTTGTTTTACCTATTTTCAAACATAAATAAAATTATTTTAATTGGTTTAATTTAAACATTTACTCTCCATAAATTTTCATGATTTTTTAGTTTTTTCAATTTATTGCCTAACCCAGTTTAAATTATAAAATTTTTTAGCTAGATTGTTTTTATGAAGCCTTCTTGTAAGATTTTGTTTTTTTCTTTAGATTCATTTTTCTAGTTTTAGTGAATAATTTTTCTAATAATATTTTTAGGATTATGATAATCAAATTATCAATACAAGGATTATATGGCTTTTAATTTTTTTATTTAAGTATTTATATATAAATACTTTTATTTATTGAATATGTTAATAATTTATAGCTTATTATATTAATAATTTATTGATTATATTAAAAAAAAATTGTTCTATAGGAATGACAGTTCGTTCAATTTCTTCCTGTACTTCTTCGTATTCTTCATGCAGTTCTGCGTCAACATCATACAATGTCTCGGAATCAGCGGCTCCGGAACAGTGTAGGTTTCTTGTTCTTGAAAAGATTTTTTGAAAGAAATTCAAGTTATATAAATTTGATCGATCATTTTTAAAAAATCTTTTTAACGATCAACGTCTCATTGGACGATGCAGTGGATTTATAAGCGGTTTCACCATGATGACCTCCAACGTGGGCATCGGATTTGTTCTAGTCATCATCGGGATCTTGTTTGCAGTTGCTGCTGCTGCGACCATCTATTTACTCTTTAAGGTAGCTGGATTTCATTTTACAAAAGGATTCAGGAAAACATCTATTATTAGAAATAATTGATTTTTACGATCAGTTTTATGAATTGTAAACGAGTAAATTATGAGATTTAAATTGTAGCAAATATCCCAAAATAATGACTCTATCGATTTAATCAGGTCCATCGAATCTACCGGGCATCGGGAGCAAGCTTTGCCAAAGCTCAAGAAGAATTTGCCAAAGGGGTGTTCAGCAATCCGACAGTTCGTCAGACGGCTGCGAACATGGCCACCTCGGCCGCTCGTATGACGGTGGAGCAGGAATTTTCTAGACCCTAAAGCACTTGAACTGTTTTGATTTTTTGTCGCCGTAGTTTTAACGTGGCTGACGGGAGTGATCGCCCGAATATCGTGCTGACATCGGCTCAGATGGGAGAATTGATTAGTTTTTGAGATACACATGGGGGAACGGGGCTTTGCCAGGAATTACTTTCTGGCTCTAGCGGAATTGGAATTCTGTATTGATTTTTGTTGATATTCGTAGATGATGGCGGTCCATATATAGCTGTGTGTGCATTATTATTCTTTTAGACTATTTGGCTGTTCCAACTTAAATATAATTTAAAATCACTTTCCTATCCAAAATGGAGAAATATGGAAATTTATGGTTTTGCGCTTAGTGTGCTTTTTTTTATTTTGATCTGTTGATTTCATGACTTTCTCGACATCTCTTTCCATGTTTTCCATCACTTTTTGTTATCACCGTTCAATTTTATTGCTCGTCCTTTTTCCTGCTTGACGTGAGTTGCTGACCGTGTCATCTCAGCTGACTTATCCCACCAATGGGTTGGCGACCTTCCGGGCTGTTGAAAATCATTTTCAAAGGAAATGGCGCCAATTGGCACCTTAAATTATCTATTGAGTTTTATAACTATTATTATATTCTTGATTAATAATTCTATGAATATTGGCTTCTATATTTTTGTCATATCGTGGTCAAGTTACTGTTATTGAGGCTTTGTTATTCTAGTCTACATAAAAGTGAAGTTTTGTTGGTATCCGGAATTGTAAATAACTTAATTAAGACTCCTGTATAAATAGTTATTTGTTGTTTCTGTGTTAAACTACCAAAATGGCAAATTATATAGTGGGCTATACGGATTAATATCATTTGGCTTAAAACATTTCTATACTCTCTACATATTTGGTACCATCAGACTCTCGCATAAGAGTGTAACTTAACACTATCGTGGTTTGACTTGAATGCCAGGTAGATCTCTTTTCTAATAAAAATCAAATGACAAAGAAAATGTACTTTCTTATTGTGAAACCAAAAAAATTGAATGTAACATGGATTTAAAATGAGGCCAATGGGTTATCTTTCACCTGTCAAGTATCCGATTGAAGTCATGCGTATCTTCTGTCAGCAATATCTTTTTTTATTTGTTTTCTCTTTCACACGCCTTGTCCAAGACAAATATATATATATATTTATATATATATATATATATACTAGCGGGGGCACCCGGGGTTTTTAGAGGTTTACCAAATGCGTTTCTTTTTCGCTCCCGTTTCCTTCCCGCTTGCGCTCCCGGTTGTTATCCGTTCCCTGTCGCTTTCCCCTCATTCTTTCGCTCTCAGTTCCCCCCCTAGATCCGATTCTACATACATACATATACATAGATACATACACATACATACTTTGAATGAACATTTAGTGCCGAAATATTGTAAAAAAACACATACATACATACATACATAAACACACACACACGTACATACGCATACATACATAATCCCGTTTCTGTTCCCGCTCACGATTCATATGGTTATGAGATGCAGATGTATTTTTGAAACGATATAGAGACACAAAACACAGTTCAGCATATTTTATGTATTTATATTTTATTATCAAGTTGTCTTGATAAATAAAAACATTTGCAATTTTCATGCACAAACCATAGCAGAATTAATTCCTTGCATGACCAATCTCAAATGCATCGTAACATATAGAACACTTCATGAAAAATGGAAATCAAGACAACAGTTCAATATTTGTGTGGAAAAGTAATTTATTTTTTTAATTTTATTTATGGCCTGTTCAATCCTGAATTTTGATCGGTCAGGATTGATTTTGCATCGTTGATCTTCTGATGGAGATACTGAGATCCACCTTGAAAAGGGAAAAATGATCTTTAAAACCAAAATTCAGTCAAGAATATAGTAATAATTAGAATACACATCGCCACATACTGAAGTGAAACTAGAATACACATCGCCACATACTGAAGTGAAACTAGAATACACATTGCCACATATGAAAATGAAGTTGTGTTTCAAGTGTGTATATTAATTGAACCTTCTCTCAACCCCTTTTACGTCTACTGCTACTCACTGAAAGTACAACTTGAAGCTGTTAGGGCTGGGTATGAACGCCCCTTGTTAGGGCTGGGTATGAACGCCCCTTGTTAGGACTGGGTAGTTAAGCCCCTTGTTAGGACTGGGTAGTTAAGCCCCTTGTTAGGGCTGGGTAGGTACGCCCCTTAATTAGAAAAATGTTCAAGTAATGTACACTTAAGATATATTTGTGCACGTATTGGAATACACAACCACACAGAGAAATAGAGCCAACCTATTTTGTCCGGGTGGTGTAGTTTCGAAAGTCTTTTGTGAGCTAATTTGATCGTTTTTTCATCAGCTGTCGATCTGAAATGAAATTTTGATTAATGTCAAGGCACATAATTTCTTGCACATGCATGCGCATTATCAAATTCACATTACGCTATTAAGTCTCAATCCAATCGATATACATAATTTCCAAACATTTGTATGAATGTCAGAAATTGGCAAAACGTTTAGGATTTACACATAGAAACCAAAAAACTGAGATTACAAGTAGAAACAAAACACAGACTGCAACTAAAACACAAGCAGAGACTACATCTAGGGACCAAATAGAGATTACAACTAAAAACCAAGTAGTTACTACAACTAGAAACCAAGCAAAGATTACAAGTAGAAACGAACCCGACGCTCAAAATAAGTCTCGCTTCTTCTTTCGTCATCGTCGAGTTGAAACCGCCTTTGTAATATTTGTTGTCCTGTTTTTGAAAAAGATCATTTCTGTTTATAAAGTACAAAAACTTATTTAGTGGATTCAAACATTTGAGAATTTAAGCATAAAAATCTATTTTTAATCATTTCTGTCATCACAAGAAAACCAAATCGACTCAAACCTGTGCAAACTGTTCAAGTTTTTTTGAGAGAGTACTTCCATAGACGCGAGCGGCTCGTGACAGGTATCGACCTTTATCAGAATTTAAAATAAAAATTTAGATATGCAACCATATTATATCTGTTAAAAAAAATGGCTGAGATATTTTTTTTTATTCCACCATTAAGGTATGCCACCTCGGATATGAAATTTTCAAAATTTACAACTATAATCACAAGCGCTAAGCTTTAGGTTGTGTGTTTGCAATTTTCAATATTTTTTTTGTTTTACTTTTCAATATATTTTGTTGTTATAAAAAATCAAAAGGTTACTGTTGTAAAAAACATAAACAGTACATGAATATTTTAAAAAAGAATTTATACTTTTAAAGATACTAAAGTTACATAAAATAGTTTAAATTTCTAAATTTAAAAGAAAATTAAACTTTAAGCTTTGCATACTAAGCAGCTTTTAGCAACACCAGCAAAGTTTCTGTGTTACGAAACGTTTATTTCTCACGTATTTATGGATATCTAACAAAGATCTGCACGACCTGAGCTGACTTATGAAGATATTTTTAACCATGCTTTATTCTCAAATTCAGAAGGGCCAATAATGACAACAGGAAAACCAATAGGTGATCAACAGTTGACTAACAGCCTTCAGATGATTGGCGTACAATCATTTGGAGGTGAACTAATGTTGGGTGGATATTCAATAGGGGTCAAGCATTCAACTCCGACAACGGGTGTGAGAGAAACCAGAAGGGCCAATCGAGGTGGGCCTGTTGGCCGAGCTTCAACAAAATGATATAATAAATAAATAAATGATTAAATAAAAATACTTGCAACAGATGCCTGTATTAGACTAAAATGAAGTTTGTAAAAAGAGTTCCCATTTGTTAGACTGCCATTTTTTAAATCGGTAGAACGATACAATCTGAGCTACAAGCACAACAAACGACATTGTTGACTATTTATAATTTACATTAAGATCAAAATGGTTTTATATTATGTTATTATAAATATAGTATTGCTTTGTATAATATGATAATTATGAAATCAACTAAGCAAACATTAAATTTTATTTAGTTTTTCTATACATGCTTTGCGTACGTAAATATTAAAGATTTTATACATTATATTTTTATTTTTTAACTTGATTTTAGTAAAATATTGCATTGCCACCGACCATTAAACATACGATTAAAAAATGAAGTTAAATAAAATCATGTAAAATAATAAAATTATATTTGATTCAGAACTCTGCCTTGCTTATGCAAGCCAGTCCCAAGCCCGGAGAAAAGAGGAGGGAAAATTTTAAAAGGATCAAATTATGGTCCATGACAGGAAGTGCTTCCAACACACAGCCGTTTCAGTCTTAAAACACCTGATGTAAAGGACTATAAACTGTTATAAAACAAAAATAAAAAAATAATTTTTTCAGAAAATTTTCAAAATTTAATTCTCATGCATTGTCATGAGGAGCGGGCCTGATTGGATGACAAGAAGTTTGATAATTTTGACGTCTGAGATTTGTTGTCATGTAAGCAAGCTCTATGAAGGATTTAAAAACGTAAATAATAGCGTTCATAACATCTCCCAAAATTTGTTTTGTCAATATCAATAGAAACGTAAATAATCAATATTGATAATCAAATAATAATTGTCGTACAATAACGGTAGTTTATAGCTAAAGGCTAGGTTAGCCCTTTTTTCTTTTATTACCTCTTTTTGTGCTTATAATTAACTTTGTTTCTTAACTGTTTTTCCTCTGTTTAAATAAAATTTCAGGAGTGGAAAAAGTAGCTATAAATCCCCCTCCTGTTTTTAGTCATTTTTTGAGAAAAAATTTAAAATTTTTTCTTATTCATCATTTTGGTGTATTTCTAAAACAAGCGGTTTGTAAACTAAATTTGAATAAAACTAAATAAAAATCAAACTTACCAGCAAATCCTACTACAGCAAGGCCCAGACCAGCGAGTATCACCGAAGAAGACTACAGAAATACAAACAATTAATTAATTTATTTATTCATTTTAGTTAAGTTTTATTAAGTTTAAATACCATAATTGTATTCAGTATTAAACAAATAATTTTTATTTTCAATTGTTTTTTCTTTGGTACTTTGTAATTCTGATGCTATTGAGAATATATCTCGGATGGGAGCTTACAGATAATTCGGAAGTGGGGGCAACAGGGTAAGCTGCCTTCCCTAGATCAAGTCATACCCCACCGGGATAATCATTTGCCTTTTCATGAAAAAACTGTTAAATAATTTTTTTTTAATAAATACTGATTTATAATTGCAGTTTTACAACAATTTTATTGATTTTTCAGTAAAATGTTATAAAAAACTAGTGCAAAATTAGCTAGAAGAGTTGCAAATTTTTGACACTTATTTACAAGCGCGGGCAGGCAACAAACATATATATATATTTGATGCCTGCTATATGTAACAAATCAGCGGTGCCTTCCCGCACTTGTAAATAAGTGTCAAAAATTTGCCACACTTCTTGCCATTTGCTGCATCTTAGAAATTGGAAACTCGATAGCAACTTTTAAATTCATCTTGTTCTATACTATATTTATGCATAATTAATTTCTGTAATCTATTATCATGGTAGAAAATAAAAATCAACTCGGACACTATAGTATCACTAGGATTCTAGTTACTTAAGCTACTAGTAATTAAAAGTAGACAATCTAGACGGCCTGCCCTATAGATTATTTAAGAATAATTATTAAAGACATTAGTTAATTAATATCAAATTTTAAAATCAGAATCTAATTATAATACTAATATTATATATATTAGTATAATATATTATTAGTAATTAGTTGACCTATATTTATATTTGACATTGGCCCGAGGATATGGGTCCCAGTCCAATCACACATACATATGTAAGTTTATGACGCAATAACTGAATAGGCGAAAAAGATAAGATAAACCAACCATGCGTAACAATAAAATCTATAAATCTACAATTTTAAAAATTTAATTAATCAGATAAAAGCGGCACAATGCTATTCCACGATACGAGCCGAAAAGACAAAGACGATAGTAAGGCTGTTTTGTTTATTTTATAATTATAAAAGTTTAACCAATGATATATAACCAAAAGTGAAAACAATCTATGTAGATATTTTTATTATTAATTTCATAACGTTTAATAAATTTTTAATTGCATTTTAAAAACTAATAAAATTATTTTGTGCTTAACTTTATACCGACCTTTCAATTTGAATTCTCAAACTGGCCATCGGACAGGGAGATTATTTCAAGTTATTTCCAACTTTCAACGCAGAAATGTTTACAGCTGGTATTTCAAATGATGCCATTATACGCAAAATATACAATCTTACAATCGATTTTTATTAAAATTGCTTTTTTGTGATTACTGTTACTGCATGTGTTATTCTCCACTTATACGCACAAAACTCCAGGCCCGGTTTGTGATGATTTTCCAAAGCTGGTAGTTATTCTAAATACGTGATTCCTCTTTAGACCCGTTCGCCACCGCAGTGCTGATTTAACTTGCACCAGCAGCAGGCCAATTTTTTAAGGCGACTGAGTCGGATGTGAGCAGTAATAATGAAAGGATCGCACCAAATGAAATTTTTCGGCACGGCAATAATTTATCGGAAAATGTTAAAAAAGTACCTACGTTAACCCCCCCCCCATTTCTGGAAAAATTAGCTACGGCTACCCTACCTGGTCGTCGGCTTGTTTAGGCGGAAAATGTGGACATGGTTTTGTAAAGTTTTGGGGAAAAGTAAAGATAACCCCCCAGGTCATCAGGTATTTTGGGAGGGAAAAGCATGTAGCATTCACAGTGGAAATACGGCCAGCCGAAGCTTTGCTCCAGCCATACAGCATCCTAAAAAAAATTGGATGCACGGTCAAGCCCTTAGAGAAAATCTGACTGTCTATCAGTACACCAAGACCGTTGACCGAACTTCAAAATGGAACTACTGACAAGCTAGATAAAACTTATCATTAACTAGCCTATGATTTTCTAAGGACCAACATGCGCTCATATGTACTCGCAAGGTGAGGAGGTGCCAAACTATCTAGACATATGTGGAATGGTTGATAAACACAACTGCAATAGAAGGACACATAACCCTAACGCAAACTAGCTTATTTAGCTGTGTGACAAGCTATTAAATATACGAAAACTTCTGAAAACAAATGGGGTCTTATTTTCAAACTCGCAAAAAGACAAGACTCGATTTAAGCAGTTGATTAATTAAAATAAAAGCTTTACTTGATCTAATCCCAAAATATCTTTATATAATACGACCAAAAAAGTTAATTAAACTGTCGTTTGGAAGAAAACAGAAAATGCTGACATCTTATAGAATAAACAAAATACATAATATGAAATTCATCAAAACAGCCGTAACGCGCTACGATCGAATAGGCAAGATCATTAGAAATCCAACGTTTAGTGTACTCCTCAGATAAAAAGAGTTGGCTATATAGTACATTCCACTTATAACCAACTTTTTTAGAGTATGGTGTACTCTTTTTATTGCTGTCTCCGATATGGACCACCTGCAAAACTGTCCATAACTCAATAAATGTTCTCCGACGACAGAAGCATAACATGAAAAAGAAAAATCAAAAAAAAAAGATAAACTCCAAATAGTATCTCTCGTGCCTGAAGCAGTCTCGACCCGAGGCCGTTAAGACTGGGCACAAACAAACAACTCTCTCTTTCTCCTCAAACAAGAAGTCTTATAAAATAAAAATCAAGGACTAAGATGAAGAAGAAAGAGAAAGAAATATTAGAAAAAAAAAGTTCACTTAAGCAGTTCACGTTCTCATTGACGCCAACCCCCCCCACGCAAAATCATACAAGCTTTTTTCTTCTACCACCTTTTTTTTTCTGCCGCCCGTGAACCTTGACCTCGTGGGTCAGCAGGTTGCAGTAGTGCTTGTAAGACGCCGGGCAAAGGCCGCAGACAAACTTGGACACCTCTCCTTCCTCGTAGTCGTAATCATCGGAGGCGGGCCGGTGCTTTTTCTCCTTGAACGAGGCAGACTGGTGGCGAAAGTTGCCGTCGTTGCTGATATCGTCGTAGGCTTGGTGGTTCGTCTTCAGGTTCAATATCTCTGTCCGTCTCCCCTCTCGTCCTGTCATTCGGGTCTTCCTAGAATCCTCTGTTCTTTCCTTTCGAAAGAAAAACAAAATTAAATATTAAATGACTTAAAACATATTAAAAATATCATTTACTTATTAGTGCAACATAAATATGACTGCAAAAGGATTTGGCTTATTTTTTCAAAATTAAATTTAAAAATGTTAAATTATGGTTTTATTAGCTGCATGGACAATCGGGCAGATTTTTCTATGCACTCGGACAGATACAGTAGATGATTTCTAATACTATTATCTAGATAGTTTAAAATTATTTTAAATATTCTATATTCCAGAATCATAAATTCAAAAGAGTTAAACTCACATTCATCAGACTTTCATGCAGCGACAGCGGATCAATGACGGCCCAGTCGTAGAGCTCACCAGCCGACGGTTTGATGTCTGGCGGATCGTCCGTCCCTGGACCATCAACAGCTTTCAACAGCCTATTCCCGACGTGCAGATCTATCGGAGAGTTTTGCTCGACCCCCGAATGATAGACGGCGGAATCCGTGCCACCAGTGTCCGTCTCGACTCTCAGGTCGTGACATTCGCTCATGCTTTCATCATTACAGCCCTGAGACGAAACCAGCCCCAGAGTCAACGAGGGCCTTTCGCGGAAGGCGATTGGCTCCGAGGAATCTTTGACGGGTTTCTTTTTCAACTCCACTGGCTGCTGCTGTCTGGATTCTGTACAGTGCTGCTGCTGTCTGGATTCTGTACAGTGCTGCTGCTGTCTGGAGTCTGCACAGTGCTGCTGCCTGTGTTCGGTGCAGTGCTGTTGATTCGTAGATCTGAAGCTATCGTAGGCATTCGAGTGACAATAAGAGTCGTTGACAGACGTGTCTCCGAGGACGGAGTTGCCGCTAGCAACGGACGCACTTTCAACGTAGGCACTCTCGGCCGCCTTCTTGGATCTATGGCACATAAGAGTCTGATCCTCTGCCTTAAGGATTTCGTTTATCTGAATTATGTAGACTTCCTTGTCTACAGTTAATCCAATAAGGCCCTGAACTTTCAACTCGTTTTTGAACTGGATTCCATTTTTACACATGAGCATCACTGTGTCCGTTAGAAGAGCACAGACCTTTTCATATTGGACCTCCATCTTGTTTTTATCCAAAACAATCAATTATCAATTTCTAATCTAATCAGTTCTGTAAATCTGCAAATACAAGAAAACGTGGTGTAATTCTGTTGGAATCAGTCCATTAGAAAACATTAACACTTTAATTGTAACTGTTAGTAATCTATAAATTAATAATGAAAGTACAACCAAGTGTATTAAATTGTTTTTTTTTCAAGCATTGAACAAATAAATATTTTTTAATGCATCATTAAAAAGCTATTTGAAACTAATGGACAAAATAGCCTATCAAATAATTAAGTTATAGGAGAACTGCCACTCAGTTGTTGAGCATATTAATAAGAGTTTATGTTTGACCTTTCAAGAAAATTTGGGTTAGTGAAAATATTTGTTCAGCTGGCCAAGGAACACAGAAAAATTTTCAACTGTATTTTAAATCTATTTGATTTAATTTGAATCACTTGGTAAAATTTAAGAGAAAACAATAACAATTTTTAAATTAAATGTTATTAGATATCTTCTCTTATCGTATCAAATAACTTGTGTAATTAAAAAAGAATATAAATTAAATTGATACGAAACCGTCAAAAAGCTACATTTTTCAACTTAAAAATTCCGCAATTAAAAATTACCATGTCTCTTCCTCACAGAACAGCTTCTCACTAGTGTTTATAATAAAATATCATAAATTCAAACATAATGAATGCAACAAGACTTGGTCCATTTTAGAGTTTTGAGATGCAAAAGAAATATATTATAGCAAGAGACAATTCCAACTGACAGATAACACTGCTGGCTCACAAGCCATACTGAGTGCTGTAGAGATTTGGTCATGTGATGCTACGAGTAAGTACTTAACTTGAATTATGAAAAAATGTAAATTATAAACTAAAATTACAACAGAATTACCAATTGCTAACCAGCTAGAATAAAACAAGTTTATACAGAATCGACCATTATATAAAAAAAATTATAAAGTGAATATCAACTAAAATAATTTATTAATTGTTTCTGCAAAACCTTTTTGTTTTGCATAAATGTTGAAAAATATTCTTTATCATCAAATCTTTATTTTGAATACCTTCCCCCAAAAAAGGTCTGAAACTAAACTACTTTTACCCTACTTTGGTAAAGGTGTAGAATAGCGTAATACATTATTTCCAGTGTTTCTAATAAAAATGTTATTATAAAATTTATATAATTACAAAGAAAAATAAATTATGAATAGATTTATCTAATTATTTTCTTAAATTCTCTTTAAAAAAGAAGTTAACAACTGAAAACTGTGGGGTAGTAGCTAAAAATTAAACTCATAAACAAAAATCTAACTAACTAAAGGTAAGGTAAAATGCAAAGAAATCTACAAAAAAATTATGCATTTTCTGAAGAACATCTCTGAAATAGATTACTAGCCATTTCTTCTGCAACAAATTTGATTTCAGACTGCATAACTAATATTTTTCTATAGTACTGCAGGGGCCAGGTCTTGGTTTTTAGGGTTTTCAAGCAGGTCGGGCTAAGCTGAGATTTTTGTGCCTAGTATAGGAACTTTAGGCCTATAAAAACAGGCGAAGCTGGGCCAAGCTCAAATTGGACCGGGCCGCAAAAAATCAGCATGTACAGTTACATTCATGTTTTTCTTACGATACTTGTTCACTTTTACCTTGTTTTCAGTTGAGCCACATTTTTAAATTGCTCGCGCTAGTGATTCTCTGTGGTGTTAACCCAGTATCTCCTGCTCAAAATAGGAGACAATTGAATAGAGTTAAGCATTAGATGGAGTCAGCCAGGAGTTAATGGAGCTATTTAAGCTATTAGTGTTAGCGCGTATCAAACGATTACAGTGTAAAAAAACAATGCGCCATCATTGGGCATTTGGTTGAAATTTTAATTTTAAAAAATAAAAAATAATTTGGATCATTAAATTGATAATGCTATTGTAATTATTATTAAATAATATTAAATATTATAAGGAAAATTATGCTATTCTCCACGATAGAAAACGTTTTTCTATTTTTTTTTTTACGTCAGCCTTATTAATTATTAACCCTATTAACCACTGACCAGGATAAAATTTAGGATTAGTTACTAATTAGTAGGATTATTGGTTTCGAATAAAAGTTTTATTATAAAACTAACTACTAAGGCACGCGACGAAGCAAAAACATTAACTCGATGACGAACATCCATAAAGAAGTAAAAAATGACAAAATCAAACTCTATGAAGCTAACAAAACTTAGAAGGCTAAAACAATTAATATACATTCGTCGACCAATAAGAAAACAAACCTCCTCAAGGAAGTTCAAATGATGAGAAAAATGGCGTCACACGAAAGTTTTTTTTCCAGAAAAACGCTTCAGGATGAAACACAAGTAACAAAGGTAAAACCAGTTACTGACGTCTCTGAAACAGCCAAAGCAAAAATACTTTGTTTTTCTTTATTTAAGAAGAGCAATCTAAATGACAAAAACAATGAAAGGGCGGTAAACTAAAAAGCGACCATGATAAAAGACTCATGTTACGTTCTCATCTCAACAGTGTTTTTTCATCTTATAAAATTGTTTTTCAAATTAAAAAAAAACACTAGGCTAATTATAAAACATGTTATTTTTTAATAACTGAGTCTAGACAATGTCATCTAATTTTTTATTGAGTTTTTGTGAAAAAAAAACAGTTGGTAAGGATGATAAAAATTCACATAGGGTGGGTGGGAATAAAAACTTATTAAAAAACTAATTATAAGGTTAATTCTTAAATTTAAAATTAATCGAAGAGCTTTGAAGTTTGTTCTAGCGAATAAGAAGAATAAACTATGAGACTAATTTTCTAATATACGTTTGAGATGACTGAAGGATCGTTCACCGCTGCAGTTTGAATAAATGCGCAGAGCAACATAAGCATTTGCAAACCCAGTCTGCAGAGGATATTTCAAAACTCATAAACAAATCATAATGATTCAAGCCTATAGAAATGCTAATAAGTACCAGTATTTGTTTCTTTATTTTGTCAAGTCGTCAACTTCAAAGTAGGCCCCCTAAATTGCTAGAATTATTGGTAGGCCTGTTTCAATTGAAACATATGCAACGTAGTTAATCCGGCCCTGGCACCATATCTTTCTCTAAGTTTCTTCTTGTTTAGAGATAATTCTTTTCTTTCTTTGGAAAAATTGTTTGACTATCTTCAGTCTTTTTTTGGTATCTTTAATAATTTAGTAATGATAGAAAAAGCCCGCCTATTTGCGCCCCTGGTTCTGTTGCGCAATGACCTTTTCAATATCTTCATGGGACTGAAGCTCCGTTCAGCTCTGTATATTGTAACTAGCAGGGCCCGTCGCGGCTTCGTTCGGTTGAAATTAGAAAATTTGAACCGTGTATCCATACAAATCCACCCGTATGTCCACGTTATAGCACTGGACTTTTCAAAGGCCTTCGATACTGTCCGCCACTCAGAGCTTATGAGAAAGTTTGCCAAACTACCAATAGAAGACGAGGCGTACAACTGGCTGGTTGACTTCCTTAGAGGGCGAATGCACTGCACTAAATTCCAAAACCAAGTGTCGTCTTTAAAAGAAATAAATGCAAGCATCGTCCAAGGTTCAGGAATTGGACCCAGTTGCTACATTGTTGCGGCATCAGACCTCTCCCCCAGCATAGATGGTAACCGTCTAGAGAAATATGCAGATGATACATACCTTATAGTACCACCGGGTAATTCTCACTTAATCGTTGATGAGCTCGCGAACATACAGATATGGGCAAAAAGAAATAACCTAAATTTAAACGATTCAAAAACAAAAGAGTTGGTTGTGCGTCGCCCCAGAACAAAGGCAAACACACTCCCTACCCCTTTGGTCGGAGTGGAGAGGGTGGATGTAATGAATGTGCTGGGAGTCCTGATCGACGGAAGGCTCTCATTCCGAGAGCACGTTGACTGGATCAGCACAAAATCTGCACAGTCTTTATATGCACCAAGAAACTTACGGGCTCACGGGCTGTGTGGCCGGGAGCTTTGGACGGTCACGGAGGCGACACTTATATCCAGGATCACCTACGCCTCTCAATCATGGTGGGGTTTCATAGGTTTGGGAGATCTTCGACGCATCGAGTCAGTCATTAGGAAGGTGACACGCCAGGGTTTCTTGGCTCCCGACCGCCCTGATTTTGTGCACCGATGCGCCGTGGCGGATTCAACCCTGTTCAACCAGGTTCTGTCTAACCGCCTTCACGTCCTTCACCATCTTCTCCCAGACGTCAAGAAATTGGAATATCACCTTCGTCCTCGAGCTCACGACAGAGTTATTCCGCATGCCGATTCCTTACTTAGAAAAACTTTTATCTATAGATCGCTGCACTCAAAATAACTCAAAATAACTTAAACAATGCCGAACTCTATTTTAAATCTCTGATAAAAACAAGTTTTTAGATTTTTAATTTAAGTCTTTAACTTTAGATTGTCGATTGTATTCATTTTTATTTAATTCTTATTTTTTGTATTATTATTTAAATGTAAACCGCTGTGCGTCATTGTCAGGCTGGTCAATAAAGATTTACTTACTTACTTACTTAGTAGAGTACTGCACTGACCGAGTTTTTACGGCCCGGCCCGTCGACAATTTGGCCAAGCCTGTTTCATAAGCCAAAATTCCAAGCCCAGCCCGGCCCGTCTAATCTGGGCCCGGCCCGTTTTTAGAGACTCAAAATTTCTATACTTGGCAAAAATCTCCCCAGTAAACATGGTAACCATTTTGTAACGTTTCTTGTTCGTTACTTTTTAGTTACCTTGTTATGAAAAGGTTACCTGGCCCAAAGCAACTAAAAAGAAACGTTTCTGCAACGTTTCCAATGTAACGAAAAAGTAACATGTAATTTGCGACTAAAAAGAAACGTTTCTGCAACGTTTCCAATGTAACGAAAAAGTAACATGTAATTTGCGACTAAAAAGAAACGTTTCTGTAACGTTTCCAATGTAACGGAAAAGTAACATGTAATTTGCGACTAAAAAGAAACGTTTCTGCAACGTTTCCAATGTAACGAAAAAGTTACATGTAATTTGCGACTAAAAAGAAACATTTCTGCAACGTTTCCAATGTAACGGAAAAGTAACATGTATAATTTGCGACTAAAAAGAAGTTACTGCAACGTTTCTAATGCAGCCAAAATGTAACGATTTTTTTTATTCATAGCATCTATGGTTTTATTATTATTAAAAACGACAATATATATTACGGATAATATAAAAATCTTTTATAGCATATATAATTTTATAGAAAGCGTAAAGTGTTTGTTTATTTATAAAACGCAATTGCTAAAAAGCATTTAATAAATGAAAATAAAGCTAATTTGAAGGTTGTGATTTATGGCGCGAACATTTTCGCCAATAACGTCGAACTTGCCGACCAGCGTTTTATCAAAGCGAAGGAAGTTGCCGACCACCAATAAAATAAAAACAACTCATTGTTATTTTCTATTTAAACAATACGGAGCTGCCGACCTCGAAGTTGCCGACCACAACAATAATCTCTGTGGTTTACATTTTATAAAAATATAAAATAAACTCAGGCGATTTGAATTTAACACGCCTTTGTGAAGAAACAGCCGGTGTGAAAAACGTTGTACTTACCAGTGTTATTTCAAGTGTGAAAAAATAAATTTAATAAAGACGCTTAATAAATGGTATTTGCATTGTGTCGTATTATATTTTCCTAGTAAATTTTGTTCTATCTCGGTTCACTGAGCGCGTCGAACGAGTCGCCTGGGATGTGCTAGTAAGTCAGATAAGATGCTAATTAAAAGTTAATTAACGATTCGCTTCTACAGCTCTTGTGTTAGAAATAATTTGAAGGTACAAAACAAACTATATTGGTTAAAAATTACCAATCAATTCGAAACATTAGATTTTTAAACCATGCTGTTTGTGAATTTTTATTTTATTTATTTATTCGTGTTTTAAGAAAAGACCTGACAGAACGCAGGAAATCACAAACAAATAAGCAAAAAAACAAGAAATTAAAAGAAAGTCTATCTAGTCTATAACGAACATTCAATATTCCGCTAATTATAATTACTGGCAAACTGGCAATAGTTAATTTTAAACAATAATAATAGAATAACGTTATTGAATCAGCTAATAAAGTAGAAAGAAGTTAGGTTAGTAAGAGTCATAGAAGACAATGGCGTAGTAACCTAATATTTCACTAGGGGCAAAGGCAGGGACGTCAATTAGGGGGGGCAGTGGGGGGCCATCGCCCCCCCCCTGAGTTTTCAGTGGGCCCCCGGCACTAAAGTGTGCCCCACGCAGTTAAGTGAGCCCCGTCACTAAAGTAGGGTCCAAGCACTTGAGTGGGCCCCAGCCCTTAAATGGTTTCCCCGCGCTTTAGTGGGCCTCGGCACCTAAGTGGGCCCCTCCTGATTTTTAAGTAGTCTTTTCCAGACTTTTCAGTGGGCCCCACGAATTTAAGGGCCCCCGCACTGAAGTGGGCCCCACGCACTTAAGGGGGCCTCCTGCACTGAAGTGGGCCCCACGCACTTAAGGGGTCATCTGCAATGAAGTGGGCCCCACGTACTTAAGCCTCTGCACTTACGTTGGACCCCGGGACCTAAGTGGACCCCTCCTGACTTTTAAGTGGCTCTACTCTGACTTTTCAGTGGGTTTTCCTGCACTAAATTGGCCCCCCGCACTCAAGTGGGTTCCCCTCACTTAAGTGGCTCCCACCCCCGTTTTCACGTAAGCTACCACGCTTAATTGGGTCTCCCGCTCTTGAGTAGGCCCCCCGCACTTTATTGGGCCCCGTCATTCAAGTGGGTCCCTTTTGACTTTTAACTGGCCTTTCCCAAACTTTTTACTGACTGTTAAGTATCCCTCCCTGATTTTAATGTAGGCTCCTGGCTTTTAATTGGGCCCATGGTTATTATATGGCCTATATGGGCACCTTTCAGAACGTTACTTTCAAAGCTCAAAGACATCATTTAGGGAGGACGGGGCTCTCTGACTTTCACGTAAGCCAATAGTTGAAATATATAGGCCCCTGATGGATCTGTGTTCTTTTTGGGTGTTTTTAGTGAGATTTGAGAAGAGAAAAGCAGAATCTTTTGTAATTATATTTATTTGTATGTGGGAAAATGCCGTCCCGGTTATAAAGATGGTTAGCGTCATTCATAGCTTGGCCGAGTAGGCTGTCCATAAAGAATAAAAGAGAGATGAGATGCTAAAGAAACTGGGAAGCTAGATCGTCAACATGATGATGGAGAGGTGTTAAAAAGGTTTTGAACAGTCCAAAGTGGTCTATAGTGGTCACAGATTTTGTATGCATGCATCGATCGTATTTTGTTAAACGTACGATTTACACAGAATAGTGATCTTCTTGCATGACTGATTTCCTTCAATCCGCAATCTGATGATTTCCTCTCTGCAAATCGAATTAGCACACTTGCGAAGCTTAATCCAAATTTGGATATCGACCCTCTCGTGGTTAAAATTGAATCTAGCACTGCAAAATAGTACGTTTCTTTACTTCAAAATCCTATTCTTAATTCGGAAGACATGCATTTTCACTTAGCAAAAATGCCAAACGCATTTTGCAATATGATTCGCCTTGCAGATCTTGTTTTGACTTTGCCTGTCACTTCGGCAGAAAACAAACAAAGGTTTAGCTGCATGAAAAGAGTTAAAACTTATATCTGAACTCGTTGTGGCGATGAACGTTTGAACGAATTGCTCGTATTGGCTATTATACAAGAAGAGGTTCGGCGAATTGAAGTCGAAAAAGTTATTGACATTTTTTCTAATATGCGTCAAATTACCGTTTACACCAGATTTTCATAGCAATAGCTTTGTTCATAGAGTCACAGCAGACAGCTGGTAATGCTTTTATGCTCACTCAGATGCTATGGTATTTAACCTCCCCCCAGTCATCAAGTTTTTTGGAAGAAAAAATAAAACGAGAGTTTCGAAAAGTGGCTCCAACTACCCCCCTTGGTCATTAGGTATTTTGGTAGCAAGAAGCAAAAGATGTTATGCAGGGGGCAGATTTTGTGTATTGTTCCCGGGCAAAGAAGACCCTAGCTACCCCCCTGAGTGGGCCCCTAAAACATCTTGCCCCCCCTAAGGTTTTGCTGAAATGACGTCCCTGGGCAAAGGAGAAAAATGCCGCCCCTAATTTTTACGAATTTTCTCGGCATCTTCGTCTTCACCGAAACTATCCGGCCTGTGCATTAGCACCAATTAGGTGTAACTCCGTTTTTAAGTTTAGCAACATTTAAAGCAATTTTCACGCGAATTGTCTAATTTCCTCTAATATTTTATATAATTTAATGAATCTTTTTTTATTGGTTATGATTATGAACTTGCCAAATAGAAGTTATTAAACCAAAGTAGGTACTGTATACTGGAATGAAAGAGTACAGCATCACATCTTTTTTGCTTTAATGGCTGCAAAATCCGTATGGAAAGAATAGCCAAATTTGTAAGTCGCTTCTGAGTCATGGTTGATCGGAGAAACGTTTTTATAAGCTTTATCTTAGAGAAGCTGCGTTTGCAACTTGCCACGAAGACACCAATCGTAAGGAAAACGCGAAGAAGAATAGCGAGATTCGGTAAGCATTCAATAAGAGCCCACTTCACAATCCACTGCAGCATCTCCCAAGATCCAAACTGTGAAACGTCTTCTCCCGTTATGCCGGAAAAGTTCTTTGCATGTTTTCGAAATCGTTTTATCTCTTGAAGCAAGTCAGTCGCATTTACATCTGTATAGGTATTTGTCACACAATTAACATTCTCCTTCATGGCAGAATTATTATTTACGTCTAGAAAATAAGCTGCTTTCAGAATGCCAAAGTGAATGTTAAGATTGCGGAGCTCTTGCATACGTCTGGAAATTTCGGCTGTGAGTCGATCCATCACTTCAAGGTGTTCTATTCGCATTTCCTGTTGCATAGTCAGTTCTATATCTGTTGTCTCTTTTCCAGGCAAGCGTTTCTTCTTCCTTATTCGTCTTTCCATGGGAATATTCATTTCCTCACAAAACGCAACAACTGCAGCATGAGCCTCTAAAACAACAGAATCTCTCTCTTTGGCCAGGAAAAACAAAAGCGACTGCATCTTTGATGCACAGACATCAAGTCCTAGGCCACGAGTTTTTAAGTACTTCTGTGAGTCGTTAATCTCATTCAGTACTCGCACCCAGAAATGAAAATACGCAACGAAATTGTAGGTCAGAATCGTTGACAAAAAGCACCCGGCATCACCTCTTGTCTCCATGTTCTCTGACTGGCCATCACGGAGTTCCTCCACGGCTCTGATCACTTTTTCTAATTTACTATGAAGAACAGCAACAGCATCATATCTTGCACTCTACTGAGTATCGGAAAGACGTTTAACAGTCACTGTAACATCATTCTTCAAGATGTCCCATCTGTGAGTAGATGCTAAAAAGAAAACAAACACTTTTTCTACCGTGCCAAAGAAGGTAGAAGCATTTGCAGTAAGGCAGGCAGAATGAACACCTGCTAAATTCAAACTGTGATTAAGTGATTATTGCCCGGGATGAAGCAGGCTTTTTTGCAGATAGTCTGTGTGGGTAGTGTAAATATGGGGCGTGGCTGTAACGTTCTCTAATAATGATGAAAGGAAGTGCGTTAACAGCCGTAAACTCTATATGTCTGTGTATAAGCATGGAAATCAGTTTGAATAACTGTATTTGCATGAAATACAGTGAGTCTATGATGAATGATTTTAGTTGTGTGGAAAAATTCGACTCTTTTAAAGTTTTTCCCCCATTTTTGTAAAAAGGTCGAGTCACTTTTTTTAAGATTTCAATTTTGCCGCCCCCTTCTGAGTGCCGCCTGGGGCATTTGCCCCGTCCGCCCCCCCCCCATTTCTACGCCACTGATAGAAGAGCATTCTAATAATAAAGTTACAAGCAAAACTAGCAGAGTGATGTTGCATTGAAGGGAGTACAAAATCATGTTTCCTCTTGCGAAGATTATGACCATGATTTATCATTGCGTGGTCATACTCATTTGTAAACATTTTATTTACACTGACATAAGCTAAATGGCTATTTAGGAACCGAAGTATATTTGTTACGAAGAGAATTAACAACGCAAGCTTTATAATTTCGTAAGACTTTATTTTTACAAAACAGACAGAATCCACAAGGGAGAGTAAGTGATAAACGAACAATAAGTGAATCGAAAACGAGAGGCAATAGAGAGAGAGAAAGCAATAAAAAACGACGACAACAACTTGTGTTTAGGTTGGCTACCCTTATTTAATTATTTATAGGCCGTCAGCTGACACTTGTATGTTACGAAAACGACGGTCATAAAAATGCCCATTGCATCCTGAGGTGCGAATGCCATATGCGTTGCAGGATGTAATTATAAATGCGTCACGGTCACCACAGCTATCATCATATTCTCCAGTGAAACATTCTTCTTGCTTGACCAGCGAATTGCTTGATGTCACACAAGTCTATCAACCCGAGGGTCGTAATAGACATCTTTCGCTCTTCCCCATCAGCAGTTTTTCATAAACTGTTTAAGTTTTAACTTCGAACCCTTTACCAGGAGGTAAATTTCTTCCCATATATGCCATATAACAAGAGCTAAATCTGGCTCTTCTTTAATGCCTTCCACAAAACTAATATTGTTTGTTTCATGTTCCTTTCTTGCCAAATCTTGACATGAAACATAATATTTTTGTTAAAAGAATGAGTTAATGTAAATAAACTAAACTTGAGGCTCTTTGACATTGGCTGGCAAGTTCGGTAAGCTCCGCCTCTATGCCAATAAGGTTAATAAACTAAATAAGAATGAACAATTCTTTTTATACTCAGTGAATCGACTCAGTTGGATCATTTAAAATTTTTCGTTCGAACTCGCCTATCTCTATTTTCTTGACGAAAATGTCTTTATGCACTGTTTACGAAAAAATTGTTAGCGGGAAGATGCACGCTCTTGAATGTGATGATTTCCTGGAATGGTGTCATAAACGTTGTCAAAATGGTAAATTTCTTTTTCGGTTTCTATAAATAATATTTAAAATTGTTTTAAGTAATTATTATATGTGCAGTGCATTTTGTGTTTCATTATATGAATTATTATTGCGCTTTAATTATTTTAATGCGTATTTCTTTTTAGATAATTTTCAAATCTTTTATTTTTTACCAGATGTAAGTCGCATAAAAATTTCAAAATAATTCTTTTTTAATTTCACTAATATTTTTAAATAAAGGTACAAATTCTGAGTTTGAATATACCATATAGTGTACAAAAAAAATAAAATTAATAAAGATATAGCGAATCAAAGATCGTATACCACGATAGAACATCGACTGCGTGAGACAGTTCAAAACTGGTACCTACAACGAAGAAGCTCAGTTTACAGCGTGCACATAGCGCACAGCGCAAAGAACGCCTAACAAGGCTTTGCGCGTATGGGTTAAGAATTCCTTCTGTTTCTCATATTCAATATGAATTTATTTAGAAATAGAATTCCAAACAAAAAACTTGATAAATATAAAGTTATTAAAAGTTTAAAAGTGGGGCCACGCATTTCGCTTCCCATGCGCCATAGCACATTACTGAATGTCACTGCATGAGCTCGCGTATAGCTTATTATATTAAATTGTTGCGGTAGTTCGCCGTCTGCTTGTTGTTTTAAGACTGATATTTGTTTATGTAAGAGAATCAAAGTACTTTCTGTCGCGGATCATAACTTGATCTGTATAATTGCCCTCCTCCTTTTTCAGCAAGGCGGAGTTAAGGCGGCTGTCTGTCAGGAAGATTGAAGATTGTGAGAAAGTCCCACGGCTTCGTCTTCATCATTTGTTCATTAAAGTTATTAAATAACCTTTTGAATTAAACTAAACTTATACTACTGAAGCACGCTCCACATCGAAAAACTTGAGTTGACGCGACCCGTTAAAATCCTACACGTCCAGTGCGATCGGAGTTTGTAGATGTGGCATAGCCTTGCGACTCCGCACGCCTGGATTTTGACCCAGTCGCATGTATTTCCCCGTTTAATACATGAGACTGAGTTTTATCAAGCTTGCCGAGTGCCAACGAATCAGCGTTAAGAATTTTCTTGAAGAAAAGTACTTGTCTTAAAAAAAACTGTTAAATAATAAAAATAAAAATTGAAAAAATAATTTAAATTAAATTAATAATTTATTATTTCGATATACAAACACTATAGATAATATAGATGAGGCCATAGATATGTCTATGGATGAAGCATATGAAGCTGCCGTTTTCAACCTTTCACCTGACATACTTTCTCGTGATTGGTTGGGGAAAAAACTGGGTCAAAATGTAAAATACACGCGATTACAACGTGCCAGTAGTGTCGGGTGTGTGCGTGACTAGTTCACATCGACCGATTTGATCTGATTTTCCTGTGTTATGTTGTCGGGTCGTATCTAGTTTGTCGATGTGGAGCGTGCTTGAGATGTCTCTAAAGCACGCTCCACATCGACAAACTAGATACGACCCGACAACATAACACAGGAAAATCAGATCAAATCGGTCGATGTAAACTAGTCACGCACACACCCGACACGACTGGCGCGTTGTAATCGCGTGTATTTTACATTTTGACCCAGTTTTTTCCCCAACCAATCACGAGAAAGTATGTCAGGTGAAAGGTTGAAAATGGCAGCTTCATATGCTTCATCCATAGACATATCTATGGCCTCATCTATATTATCTATAGTGTTTGTATATCAAAATAATAAATTATTAATTTAATTTAAATTATTTTTTCAATTTTTATTTTTATTATTTAACAGTTTTTTTAAAGACAAGTACTTTTCTTCAAGAAAGTTCTTAACGCTGATTCGTTGGCACTCGGCAAGCTTGATAAAACTCAGTCTCATGTATTAAACGGGGAAATACATGCGATTGGGTCAAAATCCAGGCGTGCGGAGTCGCAAGGCTATGCCACATCTACAAACTCCGATCGCACTGGACGTGCCAGATTTTATAGGGTCGCGTCAACTCAAGTTTTTCGATGTGGAGCGTGCTTAAGACGAGATATAGAGACTCAAACACTATCTTTAAATCTATATTATGTACGTCAGATGCAGCGCGCCTACGTTATGCGCTGCTACACGCTCTACATTCACGAAGTAATTTTTATAGTTAGAGATTTCGCAATGTTATGAAATTTAACTATGTTATAATAGACATAATAACCTTTCGAATGAAACTAAATTTATTCTACTGCGAGGTCTCGCAGACGAGATATAGAGACTCAAACATTATCTAAAATCTATATAATTCATAGAGCGTGCTTAGAGTTTAGCTGGCGTGCTATGCTCAAATTTTAAGCACCATCCTATCAACTTAAAACTCGATTTGTATAACTACGAGAGTTCGTATAGCTGCCAAATTTAACGATGTTATAGAAGAAAAGGAACGAAATTTTTTAAGTCTAAAACCTTTTTTTTGCGCCAATGACTTAAGAAATAAAGCCTTAAATCAATAAAGACTCACTTTTGAATCAAAGTGATAGGAAAATGAACTGTGCGAACTCATTTATATAGACAATTTTGGGCTCAGACATGATTTACAATTATTTTTATGTAACCATTTTTATTGTGGCTTTATTACATCCAGAGATATAAGCAATCCCGTAAAACCATTTTAGCTCGTTCCACTGCGCCTGATAAACTTTCTAGTCTTGAATGTTCAGGCGTTGCGCGCACAGGCGCGTTTTGTTTATGCGACTACCTAAGAATGTAAGTGATATTGAATATCGGAATGCCATTAAAAAAAGTATTATGATTGCCTTTTGTTGCCCAAAATGCAAATCCGCTAAACGGTACCAATGACGCCAGTATCACCAACTTGCAGTCAGACGTCGAAGATGAAAACATAGTTCAACCGGCAAGTGATGACGAAGAAAGCTTTATAACTTTTGACTATGAAGAGTATTTAGACGACGAAGGAAATGAAAGTCAAATTGAAGATTTGAATGAACCTCAGTCAGTTGTCATCGTCGAGTCAATCGAGAGATCTTTCAGAAAACAATCACGACGAAGATGGTTTTTAAGATTAGTCAGATTCTTAGTTGCAGCAAGTGCGACGCATTTGGAACCATTCGCTAAAGCCACGATACATCGACTTTTGTTTTCTGTTTCTTCAAATTTAAAATAAGTCCACACACTGCTGCCCCGCTTGCCACCAGAAAACTAAACTTGCCAAATTAATATCGGTTGCAAAAACAACACACCATCATCTGTCAAATAAGGAGAATAAAAGAACGTCCTTAGTCAATTCAGGCCGATATTGAGAAACAAAAGAAATTAAATTAATTTTTTTATGTTTCTTAATACATCGATGTCTATGATCATTATAAATTTTTATTACAAACTTTTGTCAAATAACGAAAAAAACAGAATATTTGAGTTAATTTATTTTAGTTAGTTCTAGGACAGACCATTCTAGTTTTAGTTAACTATGGTCGATTTTTTTCGTATTAGTTTTAGTTGCTAAAATATCACTGCCTACAGCCCAGTCATCGAGACCACGATCCTGGATTACCTGTCTCATCTTATCATCAAACCCAAACCTGACATTACCTTCCTTACATCTTTGGAATTGTTAATGTCACTAAGTCACTACCACACCACGAAAAACACATCGGTAAATGAAAAACCAACAGTAGAACCTCTACTTGTTCTCTTTGGTCCTACAACTTCGTCAGAACTGACTACTGACTCTGTACTTTACTCAGCTTCGTATGCTAGCTGTATGCTAAATGCAATTTAATTACATGTTTGTTGTAGTGCATATTAATATAATTTACTAAATCACAACTACCGGGTAACTTCCAGCTGTTTTAATACAGTGACAGTGGGCAAGGTTCTTAAAACTTCAGCAGTGTGTTCAGATGTTTCTTGCTTACAAATTAAACATTTAAAAAAAATCTGAATTTATTTCTGTTTCCTCAGAAATTACAGAAGAAGTTATCTCAGTCCTCATCACTGCCTCTTCATACATTTCAAAAAAGTCACTATGTTCTACACCATGCATTAAACCACTCGACAAAAAAATGTAGCAAACTTCCAGTAAGAACGGAAAAGAAAATAGCAATCTTCTAAAAAATTGTTTCTGTTGATATTTTATAATTTGTCTTATTTACCTTTTAAATCGACCTAATCTAAACGTATAGTCGCCAAGGACAGAAGTGAACGACAATACCTACTAACTTTACTAACTATCGCCCATCAAACTAAATGCTGTATAACCATAGATATCTATGCGTATAACTCACGACACACAACTCGGATTTTTATAGAATTTAGAATGCTAAGTTCTTACCACTTTTTTACACCTAATCTGAAAATTCTATGCTTGCTAGAATTTTTTCACGCTTCCAATGCAACGAAATTTTGTACGTTCTGACTCATAGATGTGTTCTGACTATCTCTGTTACGTTGGTGAATTTAGTTTAAACTTATAGGCATTTTTTTTATCAGCAAATAAATTTTTATATACTATTTTAATATTCATATATTTAATAACTACTAATAGAAATAATGACTATTAGCTATAAGACTAATTAGGTAAGAAATATGGTTACGGCCTATACGTCCAATCACATATCGCCAGCAATAACGTGGATCTCTTTGACTTAAAACTCATTATTTATTTGAAATACTTATTTATGTTATACATTATATATTTTTATAAATTTTAAGTAAAAAAAAACAACTAATTATACGAGGTAGACTTTTTGTACAGCGCTATAAATTAAGCGGACATCAGGGAGTGACGCTCGGCTAATATAATAAAGATAGCTTCTATTAAATGTATCTGTGGTCTGTGTCTCGACTTCACAAGAAAATGGGTGAGTGTAACATACTTTGAGCCAAAATTGTAATGTTGCAAATAATTTTACCTTTTGATCGTATCTTTCAGTCGTGGGTGCTTCCAGAGCTGGCTGAGAATAATTAAAAATATAATATTATTATTATTCACTACATTAATGTCAAAATCGCCGTTACTCACCGCCGTGGCGGTCGCGTGTGGTTCGATTAACGTCTGTAAATGTCAATTAGACAATTTAGACTATGTTTAGAGTGTGTGGTTTGATTAACGTCTGTATCTGTCAATTAGACAATTTAGACGGTATGTATGTTTGAGTGTTTGGTGACGTGTTTATGTTGGCTTTGAGGAAGGGAGGCCACCGAAAGCGCAAGGCTTTCGTGGGCACATGGCTCGACTCACTCCAGCCCGCCAACTAGTGAGGTGCAATAAGTTGGACAAGGACCGGCAAATCAACCTCCCCTCTTCTCCAAGCCTTCTATGTTTGGCTAACTTACATCCTGTGATATATGTAAATACTATGTTTAGAGTGCTGTGTGAAGTCTTTATGTGGGGCAAAAGGGGTGTCCGTGTGGTGGCTTTGGGGCCGAGGCCCCCAAACGCACAAGGCTTTCGTGGGCACATGGCTTGACTCACTCCGGCCTGCCAAACACTGAGGTGCAATAAGTTGGACAAGGACCGGCAAATCGACCTCCCCTTCGGCTAGCAATTTAACCAGCCTCGGATGAACATCATAGGATATGGTATCACTCCACCTTGCCTCTCCGCTCGCCGTGGTGGTCAAATATGAATTCAAGTGATAGATTATTATAACGTAACAAAAAACCCTTACTGCAAAAACCATACTCGAGCTATCAAATGTATATGTGGTCTGTGTCTTGATTTTGCAGGAATATCTGTGAGTGTAACACACTTTGAGTCCAAACTGTAATGATGCAAATAATTTTATTTGTTGATCGTATCTTCGAGTCATGGATGCTTCCAGAGCTGACTGAGAATAATTAAAAATGTAATATTATTTTAATGTTAAATTATTATCATTACTATTACCATTATTATTTAACAGTTAATAATGCTACATATATCAATCTCACTACATTAACAATGTAAAATTGCAGTTATGCACCGACGTTACAATGAATGATAGTGCTTTATGAATTGAAGTGATATAGATTATTACAAAGGTAGGTACAACATAACAAAAAACTAATTATGTGGGGCAAAAGGGGTGTCCGTGTGGTGGCTTTGGGGCCGAGGCCCCCAAACGCACAAGGCTTTCGTGGGCACATGGCTTGACTCACTCCGGCCTGCCAAACACTGAGGTGCAATAAGTTGGACAAGGACCGGCAAATCGACCTCCCCTTCGGCTAGCAATTTAACCAGCCTCGGATGAACATCATAGGATATGGTATCACTCCACCTTGCCTCTCCGCTCGCCGTGGTGGTCAAATATGAATTCAAGTGATAGATTATTATAACGTAACAAAAAACCCTTACTGCAAAAACCATACTCGAGCTATCAAATGTATATGTGGTCTGTGTCTTGATTTTGCAGGAATATCTGTGAGTGTAACACACTTTGAGTCCAAACTGTAATGATGCAAATAATTTTATTTGTTGATCGTATCTTCGAGTCATGGATGCTTCCAGAGCTGACTGAGAATAATTAAAAATGTAATATTATTTTAATGTTAAATTATTATCATTACTATTACCATTATTATTTAACAGTTAATAATGCTACATATATCAATCTCACTACATTAACAATGTAAAATTGCAGTTATGCACCGACGTTACAATGAATGATAGTGCTTTATGAATTGAAGTGATATAGATTATTACAAAGGTAGGTACAACATAACAAAAAACTAATTATACGAGGTAGACTTTTTGTACAGCGCTATAAATTAAGCAGACATCAGGGAATGACCACTCGGCTATTATAATATAGATAGCTTTTATTGAATGTATCTGTGGTCTGTGTCTCGACTTCACAAGAAACTTGGTGAGTTTAGCACACTTTCAGCCAAAATTGTAATGTTGCAAATAATTTTACCTTTTGATCGTATCTTTCAGAGCTGGCTGAGAATAATTAAAAATATATTATTATTATTCACTACATTAATGTCAAAATCGCCGTTACTCACCGCCGTTGCAGTCGTGTGTGGTGAAGTGTTTATGTGGCGCGAAAGGAGTGTCCGTGTGGTGGCTTTGGGGCAGAGGCCGCCGAACGCACAAGGCTTTCGTGGGCACATGGCTTGACTCACTCCGGCCTGCCAAACACTGAGGTGCAATAAGTTGGACAAGGACCGTCAAATAAACCTCCCCTTTGGCTAGCAATTTAACCAGCCTCGGATGAACATCATAGGATATGGTATCACTCCACCTTGCCTCTCCGCTCACCGTGGCGGTCAAATATGAATTCAAGTGATAAATTATTACAACGTAACAAAAAACCCTTACTGCAAAAACCATACTCGAGCTATCAAATGTATATGTGGTCTGTGTCTTGATTTTGCAGGAATATCTGTGAGTGTAACACATTTTGAGTCCAAATTGTAATGATGCAAATAATTTTATTTGTTGATTGTATCTTTCAGTCATGGATGCTTCCAGGGCTGGCTGAGAATAATTAAAAATGTATTATTATTTTAATGTTATATTATTACTGGCGGGGTACCCGGCGTTGCCCGGAGATTTAAGAGGTTTTCTTATCGTTTTTCTACCTCACTCCCGTTTCCTTCCCCATTTGCTCTCCCTGTCGCTTTCCCACTCCCGTTGCTGGTCATTCTTTTGCTCTCGTTTGCTTGCCCATTCCCGCTCATTTTCCAGTTCTAGATTCCGCTCGTTCTCCCGCTCTGCTCATTTTATGGCCGATTTAAATTTTTTTCACAAAACCTTTTGCTTCTCAAGCTTGATTGAAAATTGCTATAAGATTAGATGAATGGTGTAGCAATGCATAAAGGACATACATACTTACACACACAATCTCATTATATATATATAAATTATCAAACAGTTACGCACCACAGTGGCAGTCAATGATAGAGAGCTTTCTTTATGAATTCAAGCGATATATTATTACAAAGGTAGGTATAATGTGACAAAGAACCCTGCCTGCGCTATCGGTTTAGCTAATTCTACGTTTAAAATAAAGTTCTCTTGCTGATGTGCAGTACTTCAGTAGATCATAAATAAGATAGCCTTTCTGCCGAGTGTTAGCAGTGGCAGCCAGTGCAGTTTTTTGAGTATTGGGCTGATGTTTGAACACACTTTAGTTTCTGAAGGTGCGAAGCTAACATGCCATAAAAGATTGATTTGCAATGGTTGAGATGGGTACCAATGATAGATCTTGGGATAGATTGAAGCTTTCTGAAATACACTTTCATTTGTGTTAGTCTCTTAGTACATGCTATTGAAGGGTTAGCGTGTGGTCGTGATACTTGACTTTGACATTTAAAAAAAATTTTTGCGTTTCTGACTGATGTAAGCTAGTGAGTTTTCAGACCTGTTGATTTTCAGTTTGCGCAACAATAACCATAGATGTGTTTTCTTTTAAAACTGCAAAAAAACTCAAAATTTAATAAAAAAGTTTTAAAAACAAATATTTGCTAAAAAAAATTTTTGAGACAACTGGAAATGAGTTCTAGAGTAATTATCATCTTGTTTGTAAAGACCAATGAACAACACATGTTTATAAGTGAATCTAACTATCGATTGAAAAAAAAAAGTTGTCAAACCTAAACCCTACCTCACCAGTCCAGTTTGGCCCTGCCACAATGAATTTGTAATGTTAACTGATGGTTTTCATCCAGTAATTTAGTATTGGTTGACAAGGTATTACTCAATTTTTGTCTCAAATCTGCAATCAAATTATCATTATTAGCAATACCTTTTTAATTATAATTAGAGGAAATGTTTTGTAAATTGCAACATGTGATTTTTAAGTTATCAATTTCATTAAACAAATCAAAGTTATTTTGTCTATAAGGGTGACCCTCAGAATTTTTTTCCAACATTCTTAAGTTCCCACTTCCCAATATTGTTACTTTTATGAAGAAAAGTAACTGCAAATTTTTATTTAATTATATTCATGTTTAATGGTAGCTCAATGACTTTGAAGTTTCCGTATAAAGGTAAAAAGCGGATTCCATTGTTTTGCAATGTTGATAATCAAAGATGAAAACCAACCTTTTGTAAGTACAAGAATTGCTAAATGATACTGGAAAGACTCTAGAAACTGCAGTGTTTGAAACACTTGTGTGACAACTAGTGCACATGTATTGTCATATGAGTATTAGGCTGAGATATTACATATTCAAAGCAATATGCACAAAGATGTTTGAGGCATTGCTAGGATCATCCAGTTGACCAAACATACAGTTGTTTCAGGAATTTGGTTACAATTAGAATTTCATTCATTGGTTTTGACATGAGAGGGAGATGAAAGTAAATTTTGATGCAGCTCATGTTTGATGGAATGAGTTTATTTGCTCACAGTCGCTTTTCCATTCCTTTATGAAATTTCAGAGCCTTCCCAATGTGGCTTAGATAGATGGGCTGTAGCAGAATGCTGTGCACAGTCATCAAAATTGATCTGTTCTTTCGTTAACACTTTTGTTGTTTGGTTTGCTCGTTTAGTTACATCTGAATTTCCTCAAGTTAATGCTGCAATAATGTTAAAAAAACCGCTCATATATATCAACAGGTTATTTTTATAGTACAATACACTGCCAAATAAGCAATAAGAGTTCGGGAGGCCGATGAAATCAAACCAAAGGTATCCGGCGCCAATAAACAACACACAAATTTATTTAATATTTTTATTTAAAACTCATAAAAAAATTAATAAAATTTTCTTTATAATTTAACTATATAATAATGTATTATTATTTTTATTTAGGAGAGAAAAAAAATGTACTTCTTACAATCGCTGACCGAAATATTTTTTGTCCATTAAACACCAACGGATTAGAAATTTGGTATTTGTGACCTCAAATGTAGGGTAGAAAATATGTTTTTTTAGAATAACTGCCACTCAGAAAATCAAAATAATACAGATAAAATGAGTATTTTGATACATGCAAGGCTGTATTTATTGATTTTATTCTATTATTAACTCATGTTTTGTTCAAACAATCTGAAATTTTAATAGTATGTTAAGTGTGCAGCGACACACTGGGAAAAAGGAAAAAAATTGAAATGTATTAAATAATTAAATTACTAAAAATTACCCTATCGGGAACGTAAATTGGGGATGGGGGCAGGGGGTATACTAGAGTGTATTATATAACTTTTTACTTTGCTTAATTTAGTGAGGTTTCAATGCATATTGAAATGAATATTGCGTGTGTAGTCAAAACGGTTTTAGTAAGCACCTCCGAGTGATCGAGTATGCTTATTATATTAGCATACTCGACAGAATGAATGCGGTTCTACATAGATAAATAATAGATATTCAATTACATATGCGCGGGTCTGCATGATAGCTTGCGTGCACACTGCTGGCGTGAACTAATTTCATAACAAAAAAATGCGAAAATAAGAACCTGAAAAAGACGCATAATAATTAAATAAAAAAAACACAAGCACTGTCGCTTGGCATAACTTTTGAACGAGTGCACACGCACGTGATCACAACGGCATGTATGCTAATGTAACAACGGAGCATATGCTAATGTTAACATAACGCATTGCACAACCGAAGTGGGATGATTGGGCGCCGGCTTTTGTGCTCTCGCTCACTCACACACACACAAACATATATATATATATCCTTTATGCATTGCTACACCGTTGACCATTCATCCGATCGTAATGAAATTTTCACACAGCCTTAAGAGTCAAAGAAAATAATTTGATACCGTCACAAAATGAGCGGAGCGAGCGGGAACTATAAATATATATATATAGCGGGGTTACCCTGCGTTGCTCGGGGTTTTTTATCATTTTCTCTCTTGCTCTCGTTTCCTTCCCCGCTTGCTCTCCCGTTCCCGCTCGCGCTCATTTGTTCTTTTCCACTCTTTCATAACTTATTTTAGCCCATTAAACGTAAAATAGATTTGCTAAAAGTTGCTTGAAGCCTTCAAACGTTACGTAAACAAAATTTGAATTTTATTACGCAATTACCTTTGATGGTCGTACATAGGAACTTTTGGCCTGCAAACAGACAGCCTTGTCCCTAACATTTGCGAAGAAGTACTTATCAGTCCAATCTTCATTAAAAACACGACATTCGTCCTCAATTTTTCTTTTCTTGGCAGCACTCACGCTTATTCTATTCACTTTCAAATTACAATGTTTAAAACCTTTCAAAATGTAAACAAAACTAACTTTTGGTTAAGCGCGAACACAGTTGCGAATAGGGATGTTGTGAGTTTTATGTAAAAACAACCAACAAAAAAAAGCGTTAATATAATTTATTTAAATCGAAGCCGATAATCTAAATAACAATTTCAAAAATTTAGCGAAAATTCTAAACGGGCCGCATAAAATACTTTGGCGGGCCGCATGCCGTAGTTTGCCCACCTCTGCTCTACATGATCATTGCATAAGTTTTCGAAGCACTGTTTACAATTGCGTAACAGGCATTACTTGCTAATGGACTACTTAATATTAAAAAGTCCATGACTTGCTTCCCAGTCTTGCATAATGTGACCGATTGCGCGTTATTACAAATTATTAAGAGATAGATGGGGCGGGAATCGGAATCGGGAAAGTGACCGGGAGCGGGAAAGCGACCGGGAGTGGGAGAGCAAGCGGGAACGGGAAAGCGACCGGGAACGAGAAAGCGACCGGGAACGGGAAAAGGAGCAGGAAGGCGACCGGGAGAGGAAATGCGACCTTGAGCTGAGGTAAAGCAACTGAGAGCGAAACGGAAAGCAAGCGAGAGCGGGAATGCGACCGGAATCGGGAAAGGGAGCGGGAGAGTGACCGGGAGCGGAAGTTCGACCGGAAGTGGGAGAGCAAGTGGGGAAGGAAACGGGAGCGAGAAAGAAAACGATAGAAAAACCTTTAAAAACTTCAAGCAACGCCGGGTACCTCGTTAGTAAAATTATAATGAGAGTCAATAAAAAACAAACCGGAACGGTAAAGCAACCGGGAGCGGGAGGGCGACCTGGAGCGGGGGCGGGAATACGACCGGGAGGGAAAAGGGAGCGGGAGGGCGACCTGGAGCGGGGGCGGGAATGCGACCGGGAGCGAAAAAGCGAGCGGGAGAGGGGGCTGGAGGTTGACCAGGAGCGACAAAGAGAACGGGAGCGAAAAAGTGAGCGGGAGTGCGACCGGGAGCGGGAGGGCGACCGGGAGCGGGAGGGCGACCTGGAGTGGGGGCGGGAATCAAATATAAAGAAAAAATTTTTGAAATCCGTCACAAAATTAGCGGAGCGGAGCGGGTGAGCGAGCGGGAACTATATATATATATATATATGTGTATGTATGTGTATGTGCATGTATGTTTGTCTGTGTGTGTATGTACTAGCGGAGATACCCGGTGTTGCCCGGGTTTTTTAGAGGTTTTTCTAATGTTTGTCTCTTTCTCTCCCGTTTCCTTTCCCACCTGCTTTCCCACTCCTGTTCGCTTTCCCGTTTTCGGTCGTTTTCCCGCTGGTGGTCGCTTTCCCGCTGCCGGTCGCTTTCCCGCTGGTGGTCGCTTTCCCGCTGCCGGTCGCTTTCCCGCTCCCGGTCGCTTTCCCACTCCCGGTCGCTTTCCCGCTCCCGGTCACTTTCCCGCTCTCGGTCGCTTTCCCGCTCCCGGTCGTTTTCCCGTTCCCGGTCGCTGTCCCGTACCCGCTCACGTTTGCTCTCCCATTCCCGCTTACGCTTGCTTTTCCGTTCCCGCTCGCTGTCCGTTCCGGGTCGCTTTCCCGTTTCTATAATAGACAAACTAACCCACAAACATTCATATATATATATATATATATATATATATATATATATATATATATATATATATATATATATATATATATATATATATATATATATATATATATATATATATATATATTGCGAATAAACTGTGTATCAATAGCTTTTCGTTTAGGTGGCATAATTAATTCGATAGAAAGATTTGAAATTTGAAATTGTATTTTTTCAGCCAATTTTCAATGTATGACGATGTTTTAAAGGAAATAGTTTTGTACTTTATATATATATATATATATATATATATATATATATATATATATACTTCCCGCTCGCTCACCCGCTCCGCTCCGCTCATTTTTTTGACGGATTTCAAATTTTTTTTTTATATTTGATTCCCCTTGACTCTCAAGGTTGTGTGAAAATTTCATTACGATCGGATGAATGGTGTAGCAATGCATAAAGGCCATTAACATACAAACATTCATTTTTATATATATAGATTGAATAATAATTTTATTAGCTTCGTTCGTTTTCTGAACTTTTACTTCGTGTTAGTTGAATAAATTTTAATTTTTGAAAAAACTAGTAATAACAACAAATACTTTTTACATTTTTATTTGAACTTTGCTTTGTCATAACAAACCTAGATAAACTAGAGAAAAACAGGAATAAATTGCGATCTGCTAGTGTAAATACTTCAGTATTTATTTCTTACATAGTTCTATTTCAGTTTTTAAAAAAATGAGCAAAGGACTATAAACTATATATATATATATATATATATATATATATATATATATATATATATATATATATATATATATATATATAAAAATGAATGTTTGTATGTTAATGGCGTTTATGCATTGCTACACCATTCATCCGATCGTAATGAAATTTTCACACAACCTTGAGAGTCAAGGGGAATCAAATATAGTAAAAAAAAATTTGAAATCCGTCACAAAATGAGCGGAGCGGAGCGGGTGAGCGAGCGGGAACTATATATATATATGTTTGTGCGTATGTATGTGTGTATGTATGTATGTATGTATGTGCATGTATGTGTGTCTGTGTGTGTGTTTATGTATGTACTATCGGAGATACCCGGCGTTGCCCGGGTTTTTAGAGGTTTTTCTAATGTTTGTCTCTTTCTCTCCCGTTTCCTTTCCCACTTGCTTTCCCACTCCTGTTCGCTTACATCTGTACTTAACATCTTGAAACATTTCAACGCAGTGTTTCACTTCGCATATAATTACCTATCTGGCAGCAGTCTAGCTGTCGAGTCGAGCCGAAGTAAGGAGTTCCGAGCCTATCATAGTCGTAGTCTAATGTTAAGTAGCTCCGAGAGACTGAGACTTCTAGCCATCATTTTTTGGTGATGGTCTGTGGCTCAGTTGGTAAGAGCGCTTGCATTTAGGCGAGGCGGTGTTGCCGTAAACACGTGGGTTCGATTCCTAGTAGAGTCTTATAAATTTGCGTTACTTGTGGTGACAGTTAGTCATCCTATTTGTAGGCTCTTGAAACATTTCAACGCAGTGTTTCACTTCGCATATATATATATATATATATATATATATATATATATATATATATATATATATATATATATATATATTTATATATATTTATATATATTTATATATATATATATAGGTCAATATAGTATATAGCCCAATCATAGTCAAATGTGGTTGTTCCGCTAGTTTTACCGGAAAAATATTTTCTTTTAATTTTTATCTTCTTTGTAAGTCAAATATAATTGCGATTTAATTATAGAGGAAAAATAATGACTCTACTTGAGGCTCGGAACGGCCATAATATAATTGAGCTGACGATGCTGAAGAACTGCATGCGTTCTCGTACACTTCCTCGTTCCGGGATGTCCCCGTAAATTTAAATCTGTTTAGCCGTGTTAACCGCATAATTTTATGTTGGCGAGCTATTTCTTTCATGCATCAGATCTGACTTATTGAAGACGATCTTCTTTTTTTTAGTGCCATGGATTCGGAAATAAAAGTGGATTTTATGTGCAAAAGATCGCAGATGAAGGGACGAATCAAGACTGACAGTTACAAGAATCGCTGGTTTCGAATGACGAAAACAACGCTCTTTTACTGTGACGGCAAGATCGACGTGTGAAATATTAAAATTCTTGATACATTTTATATAGCTCTAACTAACTATACTAACTATAGATAGTACATAACTTCTTTTTTTTATTTTCTTTATTCAGACTGGAATTGGTAAAATAAAAGGACAGATCGATTTGAGCACAATCAGAGCGGTGGAGGATGTCGATGGCGAGGTATTAGGAAACAAAACAAATGTATTTCAAGTAAGTACAATTCAATACATTGGTAAATCGTTCTATTTCATGTAATCGTACAAACTGTTTGTTAATAAAAGCAAAGATGAATAATGCCTGATAAAAAGTAGCATCCTTCATTATAAAGATAAAAAACGTTATGAATAAATGTTTTTGAAAATTTTTTTTATAATCGTTATGTTTCGAGAAGAAATCCACGAAGTGAACTATAGGGCTTTTGAATATAATACAATCTCAGCTCTAAACACGATGAGAAGTAGTGAGATTGAAACGAGTTAATATTTTGATGCCAACAATTTATTCAATTTTTTAAAGCAAACAAATGTATCAAGAAATGATACAATATACTAACTAATTTGTAAATCTCACAGTGTACCATGTTTGTAAGCTAAAATGTTGACCTACCCTTAGGTTAACAACCCTACTTATTATTTAAATTTTGGTTTTGCTGGATTATAAATTTTTAAGTTTTTCAATGAGAAATTGCAACTGTGCTAAATTTTTAAAATTTCAGTTAATTTTTAAATTTTAGAAGTTAATGTTTAAACAAGCTTTGTATTATATAAATTTCTTTTTTTTATTTGTTTTACCTTGCTGCTCAAAGCTGTAAAGTAAAGATTAACTTTTAGGAAATTACTTCAAGTTTTTATGAATTGAAAGAGCATTATAAATCTTGTTTTAGTAAAACTTTTGTTTTACTATTATAAATACTATAACCTATCTTGTTCTTCAACCTTTTTATTCAGAAAATAGTTTGTGCCACTAGAGTTAATGATTAACATAAACATTCACCTAGTTGCACTGGGACGGCAATTTTTAATAATTCAATCGAGGAAGATTATATTTCTCTGGTTTCTTACTTTTAATTCACTTCTTTGAATTGAAACAAACTTTTTTTTTGTTATAAACTTCCTTATTATTATAACTATCTATTAGAATAATACAAAATTATATTAATCGCAATTCAGATAGCATACAGGGAAGACAGAACCGAATCCGATTACTGCTTGTACATCGTTGCTGCTCACGACAAGCAGAGAGAAGAATGGAAGGAAGCTCTCCGGAAAGGTGGAGAATTTTTTCTTGCTCGAAAAAACGTTTTTTATTCGTTGTTTTTATTTTTGTTGTTTTTATGTTGTTGATTATTGATTTTAATGATAGGCTTGAGACTGTTAAATTCTTCAACATCTTTTATTCAATGTAGCTTAATCTTTCTATAAAAATTTTATATTTTTTATGCTGACATGTTAAACTTTTTATTTTTATTAAGAGATAATATTTGTTCTTTTAATTGAAAACGAAAACGTATATAATTATTATTTAACAAGTAAGCCATAAAAAACAGTTTTTTCACAAATCCCTTATATTTCAGCATTTGCTGTTTTTCATGTATTGCAACTTTTTTTAAAATGATATTTTTTGAATTTATATATTTAAACATCTATATTTTTGTTTTAAAAACATAGATAAGTATTATTTTTAATTACAAATATTTTTTTTGAAAATTTTTAAACTTCAATAGAATCCATTGTCATGAGGAGCGAGCCTATATTTCAAATTTCAGCTCGATTGGATAACGGGAAGTTAGTTAAATTTCACTTTCAAGGTTTGCAAACATTCAAACAAACAAGACCTGCAGTGAGGTTAATATAAGGGATTTAACAAACTAGTTTTAAATAATTTTAATTAATTTTTTTTATCTTAAAAAGCTCATTACGACTAATTAGTTAGAGTTTTTTTTCTATTTATTTATTCTCTTTTATGCAAATATAACAAAAGTAAATAACAAGTTAAGAATTGGATGTTGAACTTGTTGTGAACTATAAATATCTACTCATAATAAAAAAAATTACCGCTTGTTATATTATAATAACCCATATTAATATTATAATTACTTGTATTAACTTCATAATAAATCTTCATTAGATTATAGATTTTCATATTTATATTGTTATCCAAACAGTATAAGTGGCCTGTTGGCCATTCTGTTTGAGAAAGAAAAATAAATAAAATAATCATTTTATTTATTTTTCCAATGATTAATAAATATATTTTTTATTTAAAACTATTGTCCCTATAAACAACATTATTACATTTTATTACAATTTGGGTTATTTATGCATAATATAGTAAAGAGAATTTTGGTATATACGGTAATTTAACACAATACTGAAATTCTCAATTTCTCAAAGCCGCTGACAACCGGAATGCCCGATTCTCAGACCGCTTCCACCCCGGGATCTGGCAGCATCGACTGGTCCGTTACAGCTGCTGCGACTCCAAGTACTTCAACGACAACGGATGCCAGCCGACGTCTTACGGAAAATCGACTGCCGTTAAAAATGGTTTTTTCCAGTTTGTTTATCGTGGTATTTTTATTTTATTGCCAAGTATTTTTTTCTAATACTACTATACGCTGGCAGCTGGCGCTGGTGGCAGAGCGGTAGAGCGCTCGCCTGTTGATCGTTAGATCGGCAGTTCAAGCCTCACCTGCGTCACCAGCGTAACTCCCTTAGGCAAGGAGTTCACTCGCATTGCTTTCTCATGTCTATGAAAATAGCGTGTTCTTCGAAGTTTCCGATCCAAAGGAACCTTCGTAAGCGCCTCTGACTTATCTGGCGCTATATAAATTCATCATTATTATACTATTTGTTTACGGTAAGTAATGTTTTATTTAAGTTCGCAATTAGTTCACAGTCAGGATAACAAAATGTCTGTTTAAGTATTTGATGATGATAGCTTATAATTATAATTCAATTATAAACTATAATTAAATTTTTGTTTCGTTTCGCAGAAAATGCCGAAGGACCACCTGTCAATAACAGAAAATCTGTTAGTTATTTTGTTTTTTTGTTTAGTTATTCCATTAATTGTTATTTTGAAGGATTCAAAACTAATCGTTTTCCTATCTTGTAGTGTTACGGAAGTAAACGAATGAAAATGTCGCTTTCCCGCTCCCGGTCGTTTCGATATGGAAAAACGTCCAACCCTAGCGTAGCGTGGAATAGGGAGGTTTCAAAAATAAATGATGGTGATGATGATGATTTATAGGATAAAATACAGGCTCTAAGGATATAAGCTATTTGTAACTATATTTTTTTATTCTTTATTTGTGGAAATTTCATTTTATCGAGTTTCTTTCTGTAAATTTCTTAATGTATTATATATTTAATAAATCTTATAATTTTTAGTGATGAAAGTTATTTTTTAAGTAATTAAAATTGAAGTTTCATTTAAATAACATTTAAAAATTGAAATTGAGATTAAATAGCGTAAAAGAGCTCTGAATTCAATCCGGAATAAATCTGAAATTGTTTCTTTAATTTCAGGTTTGTACGTTTCCTTCCAGGCGGTACATGGAGAGATTGAAGAAATAATGGGAAAAGAAGCACATCTCATTAAAGGCGTGGCATTCTCTGGAAAAATGGGATTTCCCGACATCATCAGACCAGGTAAATAAATATCGACTCGAATGGCAGATTTATTTGTATTTAATTGATTGTGTTTAATTGATAGATCATGGAATTTGGTTAAAAGCGAGAATAGTTGTGGTAAATCACCATGGAGATGAGGTGCAGGTATGGTCGGTTGTGATTTGTCGATTAATTGTAAGTTTCTGGTTTGTGGTGATTTGGTCATTCAAAGTCATTTTCTTGTTGTTATTAATGATTGTTTTGTTTGTTATTAGTGAATATTTTGGTTGATTTTAGTGAAGGTTTCGGTTGATATTTGGCTGGTTATGATTTATTAGACTTTATAATTATTTAAATTTAATATCGGCAAGTGTTATGATTTGTTCAGGCATGCAACACATATATTAAGAACCACGTTCACCACATATGATAAAAACCATATGCACCAAATATCATAAAAACCATTTCTCTGCATATCATAAGAACCACATGCATAACATATCATAAAAACCATTAGCACCAAATATCTTAAGAAACATGAGCACCAGATATCTTAATTGATGGAACCTTGTAAACATAAAGATGATGACTGCCATCATGTAAGGTTGTTGAATCAACGGTCGAAAGCTTATAGCTCAAGGCCTTGATAAATTAAATCTCAAACTATTATGAATTGTTTACTTTTATTCTGTGTACAAAATAAATCTTTATTAATTTTGAAATAATTCTGTTTCAAAGTGTGACGACTCTCGACTGGCCACCCACGGTGCGAGTTATCTCTGCCTGCCCGACAAGATTCATCAGACGAAAGTCTGTCATTCTCATTTTCATGCAGCTGAAAAGGAAGTGGTCGTCATAGAAACGCTTCTCTGCTCTACGAAACTCACTCAAAATGGTGATTATTCGTTTCCATTCATCTGTGTGTTCTTTCGTTAATGTTCCAAGAGGACTGAGTGGATTAATTTTCGTGTTTTTTTATGTATTTATTTATGAAATATTTATGAAATATTTCAGTTGATATAGTAAGACTGCTGAGGTGGAAATCTACGCAGGAAAATTTAGAAGATGTCCTTGAAAAGTTTATGAAGGTCGATGGAAAAGAAGTCGTTAAGGTCGGTGGAAGCATTCTCATTGGTTGTTGTTTGATGCAGTTTTGTTTTCATTGGTTGTTGTTTGATGCAGTTTTGTTTTCATTGGTTGTTATTTGATGCAGTTTTGTTTTCATTGGTTGTTTGATGCAGTTTTTTTCTCATTGGGTGTTGTTTGATGCAGTTTTTTTTCATTGGGTGTTATTTGGATTTGATATTTAATGCAGTTAATAATGTTTTTGTTTCAGTTCTTGCCAGATATTCTCGATGCCATGTTTGACATCTTCAGTAACACTCAATTGGACCAACAAAGTATTTCTTTCAAATCTCTGGTAATTTCATTTCAATTAGATAAATTTTTTTTATATTAACTTCACTGTGTTTGCTTACTTGCTTGAGCCATACATTGGGTTCCTTTACCACTTAAAAACCAACTTTCCGTTATCCAATCAAGTTGAAATTTGTTGGGTTTATTTGTCGCTGCAGACTTTACATTCTAATAAATATTTAGATTAATCTGCGGTTGCGTTGCAGCAGAAAAAATTACTACGGATTTGGTAGGTAGTCTTCTATGCGTGGCTTTAGGGAAAATGCGTGCCATATACATTCCTCTTGTACTTCTCTTTATTCTGCGATGGCCAGTGCTGGAAAGCCATGTTGAAAGGCATGCCAGTTGTCCTTGACTGATTCACTGGAATGCTCTGGTAGTGTTCAATATATATATATATACATTTTTAAAGGCGAATAATGTGAGGTGATATTTTGTGTCGTAATCTTCAGCTTGCTCGGACTTAGTATATTAATTTGTTAGTTTTTAATTAATTAAATACTGTGATACTGATACTGTCGTTCTAGTTACTACAGTGGTTTGGGTTTATTTGTATTTATGGATTGTATTGAGCTTAAGAATATCAACAATTATTTTTAGCTAAGTGATTAACCAAAGAATATTGACTTATATTTTTTTCTGCACTTGCATTGTAAATATTCTGTAGAGCTATTGTGTCTTAAGTTAGGTAGGTAGGTAGGCAGGTAGGTGATTATACAGGTGAAGTAGTGTCAGTCTATATAGTCTGGTTCTTGGTATTGAGTTTGAGAATAAAAAACACTCGTGGTCCAGTCACTCAGTCAATCACAGTCTGCAAACTCTCTGTGTTGTTGTTGTTTTCAGATATGAGTTGATTGTACACAAAATATTGCTGTTGTTGTTGTTGTTTTCAGATATGAGTTGATTGTACACAAAATATTGCTGTTTTTAGTGTCAGTTTGTTTGTTTATCTTTCTCATGATAATAAATGAAAGTAATAATTTTTTTAAAGAAATAGTGGGTTTTATAAATATTGATTTTTAATCACCATGTTGTGTTTATCATGATGAATGGCGACTGCAATTTTGCTGCCATGTTTATATGTTCATATCATGGTAATTTCTTTTAAATTTGTTGTATTTAAAAAGAAAGTGGAGTTTTTAAACGTTTAAAATGATTGAGTTTAATAATGAACATTTCAGAAAAAAGAAAAGTTTGTCAGGCTCGAATAACGTCTGGAAAGAATTGATTCGTCACAGATTTTCAATCTCGATCGATCAGATATTAAAAACAATCCGGCTGTCATCTGCACACGCACACACACATCTATTCCACACGAGACGAAAAACACACGTTACCGATTCATTTTGATTTTGCCGCGTGTCTTCACAGAATCATCACCAGCCGCCACGTGCTTACCGAAACAGAAGTGGACTGTGTTTATCTTTTTTGCGGTTCGGTTCCCATTTCTAGCTGAGTGAATAAAAATAATATTTCTACACGCCCATCCCTGAATGCCTCAGCAATTCGAAAATAACATGGCTAACAACAAAGAAAATATTGAGAACCACATCACTACAAGACTTGACCAAGTTCATCTAAAGTGAGTTTCTGGTGTCACGTGTGAGAGTATATTGCATGATGATAATAGTGTTATAATTCAAGTTAACCGTTGTGACAAGAAAGTAATAGAATAGCTACATAGTCTACATACAGGATTTTTTTCTTCATTCAGTGATGACCAGAACTGGAAAGCCAAGTTAAAAATCCCTGCCAAAGATAACAGATACAAAACCACTGTGAGTCGGTTTTTATTTTACATTATTGATATTGATTAAATGTTTAATAGTTTTATAATTATTTTATTATTATCTGGTATAATAATAATTATTACCAGTTATGTATGGATTGAAGATAGGTAATTGTTAGCCATCCATGTTTATTTATATAACTTTCTAAGCTGCTGTTGCTCGTCTCGATGAGTGACACCCGTTACAAATACAAGTTTACGAGCAGATTTTTAAACGGGCATCTTTGCCGTGCTTTCCCGATGTCCTGCCTGTTGTTAAACCGTTTCGATTTCTCACGACAGGACGTCACAGACACGAAGGGCAACGAATTCGAAGACTACTGCCTACGTCGCCCACTTCTCATGGGCATCTTCGAGAAAGGCTGGGAGAAACCGCCCCCCATCCAAGAAGCCAGCATCCCCATCACACTGGCAGGAAGAGACATCCTGGCCCGGGCGAAAAACGGAACGGGAAAGAACGGGGCCTACACCATTCCCATTTTAGAAAGAATCGATACCGAGAGAAATGCCCTGCAAGGTGGGTTTGCTCGGCTTTTTTTTATTCGTTACATTTGACGAGAGCATCGATGGTTACGCAATCGTATGGTGTTTTGCCGCAATCCGTAATTTACGTAATCGAGTCCTCGATCGTTTTGCCGTGCAGCCCTTGTCATCGTGCCAACGAGAGAACTCGCACTACAGACCAGTCAGATCTGCATAGAGCTCGGCAAGCACATCAACGTTAAAGTCATGGTGACTACCGGTGGAACTAACCTCAAAGACGACATCATCAGACTCTACGACCCCGGTAAGAACGGTTTTTCATACGATGTTATTTATTTGTATGCACATCTCTTTCCATACAATTGTGCTTGGGGTCTATAAGAGCAGTGGATGATTAAGAAGGACTTGTATGTTTATTGTCTAATTTTCGTATAATCTGTATTTTAACTAACATGATTTTAGTTAGGATACTTCAGCATATGCATATGTATATTAAGGCTGTGAGTTGTCTTCTGTCAGTATATAACATTTGGCTAGTTGTGATAAAGTGGTATTTAAAATATAAGGATGTGGTAAAGTGGTAATTCAGAAAGCGGGATGTGATAAAGTGGTAATTATGATAGCATGAAGTTTATTACAACATATCGAGTGTTTTAAAAATTATTTTTAAAGTTATACGTTTAGGCGGACAAATTACTGTCGCAAGACTTCAAAGGAATGCTGGACAGTATCATCAACTTCTTGCCAAGAGATCCTCAAATACTTTTGTATTCTGCCACTTTCCCTCTTACCGTAGGGTAACTTTTTCGTAATTCAAACCAGAAGAAGCCTGATGGACGAACTGACGCTTAAAGGCGTCACGCAGTACTACGCGTTCGTACAAGAGAGACAGAAGGTCCACTGTCTCAACACTCTCTTCTCCAAGGTGAGACGCTGGGGATTGTTATATCACGACTACCTGTTGTTATTTAACGACAGCGTACGAGTGATGTTCGAAAACGAACGGTGTTTTTTTTTTAGTATTTTTTTCCTTTTGACGTTTATTTTTTTTTATTATTACGGAAACAGCTTCAGATCAACCAGTCGATAATATTCTGCAACTCGACTCAGCGCGTCGAACTCCTCGCCAAGAAGATCACGGAGCTGGGCTACTCCTGCTTCCACATACACGCCCAGGAGCACAGGAACAGGGTCTTCCATGACCAGACAGGGCCTGGGGCGCAACCTCGTCTGCTCCGACCTGTTCACGAGAGGAATCGACATTCAGGTCGGTTAAATTACGGTGACCTACCTGCGCAGGTGTCGTAGGATGAGGTTCGAGCTGGGCTCACCTGTTCTGCACGGCAGGCATGCGTTGTAAACACTCGCTAATTTAATGCAAACAGGCTGTCAACGTGGTGATCAACTTCGACTTTCCGAAGCACGCCTAGACTTACCTGCACAGGATCGGCAGGTCTGGCAGGTACGGACACCTGGGCATCGCCATCAACCTGCCCTCGTCAAGAGAGACTGATTGATCTCTGCTGCCATGATCAGCTGATTGATGATTGTTCTGTTTGCTTGTTTGTATGTATGTATGTATGTATCACACTTCTCTCTCTCTCTCTCTCTTGTGTGTGTGTGTGTCAGAGTGGTGATAAAAAACGGTTAATAATAGAAGCGTGAAATTAAAAAGTTTATAATGATGATGATGATGATAGTGGAAACGAACATGCGGTGGCATAAAATGCGGATTGATGGAACCGATTTGTTGGTCCTTCCTCTTCTTTTGTGGTATCTGGAGTGCAGCCACGTGATACACACACGCATATATAATTAATTAATTATATATATATACACGTGTGCAAAAAGTCGAAAATTTTAATTAAGAACTCTTGCGTCGTCAATCAGAAGAACTCTATTCCACACAAGAGGAAAAACAAGTTTATGAGCAGAGTTTAATAATATCACTATTATCAGTATCATTGAACACAAATGTTTTCAAAACTTGCTCTCAATTTTCGTTGTTGTGGGTTCCCTGGTGGTTTTTCAAGGAATCTGGGTTCTCACAATACAGCCCGCACATTGGACACGTGATGATCTGGGTACTTGCAAGCTCCCTCTCGTTCTCGATCCTAGCTTCCTGGGGGAAGGGAAATTCATTAGCCGAGGTGAGAAGGAAGACTTTTCCTGACTTGTAGGATTTGCGCACACCATGGGTTTTCTTCGCTGGAGTCGCGTCCATATGATCTCCTACTCGCCGGATTGTAACCTTCGCTAAGTAAAAAAATGCCACATCATTAAGACATTAAGAGTACATATAATGGATTTTCTGAATTCACTATAACACTAGCTAACCATCGCGGTACACTTTCTCTCCTCCGCGACTTCTATTTAAGTCCCCCTTAGAACACACAATTTCTTCCTTGAGGTCAAGGATCTGGATGGTCTCTTCTATCGGGAGGTTTGGTGACCACCTCGTCACCCGGATTGAACTTTTTCCACTTATGATGAATAGAAAGTGGAACTCTATATCTAAAATTAAAAAGTATATTATAAAGTTCGAATAAAACATTAAAATTCAACCTGAAACTTACTAAGCGCCATTTCAAAAACCGCTGGAAAATGTAAACAGGAAGATCAGTGGCGCTGCTGTTTTTAACATTCCAGAAGATGCTTACATTTTCAGATGTAATTATCGTTGTACGGTTACTGTTATTATTATTACGTCAACGTGTAAGAGGGAAGTCAAAAGCAATAAATTTTTCAAAGTTTAATTTTTCATTTTTTTCTATGAATATTTGATAACTTTTTTAGAGAGGGAAATCACTGGTGTAAAATCACACTGAAGATTAGGGTTGCAGCATAAGGGCCCAACATTTTCTACCACACTTTCTGCACTTAGATCCATTAGACGAGCACACTGCACCAGAAAAAAAATCATTTTTTTTCAGTGAGGGGATTGAGGGCTGAAACTGCTTGAAACGGTTAAACGACGTAGGCACTAGGCAGTGTTATATTTAGCCATATTACTGGTAATATAGTACAAAGTACAAATGTTTTTGAACTGATTCGACGCCGCCACATAACAGTACTCCAGGCAAAAAAAAGTAAAATTTTCAAATCTACACATTTAAGTGTAAGTATATCTTGGGTGATGTATACTCGCCTGCAGTGGCGGATCCAGATGGGGGATGCAGGTATGCCATTTCCAAAAATATTTAAAACTTTCACATTTTTCTCCCCGAAAACCTGATGTGAACGGGGGGGGGGAGTATAATTGTGGGTACTTTTCGAAAAATTTCCAAAACTGGTCATTTTCAAAACATTTTTTTACGGATAATTTGGTGGGTGGTACACCACCTGGGTCCGTCCCTGCTAACCTGGTGGAAATTCGAATAATACCGGATGCGTCGATATATAGGCCAACTAAATAGTACAGAAACTATTTTAAAATTAAATTTCCCAGAGAATGAAGGGCTGTGTTTTTCAGAGAAAGTCAGAGCTCTCAGTGTTACCTCAGATACTGAGGTGTTATTTTGGTATCGGCTAAACGTCTATAGACAACAGGAATAAAAATATTATATGCAGCCGAACGTATCAATAGCAGAAATACAATTATATGCAGCTTAACGTATGAATAGCAGAAATACAATTATATGCAGCTGAATGTATGAATAACAGAAGTACAAATATTGTATGCAGCTAAACGATGTCTAGACAGCAGAAATGCAAATCCTGTATGCATGTATGCATTACAATCGTATCAAGAAGTTGAGAGAGGAAAGTTACACTTTCAGTGACTTTTACACTAATTAACACCAATTATACTATTATAGGTTCACTCGAGCAAAAATACTGGTTCGAAGAATAAACCACGGGAGATTTCAGTTAACAATAATAGTTAATAATAAGCATGTGATCTTGGATTGTGTAATATTTATTCACTTTTGAGAACCACCATTTAGTAGCAGGTATAGCGCCACAAGGAATTGTGTAACCCAGTGCGGTATTAACTCACGACTTAATTATTCCTTGAACTTACGAAAAAACAGATGAACGGGGGTAGGGGGTAAACTTAGTAAACTTTTCATATTAAAAAAAACAATGATGACCGATGATGGGCAGGGGCGTCATTTGGACAGCAGGGAAAGGAAACGACCCCTTTTTCTGAAAAAATAAGGATTTCTTTTGGGAAAAGTACCTACGACTAGTCGCCCGGTCATCAGCTATTCTTTTTTTTTTTTTAGAAAAAGTTAAACATTTAGTTGGAAAAATTGTTGAATGTTTTGGTATTTGAAAAATTTTCATGATTTTGCTTCTGGGAAAGGGTAGACTAATTTATTTTTGTCGCTGGGTTAAACAACGGCTAAACATAATTTCATACTGACAAAGATTTCTAGAGAATAATATTTTTAATTCTAGGTGACAACATCACGCCCTATATCTGGATATAGAATAAAGACATCAAAAACCATAAGTCGTTATGCATCTTCATTATCTGCCCTTTGTGGTTTTGGCACGCTAAGTGTTTATTCGATAATTATACAGTATATTAAGTGATGGTTGAGTTTCTCGCAGCTGATGACAGAAGCAGGAATTTCAACTTGATCGTAGGTACCTATAATGGGCTTGAAGTAAGATGCACTTCGCGCTTGGGAAATTTCGTATTTCACAACGTTTTACTTAACTCGCTTTCGTCTCTGTATGTTTGTTTGTTTGTCTTTCTGTCCGGATAAATCTTGCAATTGAATTTTCGATCACTTCGCAACAAGTTTTGTGTCTTTCTCAGTCAAATAGTACTTAATACAGAAAATTGAAACTCGAATGAAAACGCCGCGCTGGTCTAAAAAAATAATTGTATTTCCCGAAGGAAATGAAACAACTAAACAACCTTGTAACTTACTAAATATTATTTATTACTGAATTATAATTAAGAGTTTGGTGAAATTTATTAATGTATTGATGATTAAGAAGATGAACTGATGGTGGTGGTAATGATAGATAATGTTAGCGATGGGGATGTTGATGATGATGATGATTATGATAGTGGTGGTGTGTGGGGGTGATGATGATGATGATGATGATGATGATGATGATGATGATGATGATGATGATGATGATGATGATGATGATGATGGCTACGCTGATTGATGATGATTTCATAAGTAGACTGGGAAGATTTGTGTGTATGCATTTCCTCTGATCTCTTCTGAGGTTGGTTATTATAATTGTTGTGTATAATTTCATCATCCGCAAGGAAAAAACACAAAGAATAAATGAGAGGAAAATACGCAACTAATACATCCTACGCTTCTTTGCTTTAATTTCGACGTATTTTCGATTAATTAGACCGCTTTCTTCTTCTTTTTTGTCGTATTTTTGAATTATAATTAAAATGGATTTTTAAAAATTTAAGTTAAAAATCGTTTAGAATCTATCATTTTAAAGGTTTTAATGAGTTTGAACGGCAAAAAACAAAATATGCGCAGAATTCAACAAATTCTTTCACTTCTCCTTTCATTATACATTGTCGCTTTTGAAAGCTCGATCGTTCGCATGCCTGCCGTTTAAATTCTTTCTTTATTTACAAACAATTTCGTCTGGTCACGTATTCATCCAGATATGTTATATAGATTGTGGTATTATTATCAAGATCCATTACCTATATCTGCATCATCAGTCGCAGGTATGTTGCAGTTATAGCAGCTAGCTCGTAGTGTTAAGTGAAACTATTTCACGTTTTATCGAGTTTCTAGGATTTTTTTCAACAGCCATTTTTCCAAAAACCGGGTATATTCTACCAAAATATATTTAATTGATACTCTGGTGGGGAGATGCATTCCCCATCCCCCATGGACCCGTCCCTGACTATAATAAACATCATCATTATCCTCTCCGCCCCATTATCTACATCATCGCCATCGTCGTCTCCACAATCATAATCATAATAATTAACAATGCCATCATAATCGTGATCGTGATCACTGTCAAAAGCGTGACAAAGTGGGCAGAGGAGAACATATATATCACCGGGGGCGCCAAAAATTTGAAATATGCATTAAAATTATGAAGATAACCTACAACTGAAAAACGGGTGCCATTGTTTAGCATTTTCAGGAATATTACCAACGAATATCTTAAAGATATCTTTGGAATACTCCATCCACTGCGGTCTTCGACAAATTTTACTGAAAAAAAACCCATAATTTAGTAGCCTGTCCCCTCCCCGGATGCAAACTATCCGTATCCGATACGTCCTTGATCATCGTTATCACCGTCTGTCGAACTTTCATGCCCGTGTAAAAGAGGAGGAAAGAGGAAAAGGATCAACTTATGATCCGCGACAGGAATGTAGGTACCTACCTACATACTTCGGTATTTCCTACATACTGCTATGTAACAATACCACTAACACCTGGCGTGAAGAACTCTAAACTATCAAAACTATCATACTGCTATGTAACACCTGACGTAAAGAACCCTAAACTATCTTGAAAAAACTTATTTAGGTAAATCATGCGATCAACAATTAATTAATAACCGGGCCCGTGTCAACGAAATGTTAAGAAGAGATTACGCGTAAAATTTAATATCATATCTGTAATGGTTATATATATATATATATATAGGTATGTTGCAGTTATAGCAAGTTATATATATATATATATATATATATATATATATATATATATATATATATATATATATATATATATATATATATATATATATATATGCACTGATGATAACAATTAAATGTGATCCGACGCAAGAATGTCAGCAACATCATTGATAGGCATTGACAGCTTAAGCACATAACAAGAATAACATTCAAACAAACAAAACACTTCTATAATGACACACAACTTGTAAGAGACCAATTCATAAATTACCTACATCTAATAAATAATTGAAAACGATGAACTCAAAGAAAGTTAAATGAATTGCTATTTATTTAAGCCAAAGCCAGATCAGGTCTTAATGATGTTCAGATAAACTTCGCGTATGACTTGAAGCAAAATGCCATATAAGTACTACACTACACATTAAAGATGTAGTTACCGGAGAGATTGGAAAAACATGACGCATGATCAGAGCCAGGGTAGGACTGCAGAGCTGACTGGCAATAGCTTAGCCTACCTATCTGGCGTAGAGAAATTTTTAGCCCACGGAAACCTGGCAAAAGTGAAACCTTATCGACTTTTCTTTTTCGAGAGAGGGGGTTTTATTTCTAAAAAAAAGTTGATAAACAAATGAACAAAGTTGCTAACTAGGGGAGTGAATCTTAAATCGATTTCACTTTGTCGGTTAGTTAAGCGGCTCACTTTGGGCTTTCGCATGGCAATTGTCACTTCCTTAATGTTCTCAAAACTCGATTATTGTTCCAAATCCATGCTAGTTCGACTCCCGAAGCTCTTTTCTAATTATACTATTAAAAGATCTTAATACCGACCTGCAAATATTTTTTGAATCATTTTATTATCAGCATGGTTTATGATACACTGGTCAATTATGTGATGGTATACTTCCAACTGTACACCTACATGGTTTTCATCAAAATGCTGTAGAGAGCGTCATCAGTTCAAGGAATTTAAATTAATAATTCAATATGTAGTACATATGTACACATAAACAAGTCAACAACACTAGGGGAAAGTTATCTTTTGGATCTCCACGGTTGCAATGTATATTAAAAGAGATTTTGAATATTTTTGGTACACCGGTTCATCACAATTTGTCAGCAGCATCATCATCATCATCTCAGTTATCATTCACCGTCGTCTATCAGACAAATTAGATCATTTTGATTCACTCACTAACTCTTTTAATACTCCCACATATTGCTAAAGAGTTAAAGACATTGAACCTGAGAACGATTCAGCCAAACAAGAAGCAGAAGTGCAGGCATTTGAATCAAATCTTTACCAAAGAAAAGCAACTCTTTTCAAAATATGTAATATTTATTCAAAACCATAAAACACACTACATAACAAAAACAAGATGAAATCCCTAAAAAATCTTTCGTTACGAAGAATTAAAACCCCTTGTGAGATCCATCAAACTACACCCGAGTGCCCGGTACAAAAACGACTCTTGCTGCCGGTAATCACGTAACATAATAGCAGATGGCGACTGTCAGTTATTTCTTAAATCAATGATGTCTTTTATTTTCTTTAGAGTAAATTGTAATTTATAAAAAAAGTTGAGTTGTCTTCTTCATGTTGCAGAGTCAATCAACATCAGCAGGTTCCTTTAATGATTCTCGACTGAAAGATAAACAAGATTATTGTTATGACAAAGCACTCAAATCATCTGAGATAATTAAATTATAAGAATAAAACAAGTAAGGATGACTTACTGTATGAAGAGTGATCGATATTCTCAGGTAATTCAGTGATGTTGACCTCAAATCTTTCCTGAACGTCGTTCAAAACCTTGGCGTCAGTTTCGTCCGAAACGAAAGTGATGGCAAGACCCTTTGTTCCGAAACGGCCAGCTCGGGCAACCTGGAAGGATAATAGTATATTGGAATAAATTAACGGTCAGACAAAAATTGAATTATTTGTTGAATAAAATTTTGAAAGTAGTGACATACCCTGTGGAGATAGGTATCAGAGTCTTCTGGCATGTCGTAGTTGAAGACGATGTTGACACGCTCGATGTCCATACCGCGTCCAAACAGGTTGGTGGCAACCAGGATTCTTGAATGAAAATCCTTGAACTGCTGATAACGACTCAATCTGTTTGGGATAATGAATGCAGATTAATTACAATCATTAATTACACTGGCACAACACTGATCAATCAGTCTGAACATATTATTCAAAGTTCTATTGCATCTTATTGGAAAAAAAAAATATATTCAAACACAAACCTGTCATCCTGGGACATGGCCTTGTGGATCGCAAGGGCAGGGAAATTCTGTTCAATAAGCAGCTGAGACAGGGCCATGCACCTCTGAATGGACTTGACAAAAATAATGACCTGGTTGAACTCCAGGGCATCCAGCAGCTCAAACAGCTTCCTGTTCTTCTCGTTGTCCTTCAGCTTGACGTAGTGCTGCCTCAGTCCATGCAAAGTAAGCTTTGTATCGTCATCAACATAAACTTCCATTGGCTAAAAAATAAACTCGGAAGTTAAAGCAACGAAACTATTGATATTATTTTTAATTAATTAAAATTATGATGCCTTATTACCAAAATCATCTAGATACTTTAAACCACACATGAGAATAAATGTATTATAAATCATTACAACTTCACATTGAAAATCACATAGAAAAGATGTAAGTATACGAGAGGGAGACTCTGTGGCACACACTCGTGAGTGAACTTGATCCGCCTGATCGGCCACACGTTTACGCTCTCTTAACTTCGTGAGTGCCGACAAACGCGCGACCTTCCCCGTGAACGTCGACTTTCAATCCAAACCACAACAGAGGCCCGACAAAGGAACGGCCGCCTCGACCGACTTCTGCGCCCCTACAGTATGATCAGGACACGTCCGCTGGTTTCGGCAGCTTCCCACTTGCCGCTTCAAAGCTCTCTCCAACGTAGTGAGACAGCCAAAGAGAGAATTTAAACCGAGATTATCACCAAAAGGACATAGAAAAAACTGAAAGAATTAGAAGTAGGGTTTTCGATAGTTAGCAACCGACGAAGAATAACTAAGTGTGAAGAAATGTGTGGTGTGATTTGTAATTTGGCAATGGAGGCCGATTAAGGCAGTTTACGACAAAGGAGACGGAGATAGTATTTACATCTTGCATGAATTTCTTGCAGACGGGACGAATTTCTTTTCCCAGGGTGGCGGAGAACATCATGACTTGCTTTTCGTGAGGTGTCATTTTGAAGATTTCCTGGATGTCTCTTCTCATATCTACAAAGAAAAAAAAGAAACTTACGTTAATCTAACATTTAAAAGATATGTAAAAAAATAATTATATAAAAGACTAATTGGTTTATAGTGTTATAAAACGCAGAAATACGAAAGCTTACCAAGTTGGTCAAGCATTTTGTCACACTCATCAAGGATGAAATGTTTAAGATGCTTCAGATCCAGAGACTTGTTGCGGACAAGAGCGAGTATCCTTCCGGGGGTACCGACAACTACGTGAGGGCAGTTGTTCTTAAGGGTGGCCTCGTCCTTTGTCATGGCCATTCCACCAAAGAAAACGGCAATCTTCACTCCATTCATGTACTTGCTGAACCTCTCGTACTCCTTGCTAATCTGGAAAGCCAACTCCCTAGTGTGGCACATGACAAGAACAGACACCTGCTTGTCAACAACTTCCAACTGCTGAAGAGTGGCCAGGACAAAGACAGCTGTTTTTCCCATTCCAGATTTGGCTTGGCACACAACATCTAAGCCCAGGATGGCCTGAGGAATGCATTCATGTTGAACTGAAAATTGAATTTCGATAAAAGTTTGATAGAGACAACAAAAGACAAAGAAATAGTTAAAAATAGTTAGTCGTGAAGAATAAAGAGAATGAGTAAATGTAGTCAATTTTGATTAACTGAGTGAAATATTGGTAGAAACAGTTACTTGGGATACTATACAAGATCGCCTAAATTTAAATTAAGAGATTGACAAGAAATTCACCTTCAGATGGATGTTCAAATCCACAATCGACAATAGCTCTCAATAATTCGGGTTTCAGAAGGAAATCCCTGAATCCAGAGCTGTGGATTGAAACGTAAGTTCCTTTAAGATCTTTTTTCTGGCTCCCTGCATCTCCGGCTCCGTCTGTAATGACGTCGTCTTGCTCTTCAGCTTCTTCGTAATCGAGAAGTTCATCGTTGTCGGCCATTTTTTTCTAAATTAAAATATGATAAGTTATGAACCGCGTTTGGCAGTATAAGAACAAGTAGATGTATAAAATCACTTAGTAAGCCTTATCACATACAATAGATCACAGGTTCACAGACATTAACCTAAACTTCCCATCGCCATTTTAATTAACACTGTCGAAGAGAAATATAGAGTACAGAAACTCACAAAATCGATCAAATATGTTATAAAAGCCACCCAGCCATATAAAATAAAAAATAATTAAACAAACTTATCGAAGAAGTAAAGCTTACCAACGGTAGTAAATCAGATAAAATCAAGAACGTGACGAAGCTTACAAAGAATTATGGCTGACACGATAATCGGAATGGCATTGAGCTTAACTAAAGTAGATATAAATTTAAGCATGGATTTAAATTTTATTATATATTTGGAATTATATATATATAAATATATATGTATATATATATATATATATATATATATATATATATATATATATATATATATATATATATATATATATATATATATATATATATATATATATATATATATATATAATATATATAAACTTGTTCTGAAAGGTAAACGTCTTCATCTTGGCCTTGGTTATTAAGGATCTTGGTGATCTTGGTCTTATTAGAGGAAAAGTCATGGCCACAAATTTGGTCTTGCAAAAAGAGTCTTGATAATTATAAGATTAAAACAAAAACCATTATAGTATTTGTCGTATGGTATTTGTATTCTTAAATGTTGATAACTTATACTTTTTTGTCTCCCGATTAATAGATCGACCACTGATTAATTGCGCCTTCGAACGAAGTCCTCGAAATCGAAATCTGTGTGTGTGTGTAAAGTTCAGAGATGTCGCGTAGCGCCGCTGAAGATCAGTTGTCTGATTTCAAAAAAATGAAGGTAATAAATTAATGTGTATTCTGATCTAGAGGTAAATTTGTCACTTATAATAAGTTATAGTTATATGGATGAGTTTTCAACACTGTAACAGTAAAAAAACCGCGTAAACCAGCTGTTACTAGTTGTCCTTTTTCTTCCGGTATGCAATTTTCGCTTATTTTAAACGTTTGATATGGAAAAATGTAAGAATTTAAAAGATTTCCAATGGAACGCGGGAATTGTTTGCTTGTTATTTATTACAATTGAGTAATGTACGACTTTTGAAATATATTATGTTCAAGGGGGGCCAGCCAGATGTACTTACCACAAGCTTGGGAGCCCCCATAGGGAGTAAAACTGCCTCCCTCACTGCAGGGCCAAGGGGACCAATGCTCCTGCAGGATTTTGTATTTCTGGATGAAATGGCACACTTTGGACAAGAGAGAATTCCTGAACGTGTGGTTCATGCTAAAGGAGCAGGTTGATATATAATATATATTAACTCTGATTTTAGACTAGGGACTTAGAGTCTAAGACTAAGTGAGTGATTTAAAATTGGATTTAACTGATTGCAATTTATCTGACACTATCAAACCAATTTGTAAAGATGATCTGTGATATATCTTGAATTTTTAAAAAAATATGTTTTCAATAAAATGTAATATTTGTATAGCTTGTTTTTTTGAAATTCCTAACTGTTTGTATGTTCAAGAGCTTAAGATATGACTGTTAATTTATTATTAAGGTGCCTATGGATATTTTGAAGTGACTCACGATATTACCCAATATTGCAAGGCCAAGATCTTTGAAAAGGTTGGAAAAAAGACTGATCTCTTTGTCAGGTTTTCAACAGTTGGTTGGTATTTGTTTTGTCATAATTAATTTTTATTGCGTTGAGATTAGTCTGTTTTTTTAATATTAGATTAAATGCTTAAGTGTTTGAATTTTTTTAGACACATTGAGAGAGAGTTTACTGTGATTACCATTTGCCATTATTTTTTAAAATTTGAAACAAACTTTTGATTTCACGAATTTGCCATTTATTTCCCCCCGCACAGGTGGAGAATCAGGGTCGGCCGATACAGCACGAGACCCCAGGGGTTTCGCTGTGAAGTTTTACACTGAAGAAGGAAACTGGGATCTCGTGGGCAATAACACTCCTATTTTCTTCATCAGAGATCCCATTTTTGTGAGTACTGAATGAATCCTGGAAATATTTCTTTTATGATGATTTTGACTTGTAATATTCGATTTTCATAGTTTCCAAGTTTCATCCACACTCAAAAGAGGAATCCGAAAACCAACTTGAAAGTAAGCTGCCTTTTCAGATGGTTGTCAATTAATTGTTTTAATGTTATATATCTAGTTGTGATGTGATGAGTCCAGGACATTGCTTCCCAACGGGCCTTAGGGCCAATTTTTCCTTGTGGGGTAGGACATTTCCCTCTCCTTTGGGGAAATAGAGTTATTTTATACGTTATTAGAAATTTGTAGTTTTTTTTAGATAGATTTTGTGTACACAAACGGCAGTCACATTATAAATCTTTCCCTAACCCCCACCCATGTAAGGGTCGACATAACCCTAACCACTTTAAGCAGTTGAGCAATGCACATCTTCTCCATTTTTAATTTCTGTGATGGAAAGTGCGGAGATGTTAAATATAAATGGCACATGTCATTAACTGAATATAATAGTTATTTGCATTTACTTTCAAATTCTTACTAATAAAATTTACTAATATTTAAAAAAAACCTATTAAAAAGGATAATAAATGCACAGGTAAGTTGTTAAGCTCCATGTAAATGACGTGGTCTGGGTCATTGACATGTTCCGCAACAACACCGGTAACATCTCTTGGGCGGACGTGACAAAGAATGATGATTATTTATTATTCAGTGTTCTTACGGTATCTGCTTGCCATTTCCAGGATGCGAACATGTTTTGGGATTTTCTCACTTTGAGACCCGAGTCCACGCATCAGGTCTGCTTCCTGTTCAGCGACAGAGGAACTCCGGACGGGTTCAGGTTCATGCATGGTTTTGGGAGTCACACATTCAAAATGGTGAACAAAAGTGGAGAAGCTTTCTATTGCAAGTTTCACTACAAGGTGATTTTATATCATATTTCGTTTCAATTTAACGATTTTCAGCATGGTGTGAGTATGTAGACTTATGGTTTACAATGTAGATTGATTGGTTTGCGATAAATAACTTTGCTTTAATTAAGTTTTAATTGTTTGCCCTGAACATTATAATTACAAGGTAATGTAATGCAAAAATTTTAGAACAGCACATCCCTAGTTTCTAGTTTTGCTGTGATATGTAATTTTGGTCAGTCAAAAGATTCATTTTCGAATTAATTAATGACTCTCAATTAATTATTTACGTCTACATTATTATTTCAGCTTGTATGTTCTAGAAATACAAATATTTTTAAATCCCTGATATCAAATTTCACTCCTTCTTTCTCTCTCTCTCTCTCTCTCTCTTGTGGACAAATCTTTGAATTGAAAAACAACGTACTTTTCATCATCCAATCAAGCTGAAACTTGAAATATAGACCGTTCTTCAAGATAATGCATTCTACTAAATTTTGGGAATTTTCTAAAATAATTAATTTTAACTTATAAAAATAGTTCAATATATGTTTTAACAAACAACAGCAAATTCAGTTACAAGGGATTTTTCAAACAGACTTTGTCTCTTTGATTCTGTAATAAAGTTGTAATTTGTTTAGTTGCTTCACCCTTGTTACAACATTAATATCTATCAAACAAACTTTTAATAATATAATTGAAATACACTGGAATAAAATAATACCACACAATGATAATAAAATACTATCATATAATGATAATAGAATGATACCATATAATTAAAATAAAACAATACCATATAATGATAATAAAATAATACCATATAATGGTAATATAAGATAATACCACATAATTATAATATAATTCAATGATACAGTTTGCATTCTATACTGTTGTGAAATTGTGTTAATTATTCGTGCAGTCCAATCAAGGAATCAAAAACCTATCGGCTGCTTCAGCAGCTGAACTAGCTGGAAAGGATCCCGACTACGCAACCAGGGACCTGTACAATGCCATTGAAAGAAAAGAATTTCCATCTTGGAATTTGTCCATTCAAGTAATGACTTTCAAAGAGGCTGAAACTGTGAACTTCAATCCATTCGACTTGACAAAGGTGAGTCAATTTAGTGGCAAAGAGATTCTGACAAGTTTGACAATGAGGGGGATGTGGCTTGTGTCATTTTGCTCAAGCAAACTTTAAATGGTTGAGCGTCAGGTTATTGCATCGGAAATGTGATTTGCGGATTTTTAAGTTCAACTCCTGGTGCTGCACCTGCACCTATCTTGTTAGGTGAAATGAGTGCGCTAGTTTCTTAGGCTGGAGGTTATTATGTTCAAAATTGTATCATTCCAGTGACAATTAAACTGTGGGTAGCAGCAGTTTGATCTCACATGCACGGGTAGTTCTCGGTGCTGCACATACGTATTTCGCAAAACAGCACCCCAGGTCGTGACTTTTATCTTTTAATTATAGGTGTGGCCACACTCGAAGTACCCACTCATTCCCGTGGGCAGGATGACCCTTAACAGAAACCCGCAAAATTATTTCGCCGAAGTTGAGCAGGCCGCCTTCTGCCCCGCGCACATGGTACCGGGCATCGAAGCCAGTCCGGACAAGATGCTTCAGGTGATCTTAATTTAGTGCGTTTAATTTGAGATTTAATTAATTTATTAAGCTCTATTAATACTTATTTGAGCATCAATTTTTTTTGCTTGTACTTATAAGAATTTGAGAAAAATAATATTAGCTTGTATATCAGTTGATCTTAATTTGATTTGTTCGTTTTTTACCCGCCGACAGGCAAGACTGTTCTCATATTCGGACACTCACAGGCACAGATTGGGGACCAATTACAACCAACTGCCCGTCAATCGACCAATAGGGACGAAGGTTTGCAACTATCAAAGAAGTGGACCAATGTGCTTTGACAGTCAAGGTCGGTGATAAGGACAAGATCGTGATTTTCTACTGCCTTGTTCGAATGATTAATGTATGGGATTTAACTGGATTTTGTTCTGTGGACTAGAAAGTTTTTCATATAAATAACAGGAGATGCTCCGAACTACTTCCCGAATAGTTTCAGCGGACCGGATCACGACTCTAAGTATCTCGAGTCCAAGTTTCAGACGACCGGTGACGTGTCGAGATACGAGACGAGAGACGAAGACAATTTCAGCCAGGTCACTGCCTTTTGGGAAAAGGTGAGGTTACTCCTATTTCCATCATGAGTTAGTCATAGTACAAGAGAATAAGAATGTATAATATTATAAGACTGGTGATCCATCTCATTATGGTATTTCCAAAATTATTAGGATTAAGTCTGAACGGTTAAGATTTTATATTTTTTGTTGGAGAAATTTATAAAACTATATAATTTAATATTTAATCTATTATTATAATTATTAATTAAAATTAGTTTCTGCCTTTTTAAGACAGCTCATCTAAATTAAAGACTTTGTGCTAGTTGACATTTTTAGTTACAAATAAATAAATAAATAAATGACTAAATACGACTTTTCGAGATCATGAAACCCGATGAAAGAGACAGGCTCGTCGAGAACATCGCCAACCACTTGAAAGACGCACAGCTGTTCATCAGGAAGAGAGCGGTCGACATGTTCGGAAAAGTTTCGCCCGACTTCGGGAAGAAGTTGGAGGCCAAGCTCAGATCGATGGTTGACTTCATCGAGGTGAGTTTCTCGGCAGGTTACGAGTAATTGTAAGTAATTGAGAAATGTTGTTTATATAAAAGTCATCTATCCGTTTGTTGAAACGATTATAATGTGTTATATGACATTTCTATAGAAGGCTGCCATCTTGTGACTGTATTATATTTATATGCAGGTACCTTAGCGTTATATGTATATATATATTGGATTGAGAAATAGAGTTTATATAAAGTCATATATCTGTTGAAAAGATTATAATTTGTTATATGACATTTTTTGTCACAATTACTTTTATCCTTAAATAAGCTAACGTTAAACAGAGACAATTATTCCCAGGGTCCCAAGCTGTGAAGATACTAAAAGCCAATATCGAAATTGGAACCTTGTTAGCCCGCCAAGCTTTAATGTAGCATTAATTTCTCGAACATCTGGTTTAATGATAATTTGCTTTAGTTTGATTTAGTCATGTTCTTTAACTTAAATTTTTCTGATTTGTTTTGGGTGCTTCAATTAGGGTTCAGCTTTGATTTCAAACAGTTTAGTTCAAATATTTACCAAATGTGCATTAATCAGCATCTAACTGGTAGCATTGAATATTTTTGTTTTTTTTTCTGAACTTCAGAGTTATTGTTGAAATTCATGCAATGTTTTTTTTTCAATATGAGTTATTGTTGAAATTCATGCAATTAAAATGTTATAAAACATTTTAAATGTTCTGTCGTCTACTTATCGTGATGCATGCATGCATGGCCCGCAGTACCATCCAAATCTAATTAATTCGTAGGTACAAACTAACACCTTCCTCCTTGTTTGTCTCAGCTTAGGTATAGCTCAAGTGCATATTTACCCTGTCAGTGATTTCTTGCATGATGGAATGTGATAACAATATTTATGTCATAGATGTATATGTTTATTTGTAACATCCTAAAAAATGTCAAAAAAGATCGTACGAATGTCAAACAAATTACAGCTGAGACATCAATTAATGCATAATACAAACACCGACGAACCTTTTCTCTGAAATATCAAGACAAATACCTAATATAATTATTAACACTGATGGCAATTAATGCAATGAAAATGATGTTTTGCGTACATGGAATCCCTCAAAATAACAAAATAAATTAAAATAAAATTAGAAAATAAAATCTAAAAAGGAAAAGACAGCAAAATATCGCAAAGTATAGACAGTAATGCATGTGACACGATTGAGGGAGTAGCTGCAAAAGAAGTAATAATAAGCTAGTTATCAGAGCTTCCATTTCAAACAAGGAAGCCTTATATGAAATATCCATTCATCATCATCATCATTCGAGCATAAAACTATAAAGAAATAAGACAATGACTAGGATCGGCGGTGATTCGACTGGCTCGGATGAGTGCAGACACCGAAATGAATGAATAAGTAGACTTAGAAAATAAAATTCACAATTCTCGATTTATGCAGTTTGGCTTAGATCGGAGTCAGAGACCGACGGGAAAAGTTAACGAATCGACAATGAAAATTTAGGTTGACAACGAATGCAAATTAGTAGTTAAGAGCACCTGATACTTCTCATCTAATAAAGCTGTTTCAACTAACCGAGAAGAAATTATTTTAGATTTTAACTGAAACAATAGTTGAAGCAGCGGTGGGAAACATTCATTTTTGGCTTTGAAGTTACGTCAGGAATGTGAAGTTGCTTCAAATAATTTATCATAATAACCATTAACCTTGATGGAGCAACTCACTGTTTTATTTAATGCTTCGTATATACGTATGCAAAAATTCAAATGCCGAAACAACCATCTTTGAAAAGCCTCCATTCGAGATCAAATCAGCAAAAAATATTTTGTCTCGTTGTTAGTACTTGAACTCGGGCAGATGAACTGACATGGCCTGGACGATCCACGGGTCACACTTGGATCCCTCTCTGAATTCTTCTATGCTCAACTTGCCGTCCCGATTCTTAATTTTTATTTTTTTAAAGTGTATAAAAAAAACTCTTATTTTATATTTAAATTTTAAATTATCTTAAATAATAAAAAAAACAAATCAGAAGAAAGTAAATTTAGGGCGGCTCGAAAAAAAAAGAGCGGCGTTAAAATGAAATCTCACAAGATCCATCTGCTTGAAGATTTTTTCCACCCTCTTCTCCGGAGTGTTCTCATCCGCTGGAAGATCGACGGTTTTACCGACCATGAGGTAGATGGCGTCGATGATGGTGATCATTTCTGACTTGCTGATGAATCCGTCCCCGTCCAGGTCGTACAATCGGAATGCCCCTGGAGAGAAGTTAAAAATTCTAATTCAACGATTTTTGCAGTTGAAAATAACGAGGTTAGGAACTCCCCTTGCTCTTTTACTTTTAAAAATATATATATAAAATCTGTTGAGCACTTTTTCCTGCTGTATTTTTGCTAATCATGAATGTTTAACTTTATAAATCTTCAAAGTTACAATTTTTGAACCACATGCTTCAAAGTTACATTTTTTTTACAACAGGCTTTAATGATAAACTTTTTAAACCATCGGCTTGAAAATGGCCAGGAACCTGGTATTTTTAAAAGAGTCTGGACAAATATTATAGTCATATAAACATAATGTAGTCAGCCATGTCAACACTTTTACATTAATTTCTTTTTTTCAACTTTCTCATGGATCGCCAAAAGTAGATCGAGGGAAACACAAAATTTTTGTTTTCGATCTAGGTCATGCGTGATTATTTTATAGTAATAAGTGAAGAATCGAGATTAAATCTCACAATCGAGTTTCTCATCCAGCGTTCCCCTAGACGTGATCGACAGTGCTATTATGAACTCTCTGAACGTGACGTAACCTGCCTATAGAATTAATTATTCAGACAATCGAATATTAAAGTTTCAATATAATAATATAATACAACTACTACTACTACTGTTAACAATAATAATAATAATAATAATAATAATAATAATAATAATATGATGATGATGACACAATTGTTTAACTGTAATTTAAAATACTTTGTTGAAATCGAAGACATCAAATATGTAGCTCGCAAATTTGGTAGAATCCCCGTGCGGAAAAAAGTGGTTGTATATTCTGTAAAATTCCTAAAAATGAAATAACAAACCAGATATTTTAAATATAAGTACAAATTAATTTTAAAATTATAAAAAAACAAAGATGGTGATTGAACACTAACTTTCAATATAAAATACATTAAAACTGGTTTTTAGTCTGCTGATAATTCAATTAACCAAAGAAACCTGTACAACGCATTTTTCATAAATTCAAAAATTAGTTTTTCAACCTAAAAAAAATTCACAAACCTCTTTCTTGAGGATGCCATCTGGACACTCAAGCATGAAATCTTTATACCTGAGAGTTCAATAATTTAGTAAAATTTAAAATTTTTAATGTGCACCAGAAGAAAGATTGGCATAAAACTGTAAATAAAACTCATTAAAAACTTTTTCGTAAAATAAACTACACAAACAAATCTCACCATTGTGTAATTTCGTGTTTCTTGACTGTCAAATAACAAATAAAAAACTAAACTATTTGACATTATTTAAAAGACTATTTAGTCAAGCCAATGTGATTTTTAACTGGTGGCAGAGCGGTAGAGCGTTCGCCTGTCCATCGTTAGGTCGGCAGTTCAAACCTCGCCGGAGTCACCAGCGTAACTCCCTTAAGCAAGGAATTCACTCGCATTTGCTAAATGGGTAGGCACCTATAAATGGCTGCCTTTGTAAGTACCCTCCTTCTCTCGCCTTGAGCAAGACTTGTCTTGATAAGGCGTATGCTAAATCTCAATAAAAAAAAAAAAAAAAAACTGACAAACTTATTATTGAAATTTCTGTACAAACCCTTACTACTATCCGGTAATCTTCTGAAGATTACCCTACTATCCTACCACATGTATCTAATATAGTGTGAAGTAATATAAAATACATGAATACGTGCCCCCTAGTTACTAAATTAGGGATACTAATATAGTAAAATATAGTTAGTATAGATAGATAGAAGGACCCAGGCCGCCACTATACTACTACACACTCAAAAACATCAATAATTAATTAGAGCTAGTCAATTGCTGGTTGAATCAATTTCTTTAACAATAAACTAGTTTAAAGTAAATATAAATGAATTGTAACCACACAGTGTGTTAATGCCTTCAATTCTTTAAGATCATTCTTATTCAGCTTTCCATTGCCGCTTCCCATTTCATAAACATCGAGAAATCGTCGGCTGCTTCAGCTTGGCATTCGTGTTTTGGTCGTTGTCAAATATTTTTCATCGATCTCTTTAGAATCGATCGATAAAAAAAACAGCAACCCAAAAACAAGCTCGTATTTAATTTTGACTTACAGCTGCTACTTAGAAAGTGTAAAAATATATTAAATGATCACCTGATAAAGTAATTTGCTCTATTTCATGATGGTTGAAACCCAAATTTAGTTGTTTTATGTTAGTGACTTAGTACTCGACTGGCGCATGCAGGAAAAAATAAAGGGGGAAGTCAAATGAAGGGGTTTTGCAGACGGATAACTTTCCGAACCATTTCCGAACAGCGGCAGTGATTGGGGGGCTGGGGAAGGCAACTTTTAACAATTCTATTTTACGTTTTATCAGCAAAGATAAGTTAAGAGGGAGAGGAATAAAAAAAAGTAGGAACGGGAAAGCAAACATAAGAACAAGCGGAAGCGGTAAAACCAGCAGGATTGGGAAAGCGAGTGGGAGCGGGAGAGCGAGAGATTGAGCGGGAACGGGATTTGTATAGAAAACAGACAAATAAACAAAATTTATATATATGTATAGATTTATAACGTACTAAATTAAAATATATTATATTTACTGTTCGCTCCAAAAATAGAAGCGATAATAAACAAAATAACTCAGATGTACATCATTTCTTTGTAGTCCAGGAGAATTAAATTTTTTCCTTGTTGTACCTAGACAAAATTTACAGCAAGCTGATTTTTGGATATTTTGTTTGTAATACGTTTATGATTCTTCCTGCAAAAATCGGTTGAAATCGTCGTTTCGGAAATTGGTTTTTTGACGCTTTTTTGAAAGAGATTTACCGTAGTGAGCGATAAGTTAGTATTTTCGTAAATTGCCGTCAAGCATCGAATTTCTAAGTTAGGATTTTGTAAAATATCTATTTTTTGGAGTTTTTATTGTTCTTTTTCGAAATGGGTGAACTAAATGAAATGGTATGTTTAATTTGTCGAACTGAATTCCGTTCCGACAACGTCTGTGATACACTCAAGATGGTTACACTAGTAGGTGTTAAAGGTATTGAAACGTTATGTCAATTCAGCGTTTGGTAAAGGTTCCCTTTGACGGCCCGTGCCGAAAAATAATCGTATTATTTTTATTTTGTCACAATAACATAAAAAAACAAATTTAATACCAATTTTAATTTAAAAAAAAACATTTATCGTAATTTGAGAGACTTTGAAAACGTAAGTAGTACCCTTTCAAGCCCTATTTACATCGTAGTTGTGAGTGGTGAGGTACGATGATCGTATGAATGAAATGAATAAAAAATAAATAAAATTAGTTTATAATAAAATTTTATTTATAAAACAAACTATCAGTTGTAAATAAAAATTCCATTAAAATTTTAAAACTCACCGCCCGGTAACTCGGGACGGTTTGCAAGAAGTAAGAAAATTGGAAATTATTAAACTAAGTTAACTTCTTTAAATAAACGAAATTTCAAATTTTTAATAAAGAAAAACTAAAAAATAAATGTTAAAAAAAGTAGTTTATTCGAAGCAACGTCGAAATTTGAATATTTGTAAGCGAACATTGTGTATTTGCGTCGTTTAAACTTTTCCTTCAAATCCTTCGTTTAAACTTTTCCTTAAAACTCAAACGTACATAAATTATAATTACATTATTTATTTTTTTATATGACATTTTCCCATTTTAAATAAATTACTTATACTAATTATCATAATTTTTAAACTAGTGTTTACTTTTAATCGTGTTTATAGTTAATTATAGCCGAGAATTATGTATTAATCCGCCACACGGGCCGTCAAAGGGAACCTTTACCAGCGTTTTACGTGGTGATGAACAGTTAACAGAGTATCTGTTAAAATTTAACAGTTAAATAAACCAAATGTAGCTAATGTTCATGATCATTGCCGGAGAGACTACACTAACAAAAGAAGTTTTGATCAATTGCAACGAAAGAATGAGCAGCATGCAGAAGGTGTTGGTGTTGATCAAGAGAATTTTAAGTGTAAATTATTACGATCGTCTGTCGACACTTTCAATTGGAAGCAACATTGTTTTTTGTGTGTAAAAATCAGTGTTGGGGACTATTACTCTAAAAAGTAATATATTACTATTACAGTTACTTGGCTTAAAAATGTAATATATTACTATTACAAGTTACTTTTTAAAATTTGTAATATATTACTATTACAAGTTACTGACAAAATGTAATACTATTACACAGCTATTACTTTACTTCATGGCACTAAGTGCTCGAAGCCATATCGAAAAATTTGGACAGGTTCAGAAACTATATAATTAAGGTTGGAACAAATATAAAATATAAATCAGTAAATACAACACAAAAATTTTATTTTTTTTTCAAAATAACTAATAAAAATAAAATGTTTATTATATTCCATTATTAGCACGAAGTAGGAGTTGCTTCTCAAAATTTTCATCAGATAGACGATTCCGTCTAGGTGTAAGAATTTGGCCACCAAGACTAAACAAACGTTCTACTGGAGCACTAGATGGCATACCAGTATTATACCGGAAAAACAATGATTTCACAGTAGGGTAATGAACAAGACAACCAATATCTCGTGATGTGTCAGATAGAAACCTGTCCATTTCTGCAAGAATTGTAGAACCATTGTCAACATTTTCTTCAAAAGAAAAAAGCTTTCATCACAAGAACCATGTTCTAATAGTCCAGATTCACTGTTCTGCAAAACAGGAGAAACTCTTTCGCTTTCATCTGTCATTGCTTTCATTAAAATTTGTCGCGCTCTTTCTTTGGCAGCTTGATCTTCTAACCACCGCAGACGAAATTGAGGATGTGTCAAACTTGATAAGATAAGATCATCTCTGGTAAGATATCCCTTAAATCGCTTGTCGACACCGGATAAAAGTGCATCTACAAGCGGAGAAGCTAATTTCAAATTTTCACGTGTTTTTAGAAGCTGCTTCTTTAGACTTACAATTGTTGGCAACAAAATGCCCATGTAGCATTTTTCTTCCGACTGTAAAATGTCGAGTGCTTGAGCTACAGTTTGCATCACTTTACTATATTCCATGATAAATGAAACGTCTATTGGTCGAAATAACGTCACAGATAAAGTGTTGCAAAAATTGTTAAGAGTTTTCTCGGAAGACTTACGAACAATATCACAAATCTTGTCTACTGCGTGATAGTACGAGCTCCATCTTGTTATATTTGGAACGATAAGAGCAAATTTAACAGCTTGATGTACTGCTTCTGCAGCTGTTGTACTTCTACTTGCTTTATTCCACAACCCAGAACATTTCCCCAAAGCACTTCTACTTAATTTTTTTATAAAACTCATTTTCACAAGCTACTTCTGAATCCTTAACAGCAACTAAATTCATTGTATGTGCACCGCATCTCTGGTGTGGTGGCAGCATATATGCCTGGTCAAATGAAGTAACATCTTCTAAAATTGGACTTACTTCAATGAAAGCAACATCACTATCTTCCTGGTCCAGCGCATTTTTAATTGTTTGAGAATTTGATACAAAATTTCCATCACTGAATTTGTTAAATGCTTTAACAAAGTTTGATCCGTTGTCAGTTACTGTCAAAACCACTTTCTCATGTATAGCAAACTTTGCGTGTACACCATCTAATGCTTCAGCTAACACATCGTAAGTATGAGATCCCATTAGACGACAACAAGCAAGAGCCGCAGATTTTCTGGCTAGCGATGTTGGGTCAATCCAGTGGCAAGTAACTCCTAAGTAGCTGCGATTACGGCTGGTCCATACATCAACAGTGGTACATAGACAAGAAATCCTTGTCAGCAGTGTCGTCAAAGATTCCAGTCGGTCTACAAAATTAAAAAAATACTTTAAAGCATATTTCAAAATTTCAATATTTTGCTTAAGCTGCTTGCATGTTTCAATAGTCATGTAAACCCGGACTGGGATGCAAATATATCAAGCGGTTGCTTTGGCGCTACTGAATGTATTTGTTTAACCCCCCATAACTGAAATTATAAAACATACCCTATGCAATTAAGTCAAGATTTTAATTTATAGCCTTACCCATTACTGTTTTTCTTGACATGACAGTCCTTCCTGGCTGTAATCCAGTAACTAATTCAATGAATGAAGGCTGTTCCACTACACTGAAACATTGCATGTCAGCGACAACAAATTTCATTATCAATCTATTCACTTGTTCTTGAGAAAGTAATGTAGATGCAGCTGGTTTTTTAAAGTCCAGTGTCGACTGAATTTTATTAGCTGGTCCTGTTTTCAATATGTTGCTCTTTGTACATTGTTTTGAAGCTTCCAACTTGGCCATTGACGATGGATGGACACGCTAAGTAACAAAAAAGTTACAATTCGTCATCAAAAGTACTTAGTAATATATCATAAATCATAACACTTGCTACAAGAGCTCAACTAATTTACTATGTTTTCATTTTAGTACTTTGTGATTATAACTATCTAAAATATAACCAAATTAAGTGTGTTTTTTTCATTTTAGTCATCGATAACAAATACAAATGAATCTTACCTTCAGATGAGTTTTCAAGTTTGATTTGCTGCATTTCGACGTACTTAGAGTTTTATCCACTTTAGGCAAACATAACTTACACCTAACTTTTAGATTTTTAGCGGTTTCTGACACAATCGTAAAAAATTCACTGTATGGGGATTTGGAAAATTCCACTACAGCCTCTGTCTCCTCTGCTTCTTTATCAAATTCTTCTTCAGTTTCATTTTCGAAACTGTGTGAACTTAATTCGTTTTCGCTAGACATAACGCAACAGTTACTTACCAATCTAAAAAGCGTATCAAACGGGCAGCAAAAAGCGATAAAGGAAGACAATGACAGCTTAGCTAAACGGGGTTCTAGCGTGCATAGACATTTTACATAAATAAAATTGACATCGACAACAAAATTTCAATTTTTTTTAAAATATATGTAACGAAAAAAATAACGTAAATTTCGTTACAATTACTCAAAAAAAGTAATATATTACTATTACATATTACTTTAAAATAAAAGTAATCGTTACTATTACAAGTTACTGAAAAAAGTAATACTATTACAGTAACGCGTTACTTGTAACGCGTTACTCCCCAACACTGGTAAAAATAGTTTTTGGAGAAAGTAGAAAACATTTAAAAGAAGAATCAAGTACTGTGATGACATTGAAATTCAGAGAAACTATAATTGAAACTTGCCACAAAAGAAATGATGCATGGAGTGTAGAAGTTCTTGGTAGGTTAAATTCATGCAATGGCTTACCAGCAGAAGAAGCTCGTTACCACAGAGTGTGTCTCTGTGTTCCTAAAATGTAGATCATCACATGTCGGAGATAATACCGCTGGCTGAAACCATCCAGGTCGACATCCAGATAACAACATGTTAATTACTTTTGAAAAACTGTGTGACTGGTTATAAGAAGAAGATCAAGGAATTTATACGATAGCTGAAATACAAATTAAAATGCAAGAACTATCGGAAGATGGTGAAGTGTATTCATTAAAACATATAAAACGAAAGCTGGAAGAACGCTACGCTGATCACATATTTTTTGCCGAAATTTGTGGTCGGAAAAATGTTATTTGCTTTTGTAACATGGCATCTCACATTATAACTAACAAATGGTATGCTGAAAAAAAGAGTAGCATAGAAGATGAGAGTGAACGTATCATAGTGGCAGCAGCAAAATTGATAAGAGCTCAAATAAGGGAAATGTCCTCAAATGAAACGTATCCAGGAACTGATGCTTTCTCAAATATTGAAAATGCCAAAAGGTGGATTCCTAGTTTGTTGAAAATCTGAATAGAAAATATTGTTTGTAATGAAATGAAACAAGTTTCCATATGTCATTCTATTGTGCAGGGGGCAAGACAAAGATCTCTTATCTCTCCAATTTTGTTTGGCGTTGGAGTTAGTTTAGATCACGCCTTTGGATCTAGATGGCTGCTTGATTTGCTGTCATGGTTGGGATTTTCAATTTCATATGATGAAGTTAAACTTTTTAAACAATCAGTGGTTCAGAATGACTCCCCTGATACTCCTCAGTCTTTTCCTCAATGTTTTATGCAATGGTCTGGTGATAATCTTGACCACAACATTATCACTTTAGATGGAACCTTTCACGGTATGGGCATCATATCAATGTCTACTCCGTGTAATCGATTAGGGTCAGGACACTATGCTGAATCAGCTGTACCTCGATTGTCACGCCTAAAATCCAGTTGTGTTGTGAAAAACCGAGGTATTCCTATATTGGGATACACATTCCCCGACGAGTCATCATTATCATTGATGTCTTTCAAGCCCATTTCTCACTTAAATTTTCCTTCTGTGCTGCCTCCTTCTTTAAACTTGGAACTTGCCTGGAAAATTGGTATCTTGAGCTTAGATGAAGATCAGCAAAGGCCAAATTGGTCCGGCTTTATGGAACATGCTTGTAAACCTGACGGAGATTTCAGATCATCATCAGACATAAGGATGCTTCCGATTAATGATTTGAACCCTAATGACATGTCTTGTATTTTTTCCACATTAACTTTCATAGAACGCCAGGCTCAAAAGCTCAACATTCCAACGGCTTGTGTGACTTTCGACCAGCCGCTGTGGTTAAAGGCTGTTGATATTGTGTGTAAACGTAGAGGAATATGCTTTCTAGCGATTCGTAACGTTAAAGTCGAAGTTATTTTTAACACAATATTTCTCGAATTTATTTTAACTTAATTATTCTTCCTTGAATATAATCTTTTAACTGGACTCAAATAAAACTGAATTTTCTCACTTTGTAGAATTCGCACGGTTCTAACAAATCTTTTGTTAATTCCAATTTCTCTCTGCAGCACGTCTCTTTAAACTTTTATTTTCTTCTTGAACACTCAACTTTAAACACACTGTCTAAATTCTCAAAACTCATACACAAAATAATATTTACAATCATACCAATACAAATCCGGAAAAAGATATATATATATATATATATATATATATATATATATATATATATATATATATATATATATATATAAATTTCTAGATAAAAAAATAATAAACACGCACACACGTACACACATACATATATATAAAAACATATATATATATACATATGTATATATATATACATATATATATATATATATATGGCTTATTGTTTCGACCTATCCAATCCTAATAAAATGCACACATAATAAAATAAAATAAACAAATACTATAAAAATACGTAAGATGAATCATCTTCATCTTACATTGTGCATTCATCCAAACTGAGCATAGTATGTCGTCTAGGTGGGTTTCATGTCTTGATGAATTATTTGGGCAGCATTGGTCATGTCATGGCTGGCTCAGGTTTGACAGAAGCGCTGCAGTGCTGTTATGGACCCATAGCCATAACTCACATGATGACAGGGAAGGCAGTGGCTAGAGCACTACGCGGCCACTTTTTAGTAGAGTCAGCTTTGTTTGCTTTGCTTTTGGAATCAATATTGAAAATGGAGTTTTTGACTACTTCTGATATTGATGATCTGAGCGTCTCCGATCGGGATGCAAATTTAACGTGAGGCTTTATTTACAGTGGTCTAACTGAAATTCTTATTCATTATTTTAAAGAAATTGTACTAGTGGACCTACCATACAAACTTTATATAACCAAACAAAAGAGATATAGGCACACAGACAAAGGACACAGGGCGGAAAATAAAGAAATTGTTATTTTTAGGTGTTTTTGTTGCTTTTCTGTTTGTTTTTTTTATTGTATGTTGAAATTGGAAATTATTTATGGATTTATATGTATGCTTTTTAATATGTGTGTATTAAATAGTATGTAACAAGCAATTTTCATAATAATCTTAGTTTTTCTTGCACATTTAGTCAAAAACGGCATAATACAGTAGTTTATTTGTATCCGTATATAATGTTGCGAGACAAATTTTAACTTATGTATATTTTGCATTAGGTAGTTTTCATCTATAGATTGAGTTATTTTTATTTAAATGGATTTTAAGAGCTGATATATTGTATATTTTAGGGAAAAGGCTCCATATATCAGTTTATTTGTATTTTTTTTATTTTTATTGATAATTATTAATGTTTGTATATCATGCAATAAGTAACAATAAAGCATTCAGCTTAAACTGTAGTTATTTTCATTTAATTGGATTAAAAGAGCTGGCATATTCAATTATTTTACCGATTTTAAGGCCGATTTTGAAAATCGTCTGTAATTTTTTTATACGATGAGTTGGAAGGGTGGATTTTTAACTAATTGTTGCTAACACATATACCTACAAAACAAAATATCTAACTGCTTTGCTTCCAATTATGCCAGCTTTTTTTTAATTCTCCTGGACTATTTGTTCCTTATGATCAATCAACAAAGTAAACAATATATAATTTCTTCGTACTTGATTTTATTATATTTTTAAGAAACGTATCTGTCGACGTTGTTAGCTTCTGCTTTTTAGTCTGTCGTTGTACGTTTGTTGGTTTTGAAAATTCTTCTGATCTAGAGAAAAGTTATCTATACTTGGTTCGTTATTTATGAATTTTATCAATTTATCTGTCATAAATTTATTTATTTATTTATATTTATGAAGTACTATGATATCAAATAATCAATACTATTTTGTTGCTAAAAATATGTCAATGAAATATAGATTTTTCTTCATAATGCTAATAAATTCTTCTTTAACTTGTGCAGTGCTGGTTTATTTACTTTATTTATATAATTTTTAAATTTGTTTTATTAACAAATTTTCATTATTTAAAAAAAAATTCAATATGCCATAACGACACTATCCAGCACAACATGTCCATGTTGATGGATATATTATGTATTATATTATTTTATTATTATAAGTATATAATTGCTTTTATTAATTATAGAAAACATGGCTTTGGGAGGCAGAGATGAAGAATATGATTATTTGTTTAAAGGTGAGTTTAATGATATATATGGTTTTTAGTTTTTGAATGTATTTTTTTCTAAGTTGCACAGAAAGTTAGATAAATGTTATGTTTTTTTTTTTTAATTCAATGGTGCAAAATTATTTGATTTAGTTGTCTTAATCGGAGACTCTGGTGTCGGCAAGAGCAATCTACTGTCTCGGTTCACAAGAAACGAGTTTAACTTGGAAAGCAAGACAACCATCGGAGTAGAGTTTGCTACAAGGTTTGTATGTTAATTTTATTAACTAATAAAAAAGGAGCGTCTGCATTTATTTTATAACTAAAAGTCATTATATTTCTGTCCATTTTTTTGTTGAGATTCTACTAATTGGATTGTATGCCCAGTTTTCAAATCTTTTATTGTTTGTAATAATCAATTTTTGTGCTATGGGTCGCTGTTATATTGTGGCTGGTGCTCAATTTGACCAGGAGTATCATGGTCGAGGGCAAAAGAATCAAGGCACAGATCTGGGACACTGCTGGACAGGAAAGATATCGTGCCATCACTAGCGCGTGAGTCTCAAATTTTATAAAAGCAGTAATTTAATAATGGTTATAACTCTCTGCACCTTGTAAATTGATATTTTGAAAGGTTTTATTGTAGATACAATGTCCAATATCGTATTTTAGCATGAAGCTAGTGATGTGTATGATGAATAATTTTTTATAAACGTCTTCATAATTCTCGTAATGAAATCTGTAATTTTTTTTCTCGCATACTATTTCTTTCTCCATTATGCATTCTCTCAATACTCGTTTCACTCCGCACGCCGATTTCGATCTAACCTTTGAACACTTCCGCTCAGATACTACCGGGGAGCCTTGGGAGCTCTGCTCGTCTACGACATCTCGAAGCACATCACCTACGAGAACGTGGAGAGGTGGCTCAAAGAGTTGAGGGACCATGCCGACGAAAACATAGTCGTCATGCTCGTCGGGAACAAGAGCGACCTCAAACATCTCAGAGCTGTTCCCGTCGATGAAGCAAAGTCTTTCGCCGGTTTGAAAAAAATAAATGAATGTTCATATGTGTATTGGCATTATTAAATTGAAACACCTGAACTGATTTGATTGAAGTTTGGTGCGTTTAAGGAGTGCAATCAGTTTGCTCAAAAATCTGTCAAACCGTTGGAATTTTAAGATAAAAAAACCAGAAAGCTGCCAGGTGTCCCAGCTAGTTAAATATATTCATAGTTTCTGGGTTTTATTTTTTTAGCACAATAATTTTTTTTATATTTAAAAATGTTTTGCAAATTTATTCCTGTTTGTGTGTGCTCAAAGCTTGACTCAAATGTTAATTGCTTTTCTATTTGAATGAATTGATGTAACAATCTACAGAAAAACGTCAGTTGTTATATCATACTTATACGAATCTAGATGTAACTATGATATAATTGCTTGCAATGTCAAGTTATATCAATATATCCTTGGTTATTATAAACATAACATCTAAGTAAGCTGGGGTGGTTATGATTATGACTTGTAGTTCATTAATTAGAAACAGAGCTTATTGTTTCGTATTATAGTGACTATTTTGTTTATTTTTATTATTATTATTCATTTATATTTTAAGATTAAATTTATAAAGATTATTTGATTTCAATGTAAGTTTAAAATTTTCAATAAAAAATTAGAATTCGTCTCCGTGAAATGAATGGCGAAATAATTAATTGTTAATATATTTTGTAGTTTTTTTAATTTATTTAATTTGTAATATGCGTTTTTTAATTTTAATTCTGTTTTCTTTCTTTCCAGAAAGAAACAATCTGTCTTTCATAGAAACTTCTGCATTGGACTCCTCGAATGTTGACACGTCTTTTCAACACTTGTTGACGAGTGAGTCAGGACTTGATTTTTTTCGTAACCACAAATTTCAGTTCTTAAATTTCAGTGACCAATCATTATTACGTTTTTGAGTCACTAAAAAAACATTCTCTAACGTTTAAACATTTAATAATTTACGGTGCAGATAAAAACTTCGGTTTGAGGAAATGGATAAATTATTTGTTTTTTTTTTCTTCGTATTAACGGGTAAATATAAATTAAACGTTTCGCAGACATCTTCCACATGATCTGCCAGAAGCAAATGTCCGACCAGGGAAGCGACTCGCTACGTGAAACGCTCGACACGCGCAAGGTCACGCTCCCGTCGTCCAATGAGACGAACAAGAAGTCTTGCTGCTGAGATTGAATCGGCCAATCAGCCTCGTCGACAAGATTTTTTTAAGATTTATAATGAAGTTGAAATCGTTATTGCTTGTGGGTTTGTGTGTGTGTGTTCGTGTGAGAGGGGAAGAGAAATAGAGAGAGAGAGAAACAGAGAGAGAGAGAGAGAGAGAGAGAGAGAGAGGGTTTGGATATAAAAATAATCTGTCTTGGATCTGTTATTTTTAAAAATTGTTCCTTTTTAAGCCAACCTTGTGCCAATTTATGCATTTTTGTCTTATCGTCGAGGGAACCAACCGGGTTCATATGTAACTATAATGATGATATTGTCTGTACTGTGATGATGATGATGATTATAATATTTTTTATACTATGATGATATCTTTACTATGATGATGATGATGATGATGACACTTTTGTTTATACTATGATGATAATGATAATATTGTATATAATGATATTGTCTGTACTCTGATAATGATGTTGACAATATTTTCTGTACTATGATAATGATATTATCTATACTATGATAATGATATTATCTATACTATGATAATAATAATATTGTCTGTACTATGATAATGATGATGACATTGTCTGTAATACTATAATGATGATATTGTCTATACTATGATAATGATGATGATAATTGTCTGTACTATGTTGATGACAATATTGTTTGTACTCGATTGCATTTAAATTTGCCTATTTTTGTTGTTTTCGTATGCAACGCTTGAAGAAAGTACGCACGAATATCAAACGGTATTTATTCCTCACCTGTTAACAGTATTATTTGTTTCGATTTTTTATTTCTTATTTGAGCCGTTCGATTGGGAAGAATTTAATTTAATTTTGAACTTTCTTTGTGCAATGTTTGAAACTTCTTTCTTTCTTTTTTTTTGTATTTAAAATGGTTATTCCGTTATTATGTTTTTCAGTATTAGAAAAGTGTATGATGACCCTTGTAGTTACGTTATTGATGGTTTATGTTTACGATTATGTGAGTGTTTAAACACGTGTGCATGTTTTTACATGTGAATTCATGCATTTCTGCATATGAATGCATGTTTGTATGTATGCATTCATGTTAATGCGTGTGTGTGGATATGCATATGTGTGTATATGTAATTTTGTGTTTTTTCGCATATGTATGCAAATGCATGTGTTTTCATATCGTTTTATATGTATTTTGCATGTGTATGCATGCATTTGTGCATAGGTATAGAAGTGTGGCACACATAGGCTACACATGTATGTGTGTATGCATGTCTGTATGTACGTACGTGTGTGTGTGTGTGAGCACTCATTTGACCTTTTGTGACTCTTTAATATAGTCACTGCTGCCCGCTGCTTCATACTCACATTTGCATTTTTGCTCTCTGCTTGTCACATACATACATACATATATATATATATATATATATATACACACATACGTTTATTATATATTCGATGCCTTGAAGCCTGTACTGAGGGTCCTTCTCTTTGTTTTATTATTTCTTTATTTTGCGATGTTTTTTTTGGGTTAAAAATTGAAAGAGATCAGGGTTGGGAGGGTTTACAGAGTAATTTTTGATGCTTAGAATCTTGTATCAGTATGCACCGTAGTCCCGCGGCCAGAGTTGGCTCAGCCTTTGAAATCTCTGTAAAATGTTTTTATAACAAGTCCCTTTTTAAAGCTTCTCCATCCTTCAATATTTTCACATCTGCTATTGAGTTTCTTAGTTGAATGTTTTTTTTTTTGTCGTTCGGACGTTATTATTATTGTTATTATTATTATTATTATTATTATTATTATTTGAAGGGAATCGACTTCCATGTTAGGCATTTTTTTTAAAAATCAATGTTTTATCATGTCTTGAATTAAAAAAAAGTGGATACGTAAATAAATAAAACAAACTTTTCGTACATATAATCGAGGAGCGTATGTGATTTAGTGTTTACGACCTTAAGAAGTCAGAGCGGTAGTGATTTGCTAAATGCATTTTATATTTTAATTTTCTTGGAAGAGACAAGAAATTATGCTGTGTTTGGTCTTATTTTTCGTCTATATAGTAGCATTTATCAGTGATGTAGAAGCGGAATTCTTTTATAGAGCTACCTGTTAGAAAAACAGCTCAACCTCACTTAATCATATTTTCAAACAAACAAACTTGTATAGCACCTTTTAATAAATTCAAAGGAGTCCCTAAACAAATTTGCAAGATGCGAATGTTTCCAAAACTCAACAGATGTTCTGGTATCTTGTCGATAAAAGGCTACGACAATTCAATTTTCGTGTTTCAAGTTTTTCTTTATTTTTTTCCTTTAAAAAAAAGTTATAACAACGTAATAGCCCGACTTCTTTGTTCATGAAACCCACTATCGTATGTCACATTTGAGAGTTGAAACCATTGACCCTATAACATTGTTTGAAACAGTCTTCTTCTGACTTATAATTCGGCTAGGTACTCGAAGACGATAAAAATTTATAACTCTTAGATTCAATCAGTTTTAACTAAAAAAATCTTATCTGTTGTTGTCACTTATGTAGCTAAATGCACAAATGACGAACTACACAGACAGCTGAAGCTGAATCTATGCAAGTTTCCATCGTTACTGAACGTTTACTTTCGTTATTAAATAAGAGTTCTTGTAAACACTTTATTAATAAATTATTTATATATTAAATTTTTTGCATGTTCATAAAAAATTATTAGATAATAACTGCGCATTTTTATTAAATTAAATGTGACAAAGAAATGCATCGTAATCGCGATAGGTCTCTAGGTAAATATTTTTAATATTCAGTTGACTGAGTTCATGTTATCTTATTTATTATTATATAAAATAACAGTAAATATCTGCTCTAAGTTATAGTACATAGTAGGTTAGTAGGAGCTTCAGCTGTCCAAGCCCTCCAACCGCACAAGGAAGCTCAGTTGTCCGAGGTGAGGCATTTTTCGTAAAAAAGAGGTATTAATTAGGACTTATGAGATATTTAATAATAATATAATATGATATAAAGGCAAAGCTAAATAATGCTTTGTTACAAAAGCAATTAAGCCGCAGTTTTTTTTTATGAAATAAGAAATGTTCTTATTTCAGGTACTGGAGTCAGAGATAAGAACAAGAGACTGAGACTAGAAAAATGTCATTTTCAAAAAAAGAAAGATGTGGATATGTAGAAAGCCCCGTGGAGGTTTATATTTTGTTTCTGTTGCATAAGAAAAAGGCATATATTAATTAACTGTTAATTGTTAAGTTAATGGTAGCCGTTGTATATAACTGTATACTAATGCATACAACACAATTGTATATATTTATGTATACAAATATTTTTATTTTTAAAGAACCTGGCTGAGGTGTTTAGATGTTTCATTTGCATGGAAAAACTGAAAGACGCCAGATTGTGTCCACACTGCTCCAAGCTTTGTTGTTTGCGCTGCATTAGAGTAAGCTGACATTCTTGCTTATACTTTGAAAGTGTCTAGTTGATGTTTAAGTGTTTGATGGATATCTGAATTCTTGTTGTCAAGATGGCTAGTTTATTAAAAAAAAGTTCAAGTTCAAGTAAAGTTCATTCATTTTTGAGTGCCACTTATTACAGGAATGAACAACTTTTGCGACTTTGGCAGCTTGCAGATAAGACACGAGCTTGTTCGGCATAATTGGCTTAATTTGTATTTATTTATAAAAATGTTTATGCATTTCAGAGATGGTTAAGTGAACAGCACTCTCAGTGTCCCCATTGTAGGTTGTCATCAATAGTTTTTTGTTTATTTGCTGTCTCAAATGTTTATTTTATTTATTTAATTTATTTCAATCAATGAATAGCTTTTCTTATTTTTTTTCTTTTAAATACTAAAAATTGAATATGCATTTTTTTTCAACATCAGGGCCCCCCTTCAACTCCACGAGCTGGTAAACTGCAGATGGGTCGATGAAGTCACAGAACAACTGGACACACTGCAGCTTCATAGTCCAATGCAAGCCAGACAATCTAAGAAGGACATGTCAGTAGTGTTTAATTGTATGATTGAAAACTGTAACGTTTGAAGGGGAAATTTTATTTAGGTTTTTTTTTTAACTATTCTTTGAGGCTTGGAGATAACTAGTGTTAGCATTTCCATGATCATTTTCACTGTAAGAACATACCTTATAATTTCCCATTACATTACATTGCTTCTCTGTAAGGAAATACTTTATAATTTCTCATTACACTACATTGCTTTATAATTTCTCATTACATTACATTGCTGTGTTTTAATGGGTATTATTCTCTACAGCTTATAGTCAAGTTTTAAAACATCTTTCTAATTTTTTTGCTTTAAGCAATAATTAAAAGTCACTTTCCTAGTTAACTCCATAGTAATAAGCTTCCAGGCTTGCTTGGTAAAATCCGGTAATGAAAGTTTTGTGGTGGATTTGCAAAAAAAAACGGGAAATTTTTAATAGAGTGATTGGTCAATAGCTATTTCCTGTGAATAAAGTTTTACTGTGTTTTGAATAACTGAATGTATTATTTTTGGAATATTAATAGCAAAATAAATAGCCAAACTCAAGTTACGTTCTTTTTTCATTGAAATTTCATCGCAGGTGTTCCATTCACGTCCAAGAGAAGATGGGAGTTTATTGCGAAAACTGCCAAGCTTGCGTCTGCCATCAGTGCGCTCTCTGGGGAACGGTATGCGTGTGTTTATGACCGGGATTATTACATTATTAACCGTCAAATTATGATTGCTTGCTCTATGCGTTGCGTCACTTTTCAGAGGAATCTATTGGTTAATTAGAGGAAGTTATGTGTCATTAATAAGCAATTATTGAATTCATTTATTGGATATATATGTTAATTAAATATTGAGTTAATATTTTTAATAAACTGACCCTTTATTGACTGAATTGAGGTTTGATTCAGTTATTGTGCGTAAAATATTTTGATTCATAAAATATTTTGTGCATAAAATAATACTTAAGAGATTAAATGCAGTTTATGACCAGGATTATTACATTATTAACCGTCAAATAATGATTGCTCACTCTTAATAGTTGATAGTGAAATTTTAATTCAATTTTAATCAATCAACTCAATAAATAAATAAATTAAATAATTTAGCACTCACAGTGAAATTTTAATTCAATTTTAATCAATCAATCCAATGATGCTAGCACTCAATAAATAAATTAATTAATTTAGCACTCAAGCCACTCCTTCAAACCGGTCGAGATTGTCCACGACGGATGCATAGCGAAAATAGACGAAGAAGTCAACCAGTTGAAGTCGCGTCAGGTTGAACTGATCGGCATCGTACAGGAAGTGGTTTGTCATTCGCTGTCTTTGGTTTATATATATATATATATATATATATATATAAAGTAAAAGAGTGGACACCCTTGAGTAAGAGCAAAAGTGTCCGCTTCACGCGTCTGTCCATTTCTTGGAGACATGCTACTATAGGTCAGATGCAGATATAAGAAATTCCGTTCCGAACAGAAGTGTCCGTTGCTCCAAGCATCAGCACTTGATGGTGGCGCCCTAGAGGACTTTATATATATACACATCAAAAAGCAGCATCTGTGCATCTAGAACAGCCAACATATAGATACTGAATTATTGATATAACTAATTTTAATTAATTATTATTAATATAATTATTGATATCGCTAACTTTTCTGGTCAGGAAAAGAACATGGAGTCCGTTAAAAACGCCAAGGAGGAGAGAGTGCAGGAGATCAAGAACGCAGTCGAGTTGATGGTTGTACGACTTGAGTCGCAGATGAAGTCGAAGCTCATCAAACTTTTGAGTGAGTCGGAGAAAGCAGACGTCGTCTCGGATCTGTTTTTGATTTTTGTTGTGCCTGTGTTTGAAAGTGTTGTTGTTTTTCTCTGGAGATGTTTAAGTGTTTGGTTTTGATTTTCAACTTTAAAATAAGTTCTTTTTTCATATAAAATCTTTTGATTCAATTTTATTTAAATTATATTATTACTCATTTAAAATTAATACTTTTCTATAAATCACTAACTCGATTAAATTCATTTTCCTTTTTGCAAAATTTTCGAGTTAAAACAATCTCCTCATAGTTTTTTTTAACTTTAAAATAAGCTTATAAAATCATTCGATATAATTTTGTTTAAATTTTATCGTTACTTATTTAAAATTAATACTTTTCTACGAATCACTAACTCGATTAATTTTATTTTCTTTTATTTAGTTATTTGAACCCGTTCTTTACCTCCTCATCCTCATAGGTCAGAAGAGCCAGCTGACTCAGGAGACGGAACTGCTGGAATCACTGCTGCTCCAAGTGGACCAGCAGAAGAGAAACTGCTCCAAGGGCGAGCTCATCAGCAAGTGCTCGGACATTCTGGACATGTTCGCGCAGGTCAACAGGAAGCCCGCGGCCTCTTTCGTCACCGCCCCAGTCTCTCCTGATTTTGTCAGGTGCCTACGAGGAGGGATGGGGGAAATTCGTGTAAAATATGGGAGTGTGGTTATGGGGTAACTATAAGTGTGTGGTGCTGGAGAATGGTGTATTTGAATTTTAGGGTAAGATAAGATAAGAGATACGTGTAGAGAATATAAATTAGGAACATTTAACAAATTCAATTTTATTTTATATTAGCATTGCTGTCATTTATTTTAATTAGTTAAAAAGTGTATTAATTTTTTTATTCCAAATTTTCCAACTTTTCTATTCACCAGTGAAATCGTTCCTCAATACGACACGAACACATTCGTACTGAGACCGTTCAGCAGGCTTCAGCAGTGGGCCGACCCCGTCTACAGCAACGGCCTGAACGTAAACGGACTCGTGTGGCGTCTGAAAGTTTACCCGGTTTGTAAAATTTATTAAATTTTTACGTTTTCAACCGTTACAAAAGTTTCCTGGATCTTTGCCGGGTAATTACTATAGAATACACAGCTTATATGGTGTTGTTAAGATGTATTGATAACTACTACTCTAGGTAGATGAATGGTAAAATTTATTGTGCTTTTGAGATTTGAGTGTCAAAATTGATTAGTTATTTATTTGTTGTTAATCGAGCGAACAATTTTCAGGATGGCAACGGAGTTGTACGGGGAAGTTACCTGTCCGTTTTCCTTGAACTCTCCCAGGGCGTACCTGAAACGTCAAAGTGGGTCATTTTATATTTCGTTTCGTAATTTTTATCATCACAAGACACGAATGGCATGGCGACACTGCGTTCGACAACGGACGGTAATTTGGGTTGTTCAACAAATTATTCCCTGGTTGTTATCATCTATGACACCGCCGTCCATCATATTGACCCGGTTATTTCGGCTTTTTTGGCCATTAAACGCCAACCAGTTGCAAAGTGGACACTTCATGAACAAATTATAATAAAATTGATTTAGATGTTTTAAGTTTGATACCAATAGATACATACATACATATAAATATACATATACATACATTTACTTTTATAAATTAAAGAAAAATAATTTTTATTTCGAAGGTACGAGTATCGGGTAGAAATGGTTCACCCGTCGTCGTCGCGAGACGACAGCAAGAACGTCGTGCGGGAGTTTGCGTCCGACTTTGAGGTGGGGGAGTGCTGGGGCTACAACCGTTTCTTCCGACTGGATCTGCTCGCCACGGAGGGCTACCTGGACACGGAAGACGACTCTCTTATTCTCAGGTTTCACGTCAGGGCCCCAACCTTCCATCAAAAATCCAGGGATTTGCAATGGTCAGTTAATAATCATCGGCATGCATAAAATTTCCTACGTCTGTTTTAGAGTACTGCACCGACCGATTTTTTTAGGTCTCCCCCGTCTAATATGAGCCCGGTCCGTTTTATAGTCCTTGGGCTCGGCCTGCTTTTATAGGCCTAACATCCCTATGCATGGCACCAGAATCTTGGCCTGCCCCGTTTGAAAACCTTAAAATCATGGCTCCACCAATGCAGTGCTCTAATTCGTATGAATGTGTAATAAAAATTTGCATTTTGTTAATTAGTAAGCATCTGCGTCCCGATATCGTTATCTCGAATTCAATCGAGATTTCAAAACGATACGGGATTCCCGTATCACTATTGAAACGATTCAGCCTGCGGAAGAAATCTCATATCGATATTAATTGGCGATACTTAAAATTTCATTCTCGATTAAAATCTCGAAAAATATCGGGATTTTTTAAAAATATTTTCCAATAAATAAAGTCATACATATTTAATTAACGATTGTCACAACTGTGAATATTTGCAATTGATTCAACAACTATTATCATCCCCACTTTAAATTCGGTTTTCCAGACAGCCTGTAGCCCCATTATTTACTATTTTTAGTCTGGGAACCGGCAGCAAAAAAGCCACGCTCCTCTTAGGCTGCTAGTCGAGCTCTGCATACTACTGATACTACAAGCCCTACAAGGCAATCGTACTCGCTGACATCGATGACTATTATTATTAATGAGAATAATGAGTAATGTAATAGTAATGATCATTCTATGTTTATGTTTTGGTTTAGTCTGTTTCATAAACTTATTTTTTCAAATTTGTTACATAGAATTGGAATGATTATTTTAGTGTTTCGATATCCGTAATTGACCGTAATAGTAGTTCATCTAAGATATATATTTATAATCTCGATGATATTCTTGGTTGTTTGTGAGTATGTGTGTGCCACCTGTAGTGTGCCAGACAGAGCCGTAGCCCGTATCGTCTGCAGCTGGAATTCGAAACTTTCTCAGCTTCTTTCTTGCTATTGCTAACCGCATTCGCCATCGCCTATAAATAAACACGCTGGGTTTTTTCACTTTTTTAATTCTTGCATAGAGGCACTTTCTCGTGTTTGTCATCATTATCATGCCGCGTCACTAAATAAAGTAAATAAATACTTTCTATCGGCGGTAGCGTTTTATTTAGAGTCTAAATTTAGACAAATAGATGTACCGAAACTAAACAAATGAAATTTATTTCAAGTTGTAAAAAAAAATTAAATTTGGTAAATTTTTATAAATTTTGAAATTTTTTAATATTTATATATTTTTTTTCAATGAATTTCTTTAATGTAGTTATTAATATTGTCTGTCGCGTATAGTTCATCATTCTATGTTATCTCTAGGCAAAATTTCCGCTTCAGTCGAGATCCCGAAATCGTATCGTATCGTATCGATATCGTATCGTTATTGTTCGAAGTGTCTCGTATCGTATCGTTTAATTCGGGGCAAATTTCAGAAATCGTATCGGATCGTATCGTTCCAAAAAAATAACGGGACGCAGAAGCTTAATGTTTACATCAGCGTAGGCAAAAAGAGCCAGCCTTTCAATGCCTTGTCTTGCGTTTGTTCATCTTAATCGCTAATATTATTGAAATTTCTTACTGTAAAAATTTGCCAGTCTTACGCTGAACTTTAGGAATGTCTGGTATATCAAATTATTGTAAAATGTTATCGGATGACGATCGCAGCTGTTACTTCAATAAACTTATAGTTGAACACGATGTTAAGTAAACTTAAGTATTGTTAAGAAGCTGACTGATCCTTTCTTGCTAGGTGTGTATAATTAATAAACATCAGTTTGTAGTATTAAAAAATATCGTTGGAAAGGTATGAATTAGGAGAATATGAAAAACGGATTTCTATAACTGTATAACAATGCGGGGGAGTGTAGGATAACATAAAAACAAGATGACCGACAATTCGAAAATATCCTTCCAAAACAATTATTTATAACCATGTTACAACTTGACTTTAATGTAAATAGTCTTAAAGCAGTGTTACTTGAATAATTTTCACACAAAATTTTTTTTAATAAAATTTTTGAAGAAAAGGTTGAAAAATCACAGAAATTTATAGACCCTTCTCCCCATGTAGTACATAGATCCACTGGTATAATTTGATCTTGATTATGAATTTTGCGATATCCGCCATTTTCGAAAATAGCTTTTTATGGGTTTCAAGTCATTAGTGCCAAAATTGAACCTATGAACAACAATCAAATACAAACTAGTTCCAGAATATATTTATTCACATACATCCATAAATAATTTCCAATTTCGAGATATAATAAAAAAACAAACAGAAAAACAACAGAAACACTAAAAATAAAATTTTGTATTTCCTGCCCTAAAAATTGCAAGACATTATGAATGTAAACATCCAGCATATTGTGAATAATCATTTTTATAAATTGGAAAATATTGATATCTTTAGTCATTGGTTTCACCTGGTTGATCAATTTATTGCCTAATGCCTGGGTAATCACAGGGAGTACCACGTGAAGGTTGATTCGTACTAACCACCTAATATACAAACAACATACAAACAAGAAACGTATCAGCATATGTACATATTTACATCTAAATAAACACACACCTCTAGGTTTGCTGGAATATTTGGAAACTCATTAAGAAAATCATAAACACATTAACATGTTCATATATATATATATACAAAATGACATATTTACAACACATTATGAATAAGATTATGCTTCACAAACTGAACACACATCATGAAACGTTTCTATAGATGCACATACTAAATATACACATATCCAGGTTTGCTGCAATGCATGAAAACTTATTATGAAAAGCATGAACATGTTTACTTGTTCATATATATATATATATATATATATATATATATATATATATATATATATATATATATATATATATATATATATATATATATATATATATATATATATATATATATATATATATCTTTACGCTGACACCTTTGTACGCTGATAGTTTGTACGAAAGTGAACCTAACATAACTGCGTGAAAAAACAAATTAAAGTGGCGCTTTTCAATGAAATACGTTGAACATAATCATGAACATAAACGTTATTTAAAACGATCAAGTTTTATGCCACAAAAAAACAACTCGTATCGACAATATGTACTTGTCACACAAAATATGGTTGGGAAAAATTCAAATGAACAAAATCATTACCAGAAATTTTCAGAGGACTTAGGAGCATTTTCCTAATTTCTTAGAAATTTACGAAATTTAAGGGGAACCATGTCTTTTTTCAAACTTTTATTTAGGTTACAATCTCTGTTTGTGTGTGTTTGTGTATATGAGTGTGTGTTTGTGGCTTTCTCTGTACGCAAGTATTGCAAGTTAAATTTAACCAGTTTTTTGACTAGCTAGAAAGCTGAAATTTTCAGCATAGCTTTATATTGGATGACAATACATGATTCAATTGAAAAAAAACTTATTTTGAACATCGTTCATATTTCTAAATCGAGTGTATTTTAAATCAAAGTTTGTGTTGAAAAACTCGTTTTTCCTTAACTTGTTACAATTATAACATTTTTTATTGCACCACCCATTTTGTATCAAAAATGACGTCCGTGGGGCATTAAAATAAAAAAAACCCACTTCAAAATCAAAAAGAACCCACTTTTGAGTGAGTAGAGGCCCATTTCAAAACCATAATGAGCAAGAAAACAAACGGAGAAGGAAACCGGTGCAAAACAGAAACGATAGAAAAACCTCTCAAACCCCATATATATATATGTAAAAATGAATGTTTGTATGTATATATGTATGTATGTATGTATGTATGCAGTCCTTTATGCATTGCTACACCATTCATCCGATCGTAATGAAATTTTCACACACCTTGAGAGTCAAGGGAAATAAAATATAGAGAATAAAATTTGAAATCCGTCACAAAATGAGCGGAGCGGAGCGGGAACTATATATATATATATATATATATATATATATATACTTCTAAATATTTTTAAAATATACGTTATATATATATATATATATATATATATATATATATATATATATATATACTAGCGGAGATACCCGGCGTTGCCCGGGTTTTTTAGAGGTTTTTCTAATGTTTGTCTCTTTCTCTCCCGTTTCCTTTCCCACCTGCTTTCCCACTCCTGTTCGCTTTCCCGTTTTTGGTCGTTTTCCCGCTGCCGGTCGCTTTCCCGCTGCCGGTCGCTTTCCCGCTGCCGGTCGCTTTCCCGCTCCCGGAAGCTTGTGAATTAGATGCCTCTGCAATAAGTTTTTTATTATTTTTTAAATTTTTTATGGGTTATCGCTAGTTGTTTAATGATCATTATTAATGTGTTTTTGTTTATTGACAAGCATATTTAAGAAAAAAATTACCTTGTGTTTGATTTTTTCTTTAATTAAAGCAAACAGTAAAAAAAAAGAGCAATGTTTATTTTTTTTGTTTTATTCATATAATCGCAGGTACGTGTCCAAGTTGGAAGCATCTAAGGAGGCACAAGAGCAGCAGATTACAGTCCTTAAAGAGGTAAAGTTCGAATTGGTCGAGTACTGCCAACTTCCAGTTCTTTCATATTCTTGTCTTGGTTTTTTATTTTTTTTTATTTAAAATTTAAATGTTGTCATTCTAAGCCTGTTATGTGCTCTGTAAGGGTTATTTTGAATTTCATGAAAGGGTTTTCTGCCGTTGTTTTTCGTGTCGTCTCGTGAGGTTTTAAAGTTACCGAGAAGTTATTTCAATTCGTACGATTTCATTATTGATGTAAACAAAATTTTTTTTTTCACACAGAGACTTGCTGCTCTTGAACCAGCCAGAAAGCATCACTGGTTCAACTGCGAAGGTAATTTTTGTAAACAACTCAGATCTTTGTGAAAGAATTATAAACAAGTGAAATTGTAACTTTGTTTAACACGGCTCAAGACTTAAGACCTCTGGCTTGGAGCTACTGGTGGCTCTAGATCATCGGTGGCTCTAGATCATCAAGGTTTAGTTGGATATTTATTTTAATCAAAGTGTCAAACTTTCACTTGTTTATAATTCTGTCTCGAAGGTTTGAGTTGTTTGAATAAATACGAATAAAATAAAACTTATTAATATGTAAACAAAACAAACACAAGATTTTAAATTTATTATCGCCAATAGTGAGAAAAATGAAATTTAAACACGCAACAGACACGGAGAGACCGAGTAATAAAAAGAAAAAGAAGCAGGGTAAGATGACCTTGAGGGCCAGGAAGGTCGACAAAGCCACGTTGATGATCACCAAAGATGAGAAAAAGGAAAACGAAAGCTCAACGTCTGATAGTGATGTAAATTTATATTTTTTTTTACTTAATTTTGATTCAACGAAAAGTCTAATAAAAAACGACAGAAAATTATTTGTTGCTGAAATATTGAAATTTGCTAGGCTAAAATATTGTAATTTGCTATGCTAAAATATTACTATTTGTTATGCTGAAATATTATAATTTGCTATGCTAACATATTACAATATGTTGTGCTAAAATATTGCAATTTGCTAGGCTAAAATATTACAATTTGTTATGCTAAAATATCGTAATTTGCTAGGCTAAAATATTAAAATTTGTTATGCTAAAATATTACAATGTGTTATGCTAAAGTATTAAAATTTGTTTTGAAAATAATTAATTAAATTATATAATTTGATAGGATAACATCTCACCGAAAACGAATTCAAAGATTTCCAACGACGTTGACTTCTACTTCATGGAGAGCAACGATGAGAATGACATCGACGAAGAGACCATGTCGGTTTTTAACGTTTTACTTTTATTTATTTCTAGTTTTTTTACGTTTACGGAATAGGCTCGCTCGAAATTTGTTTCTGACTCGGCTTGTCTCGTTTCCGAGAGCTGTCATTGGTTGCTGCTGTGCATTGAATTGCCCTAGGGCAGTTATTTGAGCTGCTGGGAAGAAGGATGTTATTAGAGATGCTGATCTTTACAGTGTTATTAGAGATGCTGATCTTTACAGTGTTATTAGAGGTGCTGATCTTTACAGTATTATATCTACGACAGTGACCTGGGCCGGAATTGTCTGCAGATCGGGTCCGGAGAGAGGGTGGGTCGAGTCATGTCGAGCTAAAAACAAATACATATGTAAACTATCTGTAATAAACAGCGATAAATGAACGCATAGGATTCTTGTTTAATAAAATTTAGTTTAAAATAAATAACAATTTTAAAATAAAAATAGATTGAAAATGATTTAATGGTTATGGATAGGGCCAGGTCGGGTCACCAAGGTTAGAGAGGTTTGCGTTTCGACACGATCTTGATTTTTACTATTCAGTAATTATTACCTCGTTTTTTTTATTGAAAATTTTCTGAATGGATTCAAAATGACTAGGTATATATATACCCCGGGTTCAGGTATGGAGACAACGACATTGAAAGTTCCAGGGGTCCCGGGGATTTCCCCAACGAAGAAGTTTCTACATCTCCGGCAGACCCGAACGTCTTCGCAGCAAACCACGACGCCAACGCTTTCTTCTTAAATCTTCGCTCGGAAGTGGAAACTTACCGGCTGAGCGACAGCAATCTCATCCCTCTATCGCCGCGTGCCGAAGGAGTCCATCCGGAGGCACCCCTCGAAGTTGTCATCCCCGAGGTTTTAAAGTGAGAGTCTGTGTTGTTTTCCCCGTGTACGGGGGAGGGGAGGAAGGGGGGATGAAATGATGTTGTGTGAATATTTGTATATTTTGGTATGAGATGGAATGATTATTGAATTTGCGATCGTGAAATGTTATTCAGACGCAGCTCTCCCGGTTCGAGTCTCCTCAAGATCGGGACAGACGAGAATAATTTATCGAGTTAGTTTTATTAATTTTTAATTTAATTTTTTATTTATATAAATTTTTTAAGATGAATGAGTTTTTTTTGTTGATAATTCTGATTATTTTTATTTATAAAAAAAAAATTAATATGTAAATTAATTTTATGTCTATTAGTTTCATTTAATCAATTATGCTTTTCTATTTCTTAATAAATGTTTTAATTTCATTCAAATTAATCGGTTTATTTGATAGTAATTAAGACGTTCACGCAGGCGATGAAGATAGTTCGTCGGCTTCTTTCCTTGGCACCAGGGTCAACAGGTTCATGACCAAGTCTGGAGAAGGTCGCAAGCAGCTGGCTTCGTACGGCGAAGACAATCCAAGCGCCAGAAACATCTACGAACGAAATTACTACATCATGCCCTCTTGTGAATCCTTGTCAACCGAGTCGGACCACTGTAAGTTCATGACCTTTGGGTCAAGTTCGGGGAACTGTCGAATAAATTTAAACGGTGTTTGATGAGTCAGAGATGAGTTATAGAGAACTCCCCGTAAAGTCTTCTTGGCTTGTTCACACAACATTTGAAAAGTTAAAAGCACATTATAGTTTTGTTGATGTTATTTCGTAGAAAACGTTTTGGTTCCTCTCTAGTTTGTGTGACCGTGTTTTTAGATTTGAATCTCTCGATCGAGGTTCTTAGGACTTAACTATCCGGGTCATAAATATGATTGTGTAATTAATACATCTCATTAATAATTAATTAATTTATGTCTTTCTTCTGTTTTTTTTTGATGACAGCTCCAACTGGACAACTGAATAACAATCTACCATCGAAAAGACATGACCACCAGAAGAAGAAAAAGAAGTAAGTACTTATAATACGTTGGTCTGCTCTCTGATGCTTTCATATGTATTGACTGTTTAAATTATTCTATAATTTGGATTTATTAATTTTTAATGTTTATTAATTTTATTAGTGTTTTTGAATAATAATAATTGAAAACTTTACATATAAAATTAAATTGGTTTTATTTTTCCACATTTAGAAGCATGGAAACAAGCTTAAAGTAATGAAATGATATGTTTATTTGCAGGCAATTGAAAAGTAGTTTTGAATCACTGAACATTCCTTCATCAAGTGCTGCTGGTAATGCATGCAATCAAGTTGGAGAGTTTTTGGGTTCGTTTATTTTATCATTAATTTTATAATTTATTTTTTTATCATTTATTTTTTTATAATTTAAGTTTTATTTTTTGTTTCATTTAATTTGTGTTTATTTTATTTATTTGTTTTTTATGTTTCAAAACTGTTTCTCATCACACAGCTGGTTCCACTTCTTCTCCGTGCTGCAGTTTCTCCTGCCCGTCCCTTGAGCTTCCGTCCGCAGACGGTCGCACGCAGAACGATCCGACTTCTTCCACCACCACCGACGTCGTCTTCTACTACTTCGACACGGACGTCGACAAGGAAGACGATGAAACTCTCGACGGAGCTGACGGAAATCTTCCGCCGAAGAAGAATATCTGAGATTTCGGTGTTGAACTGATGAGAGCCTGCCGATGCTGTTTTATACATACTAATACTAATACACGCAATTTACGTTTTTTATTAGATTTGTTGCTAATTATTATTTTTCTCGCTAGGGGGACAGGAAATGTCTTTTACTCTTGGTTTTATAAAGCATTGCAGAATTTCTAGTCTTTTAATGGACATGAAAGATTTGGTTGTTTGGATGATTTGTGTTCTTATATTATACTAGCACATTTGCTCGTGTTTTCAGAAGTTGTTGCTCTTTTCATTTCAACATATTAATATTTAGAGTACGTCGTAGGCTAAAAAATTTCAGGCCCAGTCCATTTCCACAGGTCTAAAATCCTTATATCTGGCCCTATTATATCTCAGTACTGTTTGACTTTAAGTCCGGTCCATTTGAAAACCTTAAAACCAAGGCGTGGCCCATGTAGTACGTGGCATATGCGTATATGGCCCAAAGTTGAACTCGAACCCCATAGTGTCATATTGGCAACGCTGCCATGTGTAATGCAAACGACCTTACTCTCTGATCTACCAGGCTATCACCAAAACATGATTATTAGACCCTTTTGTTGGGGTCTGTAATACATAACACGTGGCTATGAAAGGCTTGGCAGTTCAGATGGTATGGTCCAGGAGTCTTAATGTTCATTTTTGCTCTATTCATTTCCAAAGCACCACCGACATCACCATAGTCTTGAACTTCATTCATTCCCTTCTGCATTGCTTGATGCGGCTGAGGAATCGGACAAGACTGATTTGACCGTTTGAGGTTGTTGCCGGTAGACAATGTCAGTTGTTTGCCTGGATGACACGGTTGTTGAAAGTTTGCTCGCTGAGGCAGTAATGGACACTGTTTGGGACCAGCGCGTTGCTGGTGAAGAAAATATTCTTCTTTGAACCGGAGTTCACCAGATGTCTCATTATGCTGCTGAGAGATGGGGAAACATGGATGTTTTGCATGATTCTTCCGGAGTGTTTGAGAATTTTTCCAGTGAATTCAGAACATTTGGATAAAACTGAGATCCAGGGGTTTGACAGAGAATTTCGCATCTCATTATCAGCACAAAAATATCAATCTGTTCAGTGGCAAACCCGGGATTTTTTCTGCGAAACTTTTTTTCAGCTTCAATTATTATTCATTGCTTCTTAAACGCTAGCAAACAAGAAAACTTTTCAATACAGTTAAATTAAATTTTATTTCAAAAAGAATAATTTTATTTTAAATTCAAAACTATATAAATTCTTTTCAATGTCGAGAAATGTAGATTATAAAGCAGCAGGTAAAGAAGGTATCATATGCATGCTATACAAATGAGTTTGTGTTACAATCGCGACATGTAGTCTTCTGGAGCATTGGTTCAGTCTGTTCAGTATTTGAAATCCATGGAGGGCGAGGACCAAATGGGTCAATGGTCCGATCCTTCGTCTGGCAACTGGAACATCCAACTGCGATGAAACTGGCATCTGCGAATAGACCAAATTCTCGATGGAAGTCAATTGTTCGAGGCGAAGTAGCTTGGGGACGTGTACTCTTCGGACGTTCGAGGACGTTTTTGTGCACTGTCGTCCATAGCACCTTCTGGTTTTTGCCTCCTTCCATGAGCTGGGTGGTTTCATGTGCGGTTTGAACGTCCTGAAATAACCAAAGAAACCAATTAATTTTCGGACATTTCTAGATGTGCAAACAGGTTAAATGCAATCAATAGTTTTTATCTTGACAGGATCTGGAGCAATCTCGCCCGAACCTATCACGTGACCGAGATACATGACTTTGGGTCGCACAAAATGAGAGAGACTTATTCAAATTCAATGTTAAACCTGAAGATTTAATTATCGAAAAGAAATGATGCAAATGATTTTAATGCTCACTCCAATTACGTGAATGGATTGCAACACCGCCGGCAAAATGTTCTGCAAATGAAGTGACGGGTCTGAGGATTTGCTTCGTGATTCGCATAAATGTGTTTCCTGCAGGATTCAAACCAAACGTCATTCTCGTAAATTCACACATATCATATAAAAGCAGTGAGGCTGTGAGCATCAAAACAACTAATAAAGGAAGAACTACCAACTCCTTGGAGAACATCAGGAATGTTGGATAATGGAAAACAGCCTCCTTCTGAATACTTATTCAAATATCTAAAATTGATGGCTAAACGGACATATCGTCCGACTGACAAGAACCTCATCATTTAATAATTTTGGAATCCGATAAGCTTTGAAACGCTCAGGCACATTAACTCCTGCATTGATCGCTTTCATGGTAAAAATATCTACAGTAAGCTTGATGTTGTAAAAGCGTATCGCCACATACCCATGGCCCCTGAAGATGCCAAGAAAACTGCAGTAATTATGTCATTTGATTTATTTGAATTCACGCGTATGCCTTTCGGGCTCTGCAATGCACCGCAAACTTTCCAGCGTTTTATGGATTCTATCTTTGGCGATTTACCATTTGTTTTTGTTTACATCGACGATATTGTAATTGCTTCTAAGAATTTAGATGAGCATAAAATTCATTTAGAAACCGTAATGAATCGTTTGTGTGATAACAGATTGCATGTTGCATTAGAAAAGTGTGTTTTTGCAGTATCTAAGGTTGATTTTCTTGGATATTCAATTAGCCCCGATGGTATTGTGCCCCTATTGAATAACATGGAATCAATCAATAATTATGAAATGCCGATTGATTATGCTTCTTTGCGTCGTTTTCTTGGTATGACTTGTTTTTACTGGCGTTATCTGCGGGGGGACTATTGTAGTTGGCCCCATTTTATGCACGCACATGCACATGTCTACACACACACACACACCGGTTGTTACAAGTGAGTGCTCCTTAGCACATGCTAGCTAGTTGCAACCTTTCACCTTTAACATTGTCTCTTGTCTACTCTCGATTTTGTCGCCATTGTTGTCGTCGTTTATTTAGGTCTGTAAGTTGTAAGTTCAATAAATAAATTTCAAACCGTCTTGAAACTGTTGTTAGGTTGTTATTCTACAAAATTAAATTATGTAGTCACACATTGTGACTCAAAAAATCTGATGATTGTGTCCTCAGCCTGGGACAATGACATATACGACAAATCAATATCGTTAAAATTGATGCTTGTATCATCTACAATCATAACACTTAAATCACCAAAATCCACAGCATTATCATAGATAATAGAACAATTATTTGTAAGAGCTCCCTGAATTCGTGGGTGATACTTAAGTATTCTATTAATATGGACATGTAGTCGAGTACCTTCGATATCTAATTATAATAATGAGATGGGAGTTTTTCTGCTACAATACCAGGACCAATCCATTTCAGAAAGAACTTAGTCCGTCCTACAAACGGGTGATAAGATTAGAACTAGATCTCCAACAGAATATTCTCTTTCAGAACTACGAAGGTCATAATTGCGGGTACATCTGTGCTGTTCGACATGACTATGCTGCTCGGCAGATTAATTAGCTATGACTAAGTTGCAGAGTCACAGCTGCAGCCCCCTTCTCTGCTCTGCATTGCATTATCTAAAAAGTTACAAGGTCAGAAACAGCTTGTCAGTACTGCCTATGACAATACGAGAGCATTTTCCTCAAACATTTTCAGAAAAACCTGTGCCATTTTCCAGAATGCAAGGCAATCGTGGATGTGTACATGCCATTTAGTGACAAAAACTGTATTGATGCCATCGAAAAGCTACGGGAAGAAGAGTTTTGATCACAGATTTGCAGACTTTAAAACTTACAGAGCCACTTTTAAAATATTTGCTGATCCCCTTCTCTTTAATGAATAATAATGAATAAAAATTGAGGAGACTGAATAGTTGTACATTTTTGGTATTACCTTGATGCGGCCCAGCCTCTAACTCGTGTGGCCCCAAAGATAATTGAGTTTGAGACCCCTGCCTTGGAATCTACTCGAAAAGAGCAGGTGGAAGAAAGCCGTCGAACGTACAGGGAATGGTACATGGAATTATTTAAAATTAAAAGACAATGTGTAAGTTAATAGCGCTTGGCTGGCAGCAGAAAAATAATTTCTGCTTCGAGACTATCGAAACCTTCGTCTTTTCTTTTTCTGCTACTTGGAGTTTTCCGGCGTGTGTCCGATTTTTGCTTTCAGTGTTGGGCAAGAAGCGTCTGACTCTTCAACGACCTGTGTCACTTGAGGAAACGAAGCTTTGCAAGCATCGATTTGAATATGTAGAATATGATGGAGCGTCTGCCGTGGGCGAAAAGTTTAACGGCGTTCAAGCAGAAATCAAAAAGGTATCTCTGGCAGCACCGTATGTTGAGAAAGTTTGCTCTCTACCAGCTATTTGCAATGCACATGGCCAGGTAAAGAAGTCGCCAATATATTCAATAGTTCAGTCAAACGTACTACATGCTTGCAGTCAAAAGTGAAACCAACTTTCTCACAGAGGAAACTGAAGAATCTCTGCCCAACTTTATGTTGCAAAGTATCTGCTATGCAATGATTCAATATGTCTCAATAAACTCAGAAAACTAAGTTTATTGGGAAAATTCAGAGATCCATCATTGAAACCATTAAAGACCCTGCTCTCTGTCGCTGGAGGTGTCAGCAGTCTCGCACAGTACAAGGGGATTGATAAAGCCAAAAGTGCTATCATCCCCCACAAAAATTTCATTACGACTATAGTGGATCAATTTATAATGTCTCTACATCTTATAGTAAAAATCGATAAAGAGGTTTTCAGCACCCAAAGTTACAGCACAAATAAAATAATATGCGGGTTCTCAGCACCCTAAGCAATACGCGAAAAAAACACACGCTCGCTAATCAACCAACGTGTACACGGCACCCAAAGACACTGGGCACAACTGATAAACCTATTCAATGGGTATTCGGCACCCAAAGACATTGAATACGACTCTCTCCAAACACTCCTAAAATACAGCACTAAAAACAAGATTAAATGCTGTGACAGCATCCCAATGACTAGATAAGACCACTTACGATGGGTGACAAACAAACTAAGCATCTTAATTCAAAACAACAACTAAAATTGAAATTTCTGCAATTCCTATTCCCTAGTTATATAGTTATGAAGTGTATGACTAATGTCAGGGGGGTTACGAGAAATACAGACTAGTTCGGATTGTTTGTGAGAGAATTGCTGGTTACCAGCGGCGATTTCATAAGAGTCACCAGGTGAATCTAAGAATGAACCTGGCGTGTAGATGTTCCGTTTGGTGAAACAAGTAGCTGTCGCAAAAGGAAATCTTTTAATCAATTCAGACACACCGATTCTGTACCATAATGGTTTGTTTCATAACATTAATTTCTAGAAATCCACTACAAGACTCTTAAAATTAAATTACTCACAATAAAACGAGTAAGACATCACATGATTGCAATTCCGGAGATGGCGAAGAGTGGAGATCCTTCAATGTGGGAAATTCATTCCAGCTGGAATCCAACAACGAAAACCCATTCCAACTGGAGGAACAACCTGGGATCCCGCTTGACAGGACCGACGTTATTACTTGTCCTCGGTTTAAGCACTATAGCATTTTAATAAATTGAATAGTTATTTATTGTTCTTTTGTAATTGCTCACTACTCTATTACAACATATAGCATTAAATTCCAGAACAGCCAATCTTCTGGTTTTTGCTTGTGACTAGCGGTGACAAAATTCGCGTTACCAGATATGAGCCACCTGGCGACGGTAACCAAATGTTTCCGACAGTGAGTCAGATGCAGGTATCAAAATCAACCCTGCATCTAGATTTCAACACTCCACTTCTATATGAGAACGATTTATTTCACGGTCTAACTTTTTAGAAATCTACTATAATAGTCCTAAAATTAAATTTTTTATATTTAGAAAACTCAGGATTGCTCGTGAGAAAGGTCACATCACAGTAGCACCCATGTTGAGGAAGAGTAGGAAGGCATTCATCAGTGGGAAGTCATTCCTGATCTCTTCTCAGAACAACAACCCTTTCCATCTGACAGAGCAGAACGGCAGAACGCCATTCAAGTAAGATTTATAGCATTTAATGATCTGCTGGGTGATATGACAGCATCCGTTTATTGCTAAAACTATCAAGTTGACAGAACTTGAAATGGGAGTGTCGTCAACTTGCAGTCAAGAAAATGATGGAGCTTCTGACAAGCAGAAATCAAAAAGGTATCTCCGGCAGCACCATATGTTCACTGCGCTAACCATCTTTTGAACTTAGCTGTTCTCAGCTATTTGCAATGCACATGGCCAGGTACAAGAAACTGCCAATTTCTTCAATGGTTCAGCAAAACTTACTACATACGTGCAGTCAAAAGTGAAATCAACTTTCACACAGAAATTTATCTGCCCAGCTTTAATGCATAAAACTGTTAACTACTACAAAAGTTTTGCGGAAAACAAATTTTCAGTCGTGTGCAGGTATAAGGGTGAGTCTTTGAAGCTGTCCGATTTCATTCTTTAATATGATGGAAAACGGGTGAACAACTATGTAATTGATTATATTGCATTGATTAAGCTGAAAAATTCAAATTACATTTTAACAGTGACTTTTCACTAAACTTTGACAAAGACTTATCCCCTGAGTCTCTCATTCTTAACTATAATTTATTCCATTCCCGTTACACTTTTTGCGTCTATAATGAAAATCGTAATAATTTTTGCTTATTTATTATAAACGACGTAAAAAAGGACCATCTCATTTTACGACCCGTTAGTGGGAGAAGGAATGAAAATTCAGGATCAATTTAAGAAGTTTTCAGACTTTTTTTTACAACAGGTGTGCAGTTTAAGAAATGAACCAATGGGAGACTATGTATATGAAGTAGTAATTACTGACAGAAGACAGCAAAAGGATGCTTTTAATTGCGAGGTGTATGCTAGGGAACATACGTTTAGAATGGATGGAAAATTTTTTATGATATATATGTTACAGGAATGGCAAACGCTATAAATGGTTAAGTTTATTACATGTACAATATACAAAGTTACTAGTATAAGTTGTATAATCTAAACATTCATTTTCTTCTAGATCTTTTTGTCATTGTACCTACCCCAAAAGAAGTTGTAGTATTCGCACATCCCTACTACTTGGGGGATATATAACAACAAGCAGCAATCGAGAGCGCCCCTTTCGAATCTCGCTCGCGTGGTTATCCTTATGATCCGGGTAATCTTTACTATCCGGATCGTAAAGATTAAATAAATTGTTTATCGTTCTCTTGTCTTGCTTGTTTACGGTTTAAAGAAGTACGTGCTGCACACTTCAGAGACAAGGCAGTAAATGCTGCTCAAGCAAAGCAAAATATGACACTCCATTTCTTTGATAATAAAACACTTTGTTTGTTACAAAAAAAATTACAATAAAAATTATTTGTTTCTACATTTCTTGTAGCTTGCCGATGTAACTTGCTTTTCAACAATTCATACAAAAATGAGCTGCTGGGAAGAAGGATGTTATTAGAGATGCTGATCTTTACAGTGTTATTAGAGATGCTGATCTTTACAGTGTTATTAGAGGTGCTGATCTTTACAGTATTATATCTACGACAGTGACCTGGGCCGGAATTGTCTGCAGATCGGGTCCGGAGAGAGGGTGGGTCGAGTCATGTCGAGCTAAAAACAAATACATATGTAAACTATCTGTAATAAACAGCGATAAATGAACGCATAGGATTCTTGTTTAATAAAATTTAGTTTAAAATAAATAACAATTTTAAAATAAAAATAGATTGAAAATGATTTAATGGTTATGGATAGGGCCAGGTCGGGTCACCAAGGTTAGAGAGGTTTGCGTTTCGACACGATCTTGATTTTTACTATTCAGTAATTATTACCTCGTTTTTTTTATTGAAAATTTTCTGAATGGATTCAAAATGACTAGGTATATATATACCCCGGGTTCAGGTATGGAGACAACGACATTGAAAGTTCCAGGGGTCCCGGGGATTTCCCCAACGAAGAAGTTTCTACATCTCCGGCAGACCCGAACGTCTTCGCAGCAAACCACGACGCCAACGCTTTCTTCTTAAATCTTCGCTCGGAAGTGGAAACTTACCGGCTGAGCGACAGCAATCTCATCCCTCTATCGCCGCGTGCCGAAGGAGTCCATCCGGAGGCACCCCTCGAAGTTGTCATCCCCGAGGTTTTAAAGTGAGAGTCTGTGTTGTTTTCCCCGTGTACGGGGGAGGGGAGGAAGGGGGGATGAAATGATGTTGTGTGAATATTTGTATATTTTGGTATGAGATGGAATGATTATTGAATTTGCGATCGTGAAATGTTATTCAGACGCAGCTCTCCCGGTTCGAGTCTCCTCAAGATCGGGACAGACGAGAATAATTTATCGAGTTAGTTTTATTAATTTTTAATTTAATTTTTTATTTATATAAATTTTTTAAGATGAATGAGTTTTTTTTGTTGATAATTCTGATTATTTTTATTTATAAAAAAAAAATTAATATGTAAATTAATTTTATGTCTATTAGTTTCATTTAATCAATTATGCTTTTCTATTTCTTAATAAATGTTTTAATTTCATTCAAATTAATCGGTTTATTTGATAGTAATTAAGACGTTCACGCAGGCGATGAAGATAGTTCGTCGGCTTCTTTCCTTGGCACCAGGGTCAACAGGTTCATGACCAAGTCTGGAGAAGGTCGCAAGCAGCTGGCTTCGTACGGCGAAGACAATCCAAGCGCCAGAAACATCTACGAACGAAATTACTACATCATGCCCTCTTGTGAATCCTTGTCAACCGAGTCGGACCACTGTAAGTTCATGACCTTTGGGTCAAGTTCGGGGAACTGTCGAATAAATTTAAACGGTGTTTGATGAGTCAGAGATGAGTTATAGAGAACTCCCCGTAAAGTCTTCTTGGCTTGTTCACACAACATTTGAAAAGTTAAAAGCACATTATAGTTTTGTTGATGTTATTTCGTAGAAAACGTTTTGGTTCCTCTCTGGTTTGTGTGACCGTGTTTTTAGATTTGAATCTCTCGATCGAGGTTCTTAGGACTTAACTATCCGGGTCATAAATATGATTGTGTAATTAATACATCTCATTAATAATTAATTAATTTATGTCTTTCTTCTGTTTTTTTTTGATGACAGCTCCAACTGGACAACTGAATAACAATCTACCATCGAAAAGACATGACCACCAGAAGAAGAAAAAGAAGTAAGTACTTATAATACGTTGGTCTGCTCTCTGATGCTTTCATATGTATTGACTGTTTAAATTATTCTATAATTTGGATTTATTAATTTTTAATGTTTATTAATTTTATTAGTGTTTTTGAATAATAATAATTGAAAACTTTACATATAAAATTAAATTGGTTTTATTTTTCCACATTTAGAAGCATGGAAACAAGCTTAAAGTAATGAAATGATATGTTTATTTGCAGGCAATTGAAAAGTAGTTTTGAATCACTGAACATTCCTTCATCAAGTGCTGCTGGTAATGCATGCAATCAAGTTGGAGAGTTTTTGGGTTCGTTTATTTTATCATTAATTTTATAATTTATTTTTTTATCATTTATTTTTTTATAATTTAAGTTTTATTTTTTGTTTCATTTAATTTGTGTTTATTTTATTTATTTGTTTTTTATGTTTCAAAACTGTTTCTCATCACACAGCTGGTTCCACTTCTTCTCCGTGCTGCAGTTTCTCCTGCCCGTCCCTTGAGCTTCCGTCCGCAGACGGTCGCACGCAGAACGATCCGACTTCTTCCACCACCACCGACGTCGTCTTCTACTACTTCGACACGGACGTCGACAAGGAAGACGATGAAACTCTCGACGGAGCTGACGGAAATCTTCCGCCGAAGAAGAATATCTGAGATTTCGGTGTTGAACTGATGAGAGCCTGCCGATGCTGTTTTATACATACTAATACTAATACACGCAATTTACGTTTTTTATTAGATTTGTTGCTAATTATTATTTTTCTCGCTAGGGGGACAGGAAATGTCTTTTACTCTTGGTTTTATAAAGCATTGCAGAATTTCTAGTCTTTTAATGGACATGAAAGATTTGGTTGTTTGGATGATTTGTGTTCTTATATTATACTAGCACATTTGCTCGTGTTTTCAGAAGTTGTTGCTCTTTTCATTTCAACATATTAATATTTAGAGTACGTCGTAGGCTAAAAAATTTCAGGCCCAGTCCATTTCCACAGGTCTAAAATCCTTATATCTGGCCCTATTATATCTCAGTACTGTTTGACTTTAAGTCCGGTCCATTTGAAAACCTTAAAACCAAGGCGTGGCCCATGTAGTACGTGGCATATGCGTATATGGCCCAAAGTTGAACTCGAACCCCATAGTGTCATATTGGCAACGCTGCCATGTGTAATGCAAACGACCTTACTCTCTGATCTACCAGGCTATCACCAAAACATGATTATTAGACCCTTTTGTTGGGGTCTGTAATACATAACACGTGGCTATGAAAGGCTTGGCAGTTCAGATGGTATGGTCCAGGAGTCTTAATGTTCATTTTTGCTCTATTCATTTCCAAAGCACCACCGACATCACCATAGTCTTGAACTTCATTCATTCCCTTCTGCATTGCTTGATGCGGCTGAGGAATCGGACAAGACTGATTTGACCGTTTGAGGTTGTTGCCGGTAGACAATGTCAGTTGTTTGCCTGGATGACACGGTTGTTGAAAGTTTGCTCGCTGAGGCAGTAATGGACACTGTTTGGGACCAGCGCGTTGCTGGTGAAGAAAATATTCTTCTTTGAACCGGAGTTCACCAGATGTCTCATTATGCTGCTGAGAGATGGGGAAACATGGATGTTTTGCATGATTCTTCCGGAGTGTTTGAGAATTTTTCCAGTGAATTCAGAACATTTGGATAAAACTGAGATCCAGGGGTTTGACAGAGAATTTCGCATCTCATTATCAGCACAAAAATATCAATCTGTTCAGTGGCAAACCCGGGATTTTTTCTGCGAAACTTTTTTTCAGCTTCAATTATTATTCATTGCTTCTTAAACGCTAGCAAACAAGAAAACTTTTCAATACAGTTAAATTAAATTTTATTTCAAAAAGAATAATTTTATTTTAAATTCAAAACTATATAAATTCTTTTCAATGTCGAGAAATGTAGATTATAAAGCAGCAGGTAAAGAAGGTATCATATGCATGCTATACAAATGAGTTTGTGTTACAATCGCGACATGTAGTCTTCTGGAGCATTGGTTCAGTCTGTTCAGTATTTGAAATCCATGGAGGGCGAGGACCAAATGGGTCAATGGTCCGATCCTTCGTCTGGCAACTGGAACATCCAACTGCGATGAAACTGGCATCTGCGAATAGACCAAATTCTCGATGGAAGTCAATTGTTCGAGGCGAAGTAGCTTGGGGACGTGTACTCTTCGGACGTTCGAGGACGTTTTTGTGCACTGTCGTCCATAGCACCTTCTGGTTTTTGCCTCCTTCCATGAGCTGGGTGGTTTCATGTGCGGTTTGAACGTCCTGAAATAACCAAAGAAACCAATTAATTTTCGGACATTTCTAGATGTGCAAACAGGTTAAATGCAATCAATAGTTTTTATCTTGACAGGATCTGGAGCAATCTCGCCCGAACCTATCACGTGACCGAGATACATGACTTTGGGTCGCACAAAATGAGAGAGACTTATTCAAATTCAATGTTAAACCTGAAGATTTAATTATCGAAAAGAAATGATGCAAATGATTTTAATGCTCACTCCAATTACGTGAATGGATTGCAACACCGCCGGCAAAATGTTCTGCAAATGAAGTGACGGGTCTGAGGATTTGCTTCGTGATTCGCATAAATGTGTTTCCTGCAGGATTCAAACCAAACGTCATTCTCGTAAATTCACACATATCATATAAAAGCAGTGAGGCTGTGAGCATCAAAACAACTAATAAAGGAAGAACTACCAACTCCTTGGAGAACATCAGGAATGTTGGATAATGGAAAACAGCCTCCTTCTGAATACTTATTCAAATATCTAAAATTGATGGCTAAACGGACATATCGTCCGACTGACAAGAACCTCATCATTTAATAATTTTGGAATCCGATAAGCTTTGAAACGCTCAGGCACATTAACTCCTGCATTGATCGCTTTCATGGTAAAAATATCTACAGTAAGCTTGATGTTGTAAAAGCGTATCGCCACATACCCATGGCCCCTGAAGATGCCAAGAAAACTGCAGTAATTATGTCATTTGATTTATTTGAATTCACGCGTATGCCTTTCGGGCTCTGCAATGCACCGCAAACTTTCCAGCGTTTTATGGATTCTATCTTTGGCGATTTACCATTTGTTTTTGTTTACATCGACGATATTGTAATTGCTTCTAAGAATTTAGATGAGCATAAAATTCATTTAGAAACCGTAATGAATCGTTTGTGTGATAACAGATTGCATGTTGCATTAGAAAAGTGTGTTTTTGCAGTATCTAAGGTTGATTTTCTTGGATATTCAATTAGCCCCGATGGTATTGTGCCCCTATTGAATAACATGGAATCAATCAATAATTATGAAATGCCGATTGATTATGCTTCTTTGCGTCGTTTTCTTGGTATGACTTGTTTTTACTGGCGTTATCTGCGGGGGGACTATTGTAGTTGGCCCCATTTTATGCACGCACATGCACATGTCTACACACACACACACACCGGTTGTTACAAGTGAGTGCTCCTTAGCACATGCTAGCTAGTTGCAACCTTTCACCTTTAACATTGTCTCTTGTCTACTCTCGATTTTGTCGCCATTGTTGTCGTCGTTTATTTAGGTCTGTAAGTTGTAAGTTCAATAAATAAATTTCAAACCGTCTTGAAACTGTTGTTAGGTTGTTATTCTACAAAATTAAATTATGTAGTCACACATTGTGACTCAAAAAATCTGATGATTGTGTCCTCAGCCTGGGACAATGACATATACGACAAATCAATATCGTTAAAATTGATGCTTGTATCATCTACAATCATAACACTTAAATCACCAAAATCCACAGCATTATCATAGATAATAGAACAATTATTTGTAAGAGCTCCCTGAATTCGTGGGTGATACTTAAGTATTCTATTAATATGGACATGTAGTCGAGTACCTTCGATATCTAATTATAATAATGAGATGGGAGTTTTTCTGCTACAATACCAGGACCAATCCATTTCAGAAAGAACTTAGTCCGTCCTACAAACGGGTGATAAGATTAGAACTAGATCTCCAACAGAATATTCTCTTTCAGAACTACGAAGGTCATAATTGCGGGTACATCTGTGCTGTTCGACATGACTATGCTGCTCGGCAGATTAATTAGCTATGACTAAGTTGCAGAGTCACAGCTGCAGCCCCCTTCTCTGCTCTGCATTGCATTATCTAAAAAGTTACAAGGTCAGAAACAGCTTGTCAGTACTGCCTATGACAATACGAGAGCATTTTCCTCAAACATTTTCAGAAAAACCTGTGCCATTTTCCAGAATGCAAGGCAATCGTGGATGTGTACATGCCATTTAGTGACAAAAACTGTATTGATGCCATCGAAAAGCTACGGGAAGAAGAGTTTTGATCACAGATTTGCAGACTTTAAAACTTACAGAGCCACTTTTAAAATATTTGCTGATCCCCTTCTCTTTAATGAATAATAATGAATAAAAATTGAGGAGACTGAATAGTTGTACATTTTTGGTATTACCTTGATGCGGCCCAGCCTCTAACTCGTGTGGCCCCAAAGATAATTGAGTTTGAGACCCCTGCCTTGGAATCTACTCGAAAAGAGCAGGTGGAAGAAAGCCGTCGAACGTACAGGGAATGGTACATGGAATTATTTAAAATTAAAAGACAATGTGTAAGTTAATAGCGCTTGGCTGGCAGCAGAAAAATAATTTCTGCTTCGAGACTATCGAAACCTTCGTCTTTTCTTTTTCTGCTACTTGGAGTTTTCCGGCGTGTGTCCGATTTTTGCTTTCAGTGTTGGGCAAGAAGCGTCTGACTCTTCAACGACCTGTGTCACTTGAGGAAACGAAGCTTTGCAAGCATCGATTTGAATATGTAGAATATGATGGAGCGTCTGCCGTGGGCGAAAAGTTTAACGGCGTTCAAGCAGAAATCAAAAAGGTATCTCTGGCAGCACCGTATGTTGAGAAAGTTTGCTCTCTACCAGCTATTTGCAATGCACATGGCCAGGTAAAGAAGTCGCCAATATATTCAATAGTTCAGTCAAACGTACTACATGCTTGCAGTCAAAAGTGAAACCAACTTTCTCACAGAGGAAACTGAAGAATCTCTGCCCAACTTTATGTTGCAAAGTATCTGCTATGCAATGATTCAATATGTCTCAATAAACTCAGAAAACTAAGTTTATTGGGAAAATTCAGAGATCCATCATTGAAACCATTAAAGACCCTGCTCTCTGTCGCTGGAGGTGTCAGCAGTCTCGCACAGTACAAGGGGATTGATAAAGCCAAAAGTGCTATCATCCCCCACAAAAATTTCATTACGACTATAGTGGATCAATTTATAATGTCTCTACATCTTATAGTAAAAATCGATAAAGAGGTTTTCAGCACCCAAAGTTACAGCACAAATAAAATAATATGCGGGTTCTCAGCACCCTAAGCAATACGCGAAAAAAACACACGCTCGCTAATCAACCAACGTGTACACGGCACCCAAAGACACTGGGCACAACTGATAAACCTATTCAATGGGTATTCGGCACCCAAAGACATTGAATACGACTCTCTCCAAACACTCCTAAAATACAGCACTAAAAACAAGATTAAATGCTGTGACAGCATCCCAATGACTAGATAAGACCACTTACGATGGGTGACAAACAAACTAAGCATCTTAATTCAAAACAACAACTAAAATTGAAATTTCTGCAATTCCTATTCCCTAGTTATATAGTTATGAAGTGTATGACTAATGTCAGGGGGGTTACGAGAAATACAGACTAGTTCGGATTGTTTGTGAGAGAATTGCTGGTTACCAGCGGCGATTTCATAAGAGTCACCAGGTGAATCTAAGAATGAACCTGGCGTGTAGATGTTCCGTTTGGTGAAACAAGTAGCTGTCGCAAAAGGAAATCTTTTAATCAATTCAGACACACCGATTCTGTACCATAATGGTTTGTTTCATAACATTAATTTCTAGAAATCCACTACAAGACTCTTAAAATTAAATTACTCACAATAAAACGAGTAAGACATCACATGATTGCAATTCCGGAGATGGCGAAGAGTGGAGATCCTTCAATGTGGGAAATTCATTCCAGCTGGAATCCAACAACGAAAACCCATTCCAACTGGAGGAACAACCTGGGATCCCGCTTGACAGGACCGACGTTATTACTTGTCCTCGGTTTAAGCACTATAGCATTTTAATAAATTGAATAGTTATTTATTGTTCTTTTGTAATTGCTCACTACTCTATTACAACATATAGCATTAAATTCCAGAACAGCCAATCTTCTGGTTTTTGCTTGTGACTAGCGGTGACAAAATTCGCGTTACCAGATATGAGCCACCTGGCGACGGTAACCAAATGTTTCCGACAGTGAGTCAGATGCAGGTATCAAAATCAACCCTGCATCTAGATTTCAACACTCCACTTCTATATGAGAACGATTTATTTCACGGTCTAACTTTTTAGAAATCTACTATAATAGTCCTAAAATTAAATTTTTTATATTTAGAAAACTCAGGATTGCTCGTGAGAAAGGTCACATCACAGTAGCACCCATGTTGAGGAAGAGTAGGAAGGCATTCATCAGTGGGAAGTCATTCCTGATCTCTTCTCAGAACAACAACCCTTTCCATCTGACAGAGCAGAACGGCAGAACGCCATTCAAGTAAGATTTATAGCATTTAATGATCTGCTGGGTGATATGACAGCATCCGTTTATTGCTAAAACTATCAAGTTGACAGAACTTGAAATGGGAGTGTCGTCAACTTGCAGTCAAGAAAATGATGGAGCTTCTGACAAGCAGAAATCAAAAAGGTATCTCCGGCAGCACCATATGTTCACTGCGCTAACCATCTTTTGAACTTAGCTGTTCTCAGCTATTTGCAATGCACATGGCCAGGTACAAGAAACTGCCAATTTCTTCAATGGTTCAGCAAAACTTACTACATACGTGCAGTCAAAAGTGAAATCAACTTTCACACAGAAATTTATCTGCCCAGCTTTAATGCATAAAACTGTTAACTACTACAAAAGTTTTGCGGAAAACAAATTTTCAGTCGTGTGCAGGTATAAGGGTGAGTCTTTGAAGCTGTCCGATTTCATTCTTTAATATGATGGAAAACGGGTGAACAACTATGTAATTGATTATATTGCATTGATTAAGCTGAAAAATTCAAATTACATTTTAACAGTGACTTTTCACTAAACTTTGACAAAGACTTATCCCCTGAGTCTCTCATTCTTAACTATAATTTATTCCATTCCCGTTACACTTTTTGCGTCTATAATGAAAATCGTAATAATTTTTGCTTATTTATTATAAACGACGTAAAAAAGGACCATCTCATTTTACGACCCGTTAGTGGGAGAAGGAATGAAAATTCAGGATCAATTTAAGAAGTTTTCAGACTTTTTTTTACAACAGGTGTGCAGTTTAAGAAATGAACCAATGGGAGACTATGTATATGAAGTAGTAATTACTGACAGAAGACAGCAAAAGGATGCTTTTAATTGCGAGGTGTATGCTAGGGAACATACGTTTAGAATGGATGGAAAATTTTTTATGATATATATGTTACAGGAATGGCAAACGCTATAAATGGTTAAGTTTATTACATGTACAATATACAAAGTTACTAGTATAAGTTGTATAATCTAAACATTCATTTTCTTCTAGATCTTTTTGTCATTGTACCTACCCCAAAAGAAGTTGTAGTATTCGCACATCCCTACTACTTGGGGGATATATAACAACAAGCAGCAATCGAGAGCGCCCCTTTCGAATCTCGCTCGCGTGGTTATCCTTATGATCCGGGTAATCTTTACTATCCGGATCGTAAAGATTAAATAAATTGTTTATCGTTCTCTTGTCTTGCTTGTTTACGGTTTAAAGAAGTACGTGCTGCACACTTCAGAGACAAGGCAGTAAATGCTGCTCAAGCAAAGCAAAATATGACACTCCATTTCTTTGATAATAAAACACTTTGTTTGTTACAAAAAAAATTACAATAAAAATTATTTGTTTCTACATTTCTTGTAGCTTGCCGATGTAACTTGCTTTTCAACAATTCATACAAAAATATGCAAAATGTTAAGCATAATAACTGACAAGGAATTCATAATTAATAAATCAGTATTTCTCAACCACCTGAGTTCAATTGCAATAGATTTTTTACTCTAACCTGCTCTCGCTGTGGGGCATGTTACAAATAGCCATACGAACTTGAAGTCCATGTAGCAAGACATGCTGCATAAACAACATATAACATTTCAATTTAATTTATTTGTTCGACTTCTTAGCCAAAAATTTAGGTAACATTCAACTTCCAGAAGGGGCCCTAAACAAGAAATTCTTCAATCACCTTGTATGTTTAAATGCTAATTTAAAACTTTTATTTAGGTTACAATCTGTGTGTGTGTGTGTGTAGCTTTATCTGGCAAACCTTGCAAGTAAAATTTATCCAGCTTTTTGATAAGTTAGGAAGCCTAAATGTTTTTTTTAATTAAAAAAAAAAAATTTTATTCAATAAAATAAAAGAAACAGGAAAACAAGAAAACACCAGACAGCCGTCTGTAGATATTAGCAAGTTGCCATCTTTTAATAGTTTTAGTTAGAGCTACATAAGCAGACTAAAGTTCAATTGTTCAAATATATTTTCAGTGATGAGGCTACAGTAGAGCAGCTCATGTTGTTGTTCAACAAAGCTGCAGGTAAAACATTATTCAATGCCAAAGACAACAGTGCCATTTACACAAGACATCTAGTAGAAAGATCTATTATTGAAAGTCTCCTTACATTTCTGGATGCAATGGTCTAGACTTCTTAATTTTTTAAATAAATTTATTTTTCCAAATCAATTTTCTTTTTACAGTCATCTATAGATAAAGTTACTGATCCAAAACTGCTAAAAGAAATGGATTTAATTATGGCACAACGTATAATAGCTTCACTTGGGCTTGAATACTCCATCAGGAGAGCTATCCAGAGTATTTTGATAAAGAGTATTTACAATCTGTGTGTGTGTGTGTAGCTTTATCTGGCAAATCTTGCAAGTAAAATTTATCCAGCTTTTTGATAAGTTAGGAAGCCTAAATGTTTTTTTTAATTAAAAAAAAAAATTTTATTCAATAAAATAAAAGAAACAGGAAAACAAGAAAACACCAGACGGCTGTCTGATGTTTCCTGATCAATGCGGTATCTCCCCGACGAATGCAGACATGGTGGGGCATGGAGGAACCATCCGTGACAGGACCAGATTTTCAGATTGACAATAGTGGTGGTTGGCGTCAAATTAAGAGTGACGAGGTTTCCCACGGGAGAGCAGCTATTCGAGGTCAACGAAAAGGGCGACCTGCAGATGCATTTAGGTACGGAGCTGGTTTATTCCAGCAAAGGTGAATAAAAATTTTGAAACACAAATTCAGTAATAAAGCTTATGTTAAAACATAAACAATTTCCTATATAAAGAACATCATTAGATAAATAGTGCCGAAGATGGCGAAGAGTGGAGATCCCTTCAAGTTGGGAAAAGCGTTCATTCTAACATCAGAAAATCCAATCCCCTTCCAACTGGAGGAAGAACCTGGGATCCTGCTTGACAGGACCGACGTTATTACTTGCCCAGGACGTGCTATCTTCTGCCGTAACATATACGAGTTGGAAGAGCACAGAGCGGTCGCACGTCATTAAACTTCCCGCTTGACAGGATGAGCTTGTTCACCCTGGTATTAGTTTAAGCACTATAGCATTTTAATAAATTGAATAGTTATTTATTGTTCTTCACTCGAATTGCAACTGTGGTAAAAAATAACAATGATGCTGCTGCATAACATCAAATAAATAGGAAAAGAATTGTCAAAATATGGCAAACCGTAAGTTTGCTTCCAGATTCCGGTCAAGCTATGGAAAACCGTAAGTTTCAAAGTCATTTTTGTAATTACAACTACACTATCACTACATATACACAACCACATTATCTAATAATCATCTAGGATAGACGTGCATAAAACCAATCTATATGGAAGATATATATATATATATATATATATATATATATATATATATATATATATATATATATATATATAATATATGTTCTAATCGTGGACTCATCTGTATGGAATTATAAACAAATCCCAGCGCTAATGAGCTTAATAGGCAGTAAAATGAACGGCCTACTACGCCGTTTAACGGCACCGATAAAACCCTCAACAAAACTGCCTGTCACACGACCAAGAGCTGACACTGTTCTTCAACCGTCATGTGGGACATGAGAGTTGTTGTTCCCATGTCACTGTGTCAACACATACTTGATCAACTACATGAAGGCCACAGTAGCGTAGTTAAAAATAAGGATTTAGCGCGCAGTTATGTGAGGTGGCCCGGCATGGACAAAGAGATTGAACAGGTTACAGCTAAATGCCCAGGGTGTATGGTCACACAAAATACACCAGCAATGGCATCTCTTCATCCTTGGGAGTGACCGAGCAGACCGTGACAGCAAATCCAGATCAATTATTTAGGTAATAGCGATTCTGCGAAGGCTAAGTTTGTGCTCTCTCTCTTGTGTGTGTTGTGTCAAGCGGGTTGTTCTAGTGTTATTCGATTCAGTCTTACCATCGCAAGGTAATTTCTTTCCTTGTTCAAGTAGAATTCAGTGTAGTGCTCTTTGTGCATCAGATCTAGCACACTGTAAATTATTAATCTCTCGTGCTTAATCGAAATTTTTGATCATAGAATCTGTTGATTGCATTATCCAGAAAATCATGTGGACCATAGGACGTATAGACCGTATGCTGCACGAAGGCCAAGGAATAGCTAAACTTTGCTTAGGGGTCCTGCAGCCAGAGATTCAAGGGTTAGTGGACATCGTCAACAGTTAACAGTTGGTCCACGTGAACATGATGTTCATACGATGCTTAGAGTTCTATCAGTTCAGGCAGAAGCCTATGATGGAGGACTCGGTCAAGCAGGCGTACCGGGCGGCGGAGCTATTCATCGACAGGAATTTATATAATGACAATCGCTTTGTTGGAAACGCGAATGAGTGCCTGGCCTATCTGATTGAGGCCATCCGATACAGCGTGATCCCAATCAGACTCGATGAAGGCCTTCCAGCACAAGCTCCTGGAGCCGGGGCCACGCAGCAAGAACAGGAACAATGGGACACGCGGATGGGGAGTGTTGTCGTCGGAGATCCTTTGGATAGGATTGTTCAGTGTGGGATCGCGCATGCGATAAGGAAAAGCCCGGCTCGACGCGCAGCAACTAACACGCAGTACGCGTCCTTGCTCGCCAGCTTTGTCATCTCTGTTTGCAAACGAGGCACATGCACCACTGCGTACCTCAATAAGCGCAGAGAAATGATAAGCTCAGACGTGAATGACCCGGATATCGAGCTGGACATCGAAACGATACACAATATCTGGTCCTTGCACGCAGCACACGGAATGAGGCTTACGGCTCAGGACGGAGGACGAGGAGAAGTGAATGCTCAGGAGTTTTTCCAGAGGCTCCACGCCTGCCTGTCTTCACCTGCCCTGGCAAGGTTGAGGATCATCGTAACCCAAGCACAACAGGCAGGCGTAGCTTCCTTTTCAATGATTGCTACTGCCGTTCGAACTTACCCCAACTTTTGTTGGGCTGCTGTCAAGGCCGGACGTGTCACACTCCTCAAATCGAGTGCGGAGAAAGCAGCGATCATCACGGCATTCAAGACGGCCCATGGAGACAGAGATCCAACCCCTGAAAAGCTCAACCCTCTGCTGACATACACGGTGCAGAATCACTCCGTGTTTAGTGCTTTGAAGGCTGAATGGGAGATCTTCAGCCAGGAGTGGACCAAGATTGTCGGATCGCCGTTCTACACCTACTCCGACGGATTCGCTGGCAAGAGCCAGAAGATTTTGAATCTTGCGTTTTTGGCAAAGACTCTAATGACAGTGGCTGGGGGCGTTAGTAGCTTGGCCCAGTACAAAGGTATTGACAAGGCCAAGAGTGCCATAATACCCCATAAGGCCTTCATCACCACGATTGTTGACCAATTCGTGGAGAATACCCTGACATCAGATGCTCTGATCAATTGGAACGCCGTCGTTCCTGTGGCCGACCGTCCAACCCTCGATGATGTGAGAGAGATAGCGTGGGATTCCCGCATCGCCCTGCAAGACATATAAACAGGAGGAAGAAGAATCATGGACTTGACGAAGATTGTGTGCAATAATAAACAGATTACTTTGTGGTGGCAGCGGTGGGATCGTCAGTTCGGTACATCGATCAGTTTTGGGTGAGATTCGTCCTGTGTGGTGGGATTCATCGAGTTGGCGAGATTCTACCAAGTTTGAAGATCTGACGACTTTGGCGGTATCCAGTGGTTTTGGCGGGATCAGCGGAATTCGACCAGGATCTGCAAAACCGACCAGGGATTCGACGCAAATCGACCAGATCAGGGAGGATCATCATCGCAAGATCGACGATTGACGATTTCAGTATTGGAGAAAGAGTCCAGACAGAGTTTCAGTCCGTTCAGTTCGACCACGAGACGATATCCGATTTCTCAGAGAGCCGATCCACATATCAGGTTAGAGATTTTATCGTTACCGGATTGCCCAGTTAGGTTTTTCTTTCTTTTTCTTCTGTGTAGTAGGTTTCGTAAATATGTTTAGAACCCCTACGGTTGAAGAGTCGGTTGCACAGGATAGTCTGACCGGGATCCTTAGCGAGGAGCACTATCAATTTGTTGATGATAGTCGGCGTCCGCGTAGGGTTAGTGAAGATCAAGCACCCGGCCAGTTGCAGCAGATGTTCCCGACCGTAAGCAAGCTGGAAGTCGAAAAATGCAACCTGTGCCCAAACAACTTGGCACCTCCAATCTTTTATGAAAATGGTTTGTCTCAAATCTCACTGCTATGAATCTAATACAAGTCCTAATAAAATTACTATATTTCTACAGCTAGGATAACAGTCTCTATGAAAGGAAGGCACATGGAAGCTGTTCCTGAATTGCTGAAGAAAGGACAGAGACATTTCAAGGAGGCCCAATCCTTTCTCCTGGACTCCGAGAGTCCCAATCCCTTTAAGAGAAGAGAAGAGCTGATCATTCCAGCGAACGGAACAGTTGTCTTAAGTTGCCCACGCTGCGCCGAGTATTGCATCAACCACGATGTTCCGTTCTTGGTTTTGAGTCAGTAGCTTTTATGTGCTCTCATTGATATTCGAATATACCGTTATAACGAACTACGAAACATGGTGGCAGCGGTAAATTGAAATAAATTCAGAAGGAATAAATCACACGTGAGAAACAAAAGCGACGAACAGACTGTGGATATCGTACACGTTGCATCGGAAAATGAACGATAATGCAGAAAGAGCTGCAACGGCGGCCACCACAACCATTATGCATCGATGCTAACCTGTCGGACAATTGGAGAAGTTTCAAACAAAAATGGAAAAACTAAACTATCAGAGGTTCACTCTCTCCACTGGCTTCGAGACAGATGTTATTTACTTTGATTTCAAAAAAGCCTTCGATTTGGTCTCACACCAAAAACGTATGGTCAAACTTATGGGGACAGGAATCACCACTAGGATTCTTGCTGACTGTGCATGTCAGAAATCCATTCATTGGAGAAACTGAAAGAGAGGTTCCAATGAGCATGCCATTCACAGCAACATGTCATCAATGCGGTATCTCCCTGAGGAATGCAGACATGGTGGGGCCATGGAGGAACCATCCGTGACAGGACCAGATTTTCAGATTGACAATAGTGGTTGTTGGCGTCAAATTAAGAGTGACGAGGTTTCCCACGGGAGAGCAGCTATTCGAGGTCAACGAAAAGGGCGACCTGCAGATGCATTTAGGTACGGAGCTGGTTTATTCCAGCAAAGGTGAATAGAAATTTTTAAACACAAATTCAGTAATAAAGCTTATGTTAAAACATAAACAATTTCCTATATAAAGGACATCGATGGTGAAGAGTGGAGGTCCCTTCAAGGTGGGAAAGTCATTCCTGTTGGAATCCACCAACGAAAAGCCCTTCCACCTGGAGGAAGAACCTGGGATCACGCTTGAAAGTACCAATGTGATCACTTGCCCAAGATGCGCCTTGTACTGCAGCAACATATACGAGTTGGAAAAGCACAGTGCGGACGCGAAAAAATCGGCTCGTGCTCTAGTGCAGTGGTTTCAAACACGCGGCCTGCTGGATATTTCTCGGCCCTCCACTCGATGCCGTGGCGATAATGAGGATAATTAAAATAAGATATATTAAAATAATATTTAAACTGTAGTTGAATATATTTTTTAGTTTAAATATTTCTTTACTATTACTTAGCGATGTAGCTGTTTTGTTATAATGCCTTAATGTTTAAGAGTCTCTTTTAAATGAATAAATTAATAGGCATGACGCTTTTACAATTTTAAAAATTAGCTAAGTAGAATCATCGTCAATGGTTCTCCTCCTGCTCTTTTTACAGTAAGCTACCTCGAAAGTAACCGTTAACAATTCTACGAAGGACCTTATTTCAGACATTAGGTAGATAGTCTGGAAGGCTATAACGATATACCATTCAATCTACCACATAGTAAATCAGCAAACACTTTTACATCTGATGAAAACCATTTTACAACTTCATTGCATTACTATAGTCCAGCTGCCTACAAATGTTTAAGGAGAAATTTTAAAACACAATCTGGTAAAAAGTAAGAGAACCATTCAAACAGAGTTGCAGTCTTACCATGGAAGTGTAGGACTAACAGAACACCTTTCAATACAACAGCTTCTATGATCCGTGATTAAATTATGTGCACTTCACATAGATAAGACGGAAATAAAAAAAAAACAAGTCGAATACGACCGCAACAGCCAAAAGATGATTGGTTTTACTGACATTGGATTGGGAGCTCAAGATGCCGATCTACAAACTCAAGCCACAAAAGCGCTAATGCATGTTGCAGTTGGAGTCACTGGGCATTGGAAGCTATCCGTGGCCTATTACCTAACAGATGGTACAATTGCTGTGTTTCATGAATTAATGATTTTAAAAATAATTTAGATGAGGGGTGGTTGACGAGGAGATATGTGTGGTGATTGTGCAGCGGTTGTGACTGAGAGGCAAGAAGGCAATGTGCCTTACACCTTATTCAATTAATAATAATAATAATACCTCTAGACCATTATCACTGCGAAAGCATGGTTATATCTGTTAAAATGGACAGATTGCCCGCAAACATAAAAACATTCGAATTGTTAGGATTCAAATTCGACATTAATCATCTGGAAACTATTTTCGGTCATTTGTGCTCTGATGATCTTTATATAGCCGCAATTTAAGATTCTTGTCACATGATAAAATTGGCAAGGAATTGTTTTAGCGATTACAAAGTTATAAAAATTCTAGGTATTGGACAAGCGAATTGGAGTTACTGAAGAATAACTTTTTTGTTGTTAAAAACGCGAAAGCTCGGACATTTGTTGAAGATTAAAGAAAATAAAATTTGTTGAGCAGAAGCAGTCAGTCGTTTTCTCTCTCGAAGGAAGTCTTAATTCAAAACTATGTAGCCGAAAGGCCTTTCTGACCTTTGGCTCTCCTATACTGTGTTACCCCGAAGTGGACTTATATTGACAGGCTTGAGTCAATACAGTCTAAGGGGGGCCTGACTTTGTCAAACAAACTGACAAAGCGCCATGTAGAGTATATAAATCAGAAGATGATTTGGTCATGAAAGCTCTTGAATAACTGAGAAAAAGAAATTAATGGTTTATTCTCTAGACCGACTGATCTACCAGTTTTTGTATAGGGGACCCGGAGTTAGTTAAATCTGAACAGATGGAAGAAATTGTAAACTTCAACACCTTGGAGATACTAGTAGAACATAATATTTTGCTGACAACTATCAACCATCTAGGAGCAAAATGGCGGGACGAGGCTCAATTCATTAGAGTTGATGCTGAAATTTTTCGACTCGAATCTGTGTCATACAGCCGAGCGTACTGGCAGTTTAAAACCCTTCAATCAGCTATCCGTGCTCAAGAATTGGTTGGACACACGTTGATGGGTGGTCTGGCAGATGGAAAAGATTATCTCATCTCGACCAAGATCCTAGAACCCTCTGTGTCTACACCCATAAATCAACCGAGAAACATCGAAGCCGACCCTAAGGATCTTGTAAAGCTGGCAAAGATTATCCCTGCAAGAATTCTTGCAAGGGTACAGGCAGAGGCAGCGGCTAGAAGGGGCGTATGAGGCACGGCAAAGAATAATTTTCTGAGTACATCTGCACAAAATTGTTAACAAAGACTAATACATGGTTAAATAGAGTTCAAGTTTTCCAGAACAAAAAATTTGTTGTAGCAATTTACAGTTAGATTTTTTTCTATTTGTGGTTAAACTTTGGGAAAACATTAAAAATCAACTGCAACTGAAAAAAAAAAAAAAAAAAAATTATGAAGGGTTTAGTGTAACATTTCCCACAGAATTATTACTTAGCAACATAGACATTTGATATATTGAATAATTTAAGTTTCTTATAAAAGATGAAAAATTTTCTGTTGGATCTTGAGAATAGCCAAAAACAGAAACTAATCAAAATAAAAAGACATATATTTGTTTTGGGATTCAGTGTTACAATAAAAAGTGTCACTTTTTTGACTAAAAAGCTTTTACTGAGAGATGGGATAAATGGAATCAATATAAAGTACCTGCTAACATACAAGCTATCACAAGATAACATTGAAAATTTGTTTTCCAAAATTAAGCAGAGAGGCAGGCAACTGGAGAAATAACCCTACGGCTTTATAGCTCCAACATACTTTTTGAGCAATTTTGTCTCATATAGGAGTGGTTTCTTCAAGAAATGCTAATATTATTTGCCCTGATAATGAAGACATAATGGCAGGACCTAAAGACAATATTTGTGAAGATATTTTTGCAAATATAAAAAGTATCCACAATTATCACAGCTACAATGCATGACTGCCAAATTTGTCTTCATATATAGATAATGTCTGCAGCTTCTTTTAAAGCTAAAATGCAGTAAATGCTGTCAACTTCTAGTCGTGTTGCTGCAACTTTATGTTGCAAGGTGTCTGTGATGCACAGATTCAATATGTCTCAATAGCTGGGGGTCTCAGTATCTTATAGTAAAAATCGATAAAGAGGTTTCACCCAAAGTTACTAAACAATTAAAATAATACACGACGAACACACGCACGCTGATCAACCAACGGGTACACGGCACCCAAAAACATTTTAAAAGAGTTTACTTCGAAGCCACTTGGAGGTCTCTAAATTAGAACATCGCTTTGATCAAAGTGGATACAGTAGAGTGGATTTCTTGGTAGAACTTCTTCAAAACTCACTAGCTTCAGAAGAAGAAGCCGAGATTTCACTTGGCCGCCCCGATTGTGAAGCGTGCCTTAAAGTGGAGCTCCACAACGGAGCAAAGAATCGAAGAATGCGTATTTATTTCCTGACATACCTAGTGGGGAGAAAAATATCTTCACATACCGCAAGGCAACGTCCCAGCAAAGAATCGAAGAAAGCGTATTAACCATGTTCTCAATTCTTGAAAACGCTACAACACGCGGCAAAGACTGCTGTACGATCCACGTGGATATGCGCTAATTGTTGAGAAAAAAGACTTAAAAAAAACAACAGAGCGACTCAACAATCTGAAACACTTCATTGCCTCATTCGACAATAAGAAAACGAAGGATTACAGTGTTTGCAGTGACAGAAAGACTCCAGGGGGCAGGCGCAAGACTGTTTATTACTGTGAAACTTGCTCCCGACATCCTGGTTTGCACCCTGGAAAATGCTTTAAAAAATATCATACAATGTCCAAATATAAATAAAATTACTTTGGTTGAGTATATTAAACTGTAAAATGTATTACGATCTGGGGTGAACGATACCCAAATTTGAATCAAGTAGAAAGGATTAATAAGACTCTTTCAATAAACTATTTAGCTAAAATCTCATTTCGTTTGCTTCTGTGCATATACTTCTATAAGTCTGTGTGTGAGTCAACATCCACAAAAATCAATTCCCTATGTCAGTCCAAGTCTTTATTAATTATTATGTGTTTTCACATACACAACAACTGGTCTTCTATTGACAAAACATTGCTTTTGCTGATGTGGATAAAAATTTTTATAAATGAACCTGAAAATTCGTTGTTGTTTTCCAGTTCTATTTAGTTGTATAGTTAAACTTGTTATATTTATTACTAGCATCATATATGTTTACAGAAAAATCTGCCATGGTTTGAGGCTCTCCAACAATGCATCAATGGAAAAGTGAGGTGTTTCGTAAGTCTGAATATGACGAGATCGGAATTAGACGCTATCTCTGAATCTCAAGATGAACTCAAGGCAATAAGAGAGAAGATCCGTGAGATCCTTGCCAACCGTGAACAGTAACCTCTCCACGGATGTCAGTGTGTGAATGTTTTGGCAAATGAATGTTTCTGTGTGTGCGTGTGCAAATGTTTTCCTATGTGTATATGTATTCGTGAATGTTTCTCTATGTTAAAATTCTTATTCTCTTGCAAATTCCTAATAGTGCAATTTTCAATCGTTTTTGCAATTTACGTTTAATGTTATAAATTCCTATTCTCTTAGTCGTTTAATTTTGCAATTTTCACAATATTGCAATCTTAAATTCTTATTCGTCGTTAAATATTGCAATTCTTGAATGCAAAAATCCTAATAGTGCAAATTTCAGTCGATCTAATTTTAATATTGCAATTTCAATGCAAATCGTTTGATATTGTAACTTTTGTTGGATTTATCGGAAAGTTAAAAGGTCAGACCACTTTTCAATATATTTCATGGCAAAGTTGTCTGCCAAAATTCTTGCCAAATCTGTTGGTATACAACCAAGTATGCCTCGCTTAACCAAGAAGCAGCAAAACAGAGCCAATGCTCAACTTGAAGGTGGCACAATTGAAGATTACTACAGAATCAATGTGTTTCTACTCTACCTTTCACTGATCACGTTCTTTCAAGGCTTAGTACCCGCTTTGGATCTGTTGAAGACAAAAGTACCTTCAATGGCTCAAAGCTATTACCTCACAACTTACATCTTCCAAATAATCAATCCATTTCAGAACTTAGCAGTTATATTTTTGATGACTTGCCATTGCCTTCTACATTTTCTCAAGAAATCATGAGGTATTTTTTAAAGTTCTGAAATAACAGCATATCAAAACCATATACTATTATGTTTTCATTTCATTTTAGCTGGAAAATGCACTGGTCTACTAAGAACGTGCCATCATGCACAATTGACATTCTCGATGATATAGTGGAAGACTTTTTTTCCAAATGTTTCAAGAGTTTTACAATTCCTGAATTTTCCCTCAGTTGGTTTTCTCTGCAAAAGTGCCCCAGTAATTTTTTGAGCTAGTTACAGCCCTGTTTACAGCTTTACAGCTCCAACACACTTTTTGAGCAATTTTGTCTCATATAGGAGTGGTTTCTTCAAGAAATTCTGATAATATTTCCCTTGAGAGTGAAGACATAAATATATGGGACCTATTGAAGACAATATATAGGACCTAAAGACAATATTTGTGAAGATATTTTTGTTAATATAGAAAGTATCCAACACAACACAACTGCAATGCACGACTGCCAAATTTGTCTGCATATATAGATAATGTCTGCAGCTTCTTTTAAAGCTAAAATGCAGTAAATGCCGTCAACTTCTAGTCGGTGTTGCTGCAACTTTATGTTGCAAGGTGTCTGTGATGCAAAGACTCAGTATGCCTCAATAGCTTATAGTAAAAATCGATAAAGAGGCTTTCAGCACCCTAAGTTACAACACAAATAAAATAATACCTGGGTTCTCAATATCCCAAGCAATACACGAAGAACACACGCACGCTAATCAACCAACGGGTACACAGCCCCCAAAAACAAATGCACATTAAATGTAACAACATAGATAACCAACGGTTATATAGCACCCAAAGACACTGGGCACAACTGATAACTATTCAATGGGTATTCGGCACTCAAAGACAATGAACACGACTCTCCAAATACTCCTAAAATACAGCACTAAAACAAGATGGACTCACAGCGTCCCAAGGACTAGATATAAGACCACTTGCGATCTTATGGGTGACGAACTAAGCGTCGTAATTCAAAACAACAACTAAAATTGAATCTTCCGTGATTCCTACTCCCTAGCAGGTGCGGTCCCACCATTGTGGATGCTGGGGATGTATCCCATCACCAGCTTAATAGCTCTATTTTTTTCAATGAATAAATAAAGTTAAACATATTACCAAACAACCCCCAGCCAAACACCAACTATCTATTTAACCTAGATAGTTATAAAATATAAAAAATCTTTAGGCATCAGCAACGCACAATTAACTGCCAGTATCCTCCGAAAAGTGCTTTGATTCAATGAAAAAGAAAAAAGAAGACCTTAGAAATCCGGTGGATTTACAATCAAGAAAACCAGCAGAGAAAGCTGTGACTTTGAACAATAATAGTAATTATTATTATCATTATTATGTAAATTCACACTAATTCAGATTTAAAATAACCTTTGCTAAACCTTAATGAAGTGTTGTTGTCATATGTCTGCACATACAGTTGAATTTCAATGTAGCATAAGAAGCTACATTATATTCTACTATTACTCTGGTTTTTAGTAAATTTCACACTAACACGAACAGTTGATCAATAACTATATAAACTTATTTAGCCTCTTTTGCACATAATACTATCTGCTAAATCGCATTTAAGTTCAAAGGTGACAGAGCTTGTCATCTCTGTTTGCCCTTTTCATCTCTGCGACTCATCTTAAGAAGATCTGCAGTGGCTGACCTCCAAGTTTGTGAACTGCTTCCCTCCCCCTAGGTAAAATACCTGCAGCTACAACCAAAAGCTTTTCAGAGAAACACTTGTCCTCTAGCCTAGAAATCAGCAGACTCCTGCCACACTAAAGATTGTTAAACAAATTTCTAAACACCTCAAAACTGCCACACATAAATTACAAGCCCTTGCCCTCAATGACTTGCTACAGAAAAATATTGACAACATAATCGACCATGAGTTCATCATGGTACACTAAGTAAATAGTAAGTTAACTAACTAAACAACCCTTATGAAAGAAAAAATATGCATGGCCAAGCTTATGTGTTACATTTAGCCTCAAGGCAATATTTTTGCAAATATTATGTTTTGTAAGTCTCATTACAAATGAGAAAAATAAATATAATGAATATTAATACAAATAACACTTTTATTAAACCACACCTTTCAAACAACAATAAAAAATCGAGTCAATAAAACTATGAAGATTAAAAACTCCAACCAGTCATCAATGTAATTCCTCTAGAAAATTACCTTTCAATTCCAACCAATCATCAATATAATTCCTCTAGAATATTACCATCCAATCCTTTCACTTGCCACTTCTCAAATATCGTCATCATCGAAGACATCTCTGAAGTCTTGAAAAACAAGAAAACTTTTTGTTGTATTTAATAGTTAAAAACAAAAACTAAAAAATCAGTTTGCATCTTCTAGATAAACCAAAAACTACTTGCATTTTTAGTGATATAATATTAACATAATTAAATTCAGCTATGGGTGATTGCCCCACAAAAGGACAGATTTAAGTTTTAGTACAGCTAGCTAAGAGATACTTGTTGATTGCCACCGGAATTCCAAGTAAGACATGAAATTAATTTTCCAAAAAACAAAATCTTCAAAGTACAGTTCAAAACCAACCATTGTCGAAATCACCGTGCAGCATCTTGTCATTGGCAGTCAGATCACTCAGATCCATCAGCATCAAACTCGAACCACCCGCCTTAAAAAAATAAACAAAATCTTAAGAGTAAATGCACCAGTGATTATCCACAGGAGACAAAAATTTTACCCTTCTTATATAACTTGCATCTCTTATATTATCGTGTCTATTATAATTTCATTATTATTTTACAGCATTACTATTTACCTCATCAACATCCATGTATGCCATGTACGGTCTAACTCCTTCAGGGAACATCTCATCAGCAGCCATGACCGATTTCATTTTGTCTTGTGACTAGAATACTAGAAAAATGAAAAACGCTGTGAGACGACTAAATGCAGGGACGTAAATTGCTGATCAAAAATGAACTTGTCACTCGTCTTTTAACATGCATCAATCAAATACGAGCAATCAATTTTAAAAATCATGGAAATAGAATGTTTTAAAGTAAAAACCTCCATTTAAGATTTAAGATTAGATTTAGATAGATGCAAATCCCTCAACACCAACAATGTTGTAATACGAAAAAATTAAAAAAATACTGAAACTAACAAAGTGTGCAAGTAAGTTAAGAAAACTACTCAACTGCTAACCATTAATGAGTTTACACAGGCAAAGAAATTAGAAAAAATGCACGTGCAAACGATCTCACGCACGACATCGACAACTTGGCAGCCAAGATTTTCAAGGTTGCTTGCCTTTCAACTTTCAATGCGCCAAGTGAATAACGTATTCATACGCGCAAGACACATTACTTATTAGATAATCCGCAAGACAAAAATAGTTGCTTTTTTATAAATTTTACTTATCTAAACATAATAACTTTGTACAATTTTATTTTTTTATTAAAACTGTATTTTATTTTTATATTAATTAATAACTAAAACGTCACTTAGTCGCTCATCGATATTTCTACTAAAATAGCCTAATTGAAGTCACTTTTAATAATTACAATTTTTATTTTATTATAAAAATATAAATTTTAAAATTTTGGAGTTGTATTGTAAATTTCTTTAGTTTTGAACCCGATTCTTTTCTTCAACTGTTTAAAGTTAATTGATGTCAAATTTAATATTAAATAAATTGTTTAATTTTTTATAATTAAATGTAGAGTAAAAGTTTTTTAATACATTTTTGCGAAATAAACTAGAGCAAAAAAAATAATTCCTGAAAAAAAAACGCTGAAAAGTGTAAACAACAACAAGTCTAAATTTTAGACTCAAGTCTAAAACAAATACTCTCTTCTTCGTGTCTTATTATTAATATTAATTTATTAAAAAGGCATACCGGTGTATCTGCATAAAAAGTGCCGAGTCGCGATTGCTTTTATTTAGTCAAATTTAGTGTTACAGTTATAGTTCCAGTGCACTCTGCCAATATAGCACCGACATTTTTATATTTAATTTTAATGAGAAAATGGAAGCCGATGACGGCGTTGCTATATTTTCCGACAGGAGTGTTGAATCAACAAATCCTTTTGAATATTCCAACTCAAACTCTTCTGAGCAGTCAAAAGTTTCTTGTAGCAAGTTCCCGATATTTTACGTTGATGGCTTTGACGAAAATTGCATGATCCAGGCGGTGGTGCTGAACTACTGGGATAACATCTGTGGCCCAAAGATTCGCAATGTTTGGATTGTCAGCAAGATGCCAACTTCAGAGGAGGACTGTCCGAGGATAGATAGCCTAGAACTTGAGTCAATTGGTTTTATCGGACGACAGATTCTTTGTGGAGAGATGATGAGAAATCCCAGCGAGTCATTTCTTGAAGCAAAGTTTTACCACTCTACAGAGAAGAAGATGGCTACTGCTGCAGTGGTATTTGGAGCTGACAATAAAGAAGGAGAAACGGACACACATTCTCTCTGTTTGATTCCGAATTATAGTCAACTGCAACATTTTCTTCTCTGGAAAGATGTCTGTTTCCAGTGGCTAGCAAAGTGCGTCCTTCAGTTGAGAATAACTTTGGCCAATGTGTGTTCTTTTTTATTTATAAATTGTTAAACCTTTTTTAAATTTTTTTAAAAATTATTGGTAGTTGTTTTAAACTTATCGTTGCTGCAAGCAAGTGGAGCATTTGAAAATAGTTTTTTTGAAAACAGTGTTTATTTAAAAAATTTTTAATTTAAAGAGTTTTTTTTAGAGTTACCCAAGACACTTTTCGAGACTTGTTAATTGTCTTAGTTGAGACACGTTTAAATTAAATCTAAGCATATCAGAACTTCAAAACTTGTTTACAAAATTTGCGAAAAATTGAATAACAGGAAGAAGTTCAAAATTGAGTAATTAAGCCTTGACGATAAACACGTTGTGAGCTAAACAAAGCACTGTGAAAAGATGATTATTTTTTTTTTTTAATTGTGTAATTATTTAATTTTACTTATATTTATGTTTGTTTGTTTTTATGACAAAGAACGCAACAACTGGTTATACGATTGTAAAGGAGGATCTAAAAAGACTGGTTGAAATAACAGATAAGAGGAATCTCTGCGGTGAATACAGGGTATATTTGTTTTTACATACTTTTATTTAGGTACTTTTATACTGTTTGTGTGTGTGTGTGTGGCTTTCTATGTACGCAAATCTTGCAAGTGAAATTTAACCAGCTTTTTTGACTAGCTAGGAAGCTGAAATTTTCAGCATTGCTTTATATTAGATGACAATACATGATTCAATTAAAAAAATAGTCTTAATTTGAACATCTTTCATATTTCTAAATCGAGTGTATTTGAAATAAAAGTTTGTGTCGAAAAACTCGTTTTTTCCTTTACTTGTTTTTCTTTGCACTAACCAAGAACTAATAACGTAGAGCTTAAAAAGAGAATATCAATCACAGAGATATGCCTGCCAGTAAATTATTATGCATTATTAGAATCTCAAAAGGCTTAATGCAAATCTAATAAATAGTGATTTATTTCAAAAGGGCTCATACAAATTTAACAGATAGTAATTTTTCAAGTTATTTTTTATATTTTTCATGATTCCTTATTTAAAAAAAAAGATCTTTATGAAATCGTCTTCACATGTTATAATACAAAATTTCTCCAAATTTCAAGATCGAAGAAACTCTCTTCTCCGAGATGAGGGGCACGAAGACAATGAATCTCCTTCACAACTCTCTGCTCGGTTATCTCTGCCAAGGTCACCAGGTTGTCGTGGTCGGGACTGATCTTGATGCTATCAATAAGGTCAGCTACGTGCCAGGTGGTTAGAGGGGGTTCTAGGCTGACCTGGAGAAGTTTTGTGTCATGACCAACCTTGAAATTTTATTTTTTGGGATCTGGTTGACTCAGTAATCTAACTGCTGGTGGGTGTACGGATTTCGTCATATCGGCCAATGATTTTTGCATTGCTTTAAACTGATTTAAGGTCTGTATTAAGCTTTATAATGTTGATAATGTGTTTGAAATGTTGTTTCATATTATTAATTCGGCTTATCATATTTAGTATTGATCAAAATAATTCGCTAAAACATATGTGCTTTTAGTCTGCTCTGCATTGGCTTACTTGTTCATTTGATAAAACATTAAATCATTTATAATGTTTCAGATGTTGAAGACACTGCTCCAGTTTGTTCTGCCGCAGAGGAGGCACAGATGTCGACTGCTGGAGTCAAAAAGTTCCATTTTCGCACCCGAGTTGCACCTTCAAGGATTGTTTATGGTAAAAAAACAATTGCAGCAGTGCATACTTTCAGTTTTACAGTTTTGTATAGTGAGCGTATTTGCTGAATGTAGTTAAAAATTCTGAAAAATAAACCAAAGTTTTGTTATTAAATACACGAACAAGGGCTGTCTGATATCATTTTTAGATAAAAATAACATATTGTTCAAAGTTCTAATATATAATAACACATTTAAATTACATATTGATTATAAATAATAAATATGATTACTCATTAAGGATTAGTTTTTATAATATTAAGAAATTTTTTTATAATGATAATTATTTTTTATAATATTAAGAATTATTTTTTATAATACTAAGAATTATTTTTTATAATATTAAGAATTATTTTTATAATATTAAGAATTATTTTTTATAATATTAAGAATTATTTTTATAATATTAAGAATTATTTTTTATAATATTAAGAATTATTTTTTATAATATTAAGAATTATTTTATTATAATATCAAAATCTGACACAGCAATCAGAAAAAGAACTTGAATCTATCTTGAAATCGGTCATGTTCTCCCTCCAACCGACCTGCCTGATTGACCTTGACACTTCAGAGGTTTTCATGATCTGCTGGTGCGAAGAGTACAACGAGGCAAGGAACAAGTTCATCGTCGCACAGCTGAGTCGACTGTGGAGCGAGAGGTCAAAAGTTCAACCGGTCTTCAGGTGTGATGATGATGTTACAGGTTTTTTAACGTCGCCACGACATTATTTATAGCTTATTTTTAGTTATACATATATAATTAATTTTAATTCTTTTCTCCATGTACCCAGGCGTTTTTCTCATTTTAGTACTATATTTTATTTGTAATTTTGTTTTTTTTTCTTTTCAATGGATTATATAGAGGTAATAAATTCAACGAGTTTTCTGGTGTGATGATGATAATGTTACAGTCAGTTTTTTTAGTTTATAATGTCATTGTGATACAGTTTATTTGTCATCAAATGTTACGCTATTTAATTATATAAAGGTATGTTTATTATTTAATTTCTATGCATCACGTCTCAATTATTTATTTGCAAATCACAGTGATGTCTTCAAACCGGTCAACGTCTCAAAGTCGATGGTTTCAGAATTCCTGAATGAGGTTAGCCAGTTTTAAACTTGAACAAAAATGAACGAAATATTTTTTTTTAATCACTCTATTATATTATGTTTAGAATAAAACTTTTTAAATATTATTTAATCTATTAAACATTAATTATCTTTCTCGTGAGAGCAAAAAATATGTGACGTAACATTTTTTCTTTCGTCAGTTGTCGCTCCTACCGAACGAATTGAAAAAGCTGTTTATATCTAGCTTCATCAAAAGTCTCAGTAGGAAAGCTCTCGTTCTCAATCAGTCTCTCGAAAATCTAAAGTAATGCATTTTACATTATTTTTTTCTCACCTATTTTGTTTTACCACTTTTTCCAGATGACTGAAGAATTTAATGGTACTGGTAAAGAATAAATAATTTTCTTTTAACCTTTGATTTGTCGTCATAGGCATCAAGCCAAAAAAACAGTCGTTGCAACCAATCAGAACGAGACGGAGATGTTGTCATCGATCCTCCGCAGCAAGCTCTCCTTGACCTCCGAGTGGGACGCCCACGTCGTATCGTCTTTCCCCCACTGTCTGCCCAGCAACTGTTTCTAGTTTGAGCCATTGTGAAAATTCCAGTCCCCGTTTCCGTGGTGTTTCGTATCGATGTGACAATTAGTTTGTTTTTATGAATGACTCGTAGTGATGGAAATCATGAAAGCATTCCTTGATTTAGTGATGTGCATGTTCTTATTTATTTGAATTTTGTTTTAAATGATTTTATTCTTCAAAAATTTAATAATTTGTGACATTTTTATCATTTACATGCTTCATTTCTTTGAAACTTTCTAAATATTTTCTTTATCCTCAAGTCTATTTAAGTTCCCAATACCTCACTTCAACCACACTAGAAACTAACAACGAACAATTATCAGAACTGAAATGTCAAATAAAACACTAATAACATCAGTAATTTTATTCAGTAACATACAATTGCAACAATACAAAGATATCATTTTCAGACTGGAAGTTGAAGCAAAAAAAAATTTAAATATCATTATGAGTTACAACTAAGAAAACTAACTATTTAATAAAAGTGGAATCTAAAATTTAAAGAAAAATAAGCTGAAAGTGAAACCAAAGATCAGTGAGGGTCGTCCTAGACATTGAGAGACATCCTTTTAAAATAGTGTCATAGAATCTACAAATAAAAAAGATCAAAATTGTGCTGCGAGAAAGCAAAAAAAAAATTGCAATAATAAAGGTTATTAAACAATCAGAATTGGTCAGCTGGGTGCAATACATATCTTAGCACAAGCTCATGAGGGAATTCAGCTGTTGATGATAAAAACAAATGCTCATCTTAAATATTCTATAAAATCACAAGTTAACAAATACTTAAAAGAAAAAGTTCAAGTGATAGTTGAATGCCCTTCGGTGGAATGCGTAAGGTTTTCTGCAGGTGGTTGACCTCGTCGATTATTGCTGTTAGGTGCTCCCCTCGACTGGAGGCTTTTGATATAGCCGGTCTCGTTGTCCACCCTTCGTAACATGGCTATAGGGTCGTGACGTGGAACGTAGACGGGGTCGTAGTCGTGACCAAGAGGGTTCCTCTGCAGAGTCTCGTACTGGGGCGATTCACGATCGTGACGATTTTGCCTCGGCAGTTCGACGTGGCGATGCTGGGAACGTACCGAGAGAGCGTTTGAGCAATATCCCAGATGGCAGCGACAAGCTGAACTTGCCACAAGTCCATCGTGCCAATTCGAAAAATGTGGCATAAGGCTAGAAGGAGTAGTGTGAGACATACGAGAAGTACCCACCCGCGGTGTGCCTTGTGATGTCTGGACGTGTGGCGCCACAGCAGGCGGAGCTGTCGATGCCTCAGAATTATTTGAAGACAGTAAGTAATCGAGCAGTTCTTCGTAATCTCTCTGAGGCATCTGCCGAACCAAATGCAAAGGCTCCAGTCGGCTGACAGCAAGAGCCATCGGGACCTTATTTCCTTCAGATGATTGTGGATTTCTTCTGGGAGGTGGTTTGGGACTTTCATCTACAGGAAGCTCATCTTGAGTATCAATGAGGAGGGATGACCTTTCATTCGTAGCTTCGGTCTTGGTAACGGAACCCGAGAAGCTAAAGCAAGATGTTTTAGGAACGACTCCAGCACTTGTACAATCTGTAAAGTATAACAAAAAAGAATTTTACTTTTATTTTTAAATCCTTTATATTAACTTCAAACACGGTCTCGCCTGTTTGCTTGAATGTTTGCAAACCTTGAAAGTTAAAATTAACTAACTTCCAGTCATCCAATCGAGCTGAAATTTCAAATATAGGCTCGCTTCTCGAAAGAAAAACAAATCAAACACAATTAAATAAATGTTTACATATATAAATTCAAAAAAATATTATTTTAAAATCAAATCAAATTTATTTAACGCCAATGTCGTAAAAGAAAAATACTTTGCAAGAAATAAAAAGCCAGAAAATCCAGACATCTAAGGGACTTGTTAAAATACCGTTTTTTGTCACCTTACTTGTTAAAATTCTAAAAAATTTTGACGATTACATAAAGGTTATAAAATATCTAAGTCGTACCACCAGTGGTAGCTTCTGAGGCTTTTTGAAGAGGTGCTGGACCATAACCAATTGGGAAGCATACGTAAAACCTGAAAAAAATAACGCATAATAATGACCTCAATAAAAACTGTTTCACAATATGCACTTTAAATATCCAAACAATTTTATATGTATTTAATCATCTGAAAATTAAAACTCATTTTTATTACCTGGTATTAGTACCAGAACATCCTCTTCTTTGTCTTATAACAAACACTGCTACAAGAGTAAGCAAGACAAAGATGATTACAAACAGTATTACTGGTACAACAATAGAGAGAATGATGGCATTTGAGTCCATCTGATCTACTTGAGTAAGTGGATCATCAATTTCTGCTGAATCAATAAAATAATTAAAATTTCAATTCAGTTAAGATTTAAACTTACTTAATAATTCTAAAATTCGGTAAAACCGTAGAATCCGGGGTACAAACAAAAACAAGTATGGCCGCTATTTTGATTGACAGGTCTAAATAGAATGATTGACAGCTAGTGTTGCGGTTTTTTATATGATTTAATGGAAAGCCAGTGTGTTAATGTTTAGAACAGACAAAATAACCAATAACTTTATTTAACAAATAATATTAAAATATAAATATTAAAATTGAAAGTAATGTAGTAAATTGTTGTTATGCGAGATGCGAAGCGCATTATCTGGTCTTTAGCATGACCATTGATAAGAACAATTGCGACTTGTTTTAGCAAATTCTTCATGTTCACAAGACAAAGGAAGAATCTATAAATAACGGAAAATTAGCAGTTGATAATTGATTAGGGTCTGCTCCGATGCAAAGCGTATTCGCTAGTCTGTTATCAGTCCATTAAGTTAATTAGAACAAATTGCCACTTGGAAAAGGAAGCATCTATAAATGACTGAAAATTAGCTGACCGGCAACTAAAGCCGGTAATGTGAATGGCTAAGATTGTGGTGATGATTGATAAAAAAATAAATTAAGTGACTATATTTTTTAATTTCAATCATTAAAGTGTAACGACAGCTTTGCACAGTCTCCTAATCTACTACTGAGCCTTTTATTTTGAGACAAACCCTAAAATCCACAACTGCGACTTCGTCATTATTACTTAATGTACTAATTTGATTGACATATTTTGCGTTATCAACTGTTTAATAATATGGGATAAGTTGTAGTCAGTCACAAAAAGAAGTCAAATGTATTTTTTTAACCATCTAAGAGAGCATATACTTATCATCTAATACTGCTTTAATCTGCTTCAGAGCCTTTGAATAACACGCCCAGATTAAAAACAAAAACAATTATCAAGTTTTAATTTTCAGTCCTTTATAGATGCTTTCTTTGTTTTGTGAACATGAATAATTCACGAAGACAAGTGGTAGGTAATTGTTCTAATCCACTGATCTCTATAATATTATAATATTATAGAGATCAGTGTTCTAATCAGCTTAATGGTCTTGCGGTCTGGTAAATACGCTTCGCTTCTCGCATCAAAGCACATCCCAAACATTTTATATTTAAGCAATATTTTAAATTATTTTTGATAATTATTAAACTAGATAATATTTTACAAAAAATTAAATAAATTTTTAAGTCGATCAAGCACATCCCATCCTAGAGGCGGAGCATAGAAATTAAGAGGCGGAGTTTACGCCGATACATTTTTTAGAATTTGTTTATACCCCGGATTCTACGGTTTTACCCTAAAATTCATCATGATCTTGAAATACACCATTAATTAATTAAATACTAAAATATTAATAAATCAACTCAAAATCTAACCCCTGGATCGAACCTCGTCATCCAATCCATACCAAATTCCCTGTCTCAGTGTCACCATTATTCTAGTTGTTGATGAAGTCATATTATTTATAACTTTTTGTTCCAGCGGCTGCATTTTTTTTATTATATTATAAATTAATAATGCTCTTTCAATGGCATGATGTATTTTCAGAACCTGTGACTGTTTTTTTTTTAAATAATTTTCTTTTAAGTAAGCTTTATATAATCCGAGCACCTAATACCTATATTGAATATTGGTAACTAACTAACTAACTACGCCGAGCACTACGAACCGATGGATCTCTCATGCGTATAATTACAGACGAAAGTAAATATAAAAGATCGTAGGTTTCAAATCTTATCATAAAATGCTCAGACGCTTCGTCTGCAGGTCCCCAAATAAGTTATGATTTTTTTAAAATTTTTTAAAGCCATATTTTGTTTTTATAAAACCTTCATCAGATGTATAACTTGCAACTACACAGGTGAAGACTTTGTGAAAAACATAATCATATTGTATACCCACTTATTATACCGTTCGCACTCGCGGTTGGTTCTCCTCCAGAGATTTCAGATGTTCAAGAAAAGGACCATGGCAAACGTCACTGGAGAGCATCCCTAAAAACCCCCCCTCTCCTATACATTATTATCAGATTAAAATCAATTATGACTACTGCCGCTAGAGGGAATCGTCATTAATAATGGGAGACAAATTTGTTGTCGCAGCCACCGTCGTGGTATGTCAAAAAAACTTCTTTGAGATCAGAGGAAATCCTTTGAATAACATCTTTTCAGCAATTGATGCAATTTTTAACATCAACAATGTCTAAAATGATGGAAATATGTGTAAAAAAAGTTAATCCTGTTTATTGTCTCACCTTCTGTGACAGTTAGATTGAAAAGAGATTAGGATAAAATAATCATTTTTTTCAGAACTAAATAAATCATTAAAAACCTAATTTAATCATACAAGTAGAGTTGAGTTTGAAGTTTACTAAATAAAATATTAAGAACAGAATAACAGTCTTTAATATAAATAATGACTCAAAATTAAAAATATAGACAAGAATTTAGGAGGTAGCCAGTATGAAACTATATTACTTGTATAGATAAAAATATAGGAAAACAAAAAAATCTTCATGAACAATTGTAAGTAAATATAATCCAAGCAAAATTGTGGTTTTTGTAAAAAAACCCTTAAAATCAAATATAATATATGCTATATTCTAAAATCATGCAAATTGGAAAAAATAAAATGAGATTATTAAACAATGGAAAAATCTAAAAACATTAAATTAATTCATTTTTAGCAGACATTTTGCTTCTGTGATGAGGTAGAAATGAACATTGAATCTTGCATCAAGCTCTCCATCAACACCCCACAGTAGGGCTTTCAACGATGGATTAGCATTGAGTATTGACCGTAAAACTGTAACAGAAAATCAAATAATTGAATTTTTTAACAGGCAAAAATTGTTAAAAAAACCTATTTATTAAACTAAAATCAAATAAAAACCATCTGGTTACAATTAAATCACTAAATATAAATATTATAATAAGATAAAACTAATTTAACTAGTTTATAAAATAGTGAAAATTTAAATGAAGAAATCTCATCAATGTTGATAACCTTTGCAAAGAGAGTTGCTTATAGGTGTGGTGAAATAAATATTAGTTCCATCGTAAGTTTTAAGAACATCTTTAATCATTGCAGTACCGATGCCCGTGTTGCGAAATTTCTTCCTTACGTACAGGAAATCCACCAACGGAAGATACGTTTTTTGCAAGGGTAACAGTTGAGAACCTGAAAGTTGATGATTTTAATAAATATATTAAAATGAATAAAAATAAATAAATAATTAAATAAATGAACAATCCATAAAATGAATTATGAAAATCAATCACATTAAAATAAATAAATGACCATTATAACAAATAAATACTTAATAACTTTTATATAAGAACAAGATTCAACAACATAAGTGGCCAATATTTTATTTAAAAAAAAACAGACATCAGCACATCTAGAAAATGTACCCAACCTCCATCTTTTAAAATGTAGAAGCCAGTTGCACTGCCCTCTCTGTAAAATATCTTGTAAATCAGATCGGTGTCAAAGCGACACTGGACTGGACTCTCGTCGGAATCGATGTCGATGTCTCTCTGGTTGTGGCAGATCGTCGAAAGAAGGAAAATAAGGATCAGATCTTTGGGACAGTTGACCTTATTATGAAAAGATTGGATTTTATTGTAAATTATACTGTAGGTAACATTTAAATAAGATAAAATATGCAGAATATTTAAATTAGATAAACCTACAATGAATATTTAAATTGAATCAATCTGCACTGAATGTGATGAAAAGCTTTACATGTCACAAATTTATTTTTAATTTAAAAAATTATTTTCTATAGTGCTTTACAAACTTACAAAATTTCCTATATCTGCATGTATGTATGTATGTATGTATGTATGTATGTATGTATGTATGTATGTATGTATGTATGTATGTATGTATGTATGTATGTATGTATGTGTGTATGTATGTATGTATGTATGTATGTATGTATGTATGTATGTATGCATGTTAGCAATTTTTCATGTTGATCAGCAGGGTCAGCTGTTGATCAAATTAATGCATGTAATAAAACTTGTTAGGCAATTGTATAGTGTAAGCCCTAAAGATAAAAAGGTGATGCTGCAATCGCAAAATTTTATATAATGATATTCAGAAATAAGTCATTTTTGACCGGCTATCTTTAGTTTGAGATAGAAATCAATTTCTTTATATTTATTGAAGTGTTTAACTAAAAGTAGTGTATGAAAATGTAAGTTCCATGAATAAAAATACCAATTTTATTAAATTAAAATCTCCAGGCATGGCGAAATCTAGCAATGATTCCGTTTCCACCCAACGTTGGCAGCACCAGGTGTACACATCTGGAACAAATTATTTCAAAGGTAAAAATTAATTAAAAACTTTTATTATATATAAATGCAATACATTTTTACATGAAAAAAAACAATAAATTATAATTTTTTTTGGGAAAGAACTTTGTAACATTTAAAATTCACCTAACTGACAAGATGGACAATTCATGAAAGAAATACATAAACTTGAGTTTTCTGAGCATGGGGATGAAACCAGAACGGATTTTGACACTAATTGTAACTGAAAATTAAAGCAAGAAGATAATAAGATTCTTCTAATTTAATTTATTTTTAGAAATGATAAAAACAAATAGCCACCAAAACCTTTTGCTGAGAACACAGATAGCATTTCAACAAACAATTTTCCGATTTTATAAACTCATTGAAGAAAAAAACATCTTTTATCTTCTCTAACTCTAAACTTTCGATGACAGTCCATTTTTGTAATATTTCTTTTGAAGTTATCATCTTTCTTTAGTTAGTTGTAGTATGGAATATAGATGCTTTAATAAAAAATAGAATTAATAAATTCTACTACTAGTATACTAGTAATACTTAGTAACTAGTCGTAACTAGTCCCTAGTCACACTAACTACTAACTATAGTTACTATAGTAAAGTAACTAAGTCACTAGCACTAGTTCAATTATTAGTATAGTAGTCTTTCTTTTCTCTTCTTTACTCTCTAGTAGTCTCTAGTCTAAAAGTCTAAAATTTAAAAAAAAATAATGAAGAACCACTTATAAACCCTTAACTTAAAATTTTCAAAACTAATAAAATTTTTTTAAATATTTTCTAATTATTACACTTTATTTAGTTTAGTTCATTATTATTAAACTTTAATAATTAAAGTTACGAGACCGGCTGGAATTTCAAAACGAAAGTTGTTTATATTTAAATCATTAAATCTATTAATGACAACTAAAACAAAACATTAATTACAAAAAATATTTTGTAAATAATTAAAAATTATTTAAATATTATTAATTAATAAATCAAATTTAAATTTTATTTTATTTTATACACAAGTTATTTGCTTTACAAGTGGAGTTTGTTTCACTTTTACCCATAACTACAAAATTAAGTAAATAAAATAGGTTCGACGACTGGAAAAGTGCGGTTGTGGAGCTACTTAGTAACTTATTTGCTAATGCAATGCTTTATTTAAACAGACGGCTAGATTTTGTCTCAAATCTGGTTTATCAGCTTTTATGTTTTTTTGCTCTAATTAGTTAGTTAAGACTTCAATTTTAATTGTTCTATAATTGGTTATAATAATTTTAATATAATTATTATAATATAATAGCAATTATAATATAATTGCTAATTACTGGAGTTAAACTGGTTGCTATGTATATGACATATACTACACACTTACTATAGACTACACTCACAGTCACTAGACTAGAGACTAGACTATAATGACAATATCTATTTCTGTATGCTTTCTATAACAAACAAATACACCTTAGCAGCTGCAAACTAATATTTTTAATTTGTATCCTAATGGCTAATGGTATAGTTTTGAAGTAAGTATATTAGTGAATTATAATGGTGATATAATTATTATTATGAGGTATTTTATTAAAAAAGGTTGCTCCAGCATAAGTGGCTCGGCACTATGATAGCCACAAAAAGGAAAAGAACTGAATTGACTTTATCGGAGAAGTATGAAATTATCTGCGCCATTGACGCTGGAGAAAAGCAAAACAAGGTTGCACAGCTGTTTGAAGTCGATCGTACGACAATCTCCAAGTTAATGACAAAAAGACTAGAAGTGGAGGCCGCATTCAAGGTGACTGGTTGGGGGCGAAAACGACAGACGCTCGTTTGACATCGTTTGTTGAATACTTCATTTTGTATTTGTAGGGAGGGGACGTTAGACCGACAGGTAAGCGTCAGCGCAAGTCTTCTCTGCCCGATCTTGACGAGGCTCTTCTTCGCTGGTTTAAAGATACTCAATCTCAAATGCTCACTGGAATTGCTGGGAGCGAACTGCAGAAAAAAGCCTCAGAACTTTCTATTCAACTCGGTCTCGGCAAAACCGAGATAACTCAGTCGTGGATTAATAGATGGAAACAAAGGCACAATATCATGAGCAAACCTGTATGCAGTGGCAATGGATCGATATACATGGATGCCATGAATGCGTGTAATAAAGCTAGTCTTCTGTCACCAGCTCTCTCTGAATTAGCACCACTGGAAGATCCATGGGATGATAAAACTGAAGTTTACAAGTACAATCAAGCTCCGATCTCAAATGACCACAAGGCAAGAAGGCAGCAGAATAAAGTTAGCCATGTCAGATGACCGAGAATTAGTTTTAGAAATAATTGTATTTTTCAAGTCACATAATTTGGTTAGAACAGTAGTTAGTGTAGGGGATGAGTAATTTTTTTAATATAGCATTTCATATTACAAACAAATTTAATGTCAACATTCTTATTCCTTACTTTATAGGTTATAAACTGTGGATCAGATGATTTAATGAGCACTATATTAAAGAAATTGGTATCCATCGAGAATAGAATCGCCAAGGTGGAAGACAAATGTGACATGCTTCTCAGTAAATTGAAGCAGCTCAAAGATGTCTCGGTCAGGACCGACGTAGCTAAATTATAATGTTCCTAGATTTTCTTTTCCTTTTTTACATAATCGCACTGAACACAAAGAGCGAATTACATTGAGAGTTTCACTAGTCGAAGACGTCTAAATACCGGAACATTTTACTTCTTGAAATCGTCACATATTATAAACATTTTTGGGATTTTTGTTTTTATGTTTTTTTATTTATTTCAGTTATGTCTTTTATATTTGAAAAATTAAGATTAGAAATAATCTTAACGAATAATCTTGAAGACCTGGGTTTTTATCTGGAGCTCATTATTATTTAAATAAAATCAGAAACAATAGCACAACAGTTACATGAGGAAATCATTAGAAATAAAACGAGAAGTCGAAAAAAAAGAAAATAAATACACAAACAAAATTAAATTATTTTAAAGATTTTTTTGTATACATGCAGAGAAAAAGTTGCAGCGTGCAGTTCTCCAGGACTGTACATCTGCACGCTGACTTGGAACGGGCGTCCGTCATCGGTCTTCCTCTCTTATCGGATGTATTTTCATCGTAACCTCCTCTATTTGGCCGTCATCATTGTCACGAATTCTGGAATTTAAAAAATAAAAATTTTGGTATAGATTCATATCTTTTGTAACTACAAGTAAATACCTAAAAATATCGTGTGACCATCATTTTTTTGTAGAACTTCACCACTGTATAAACCACTGCCCCATCATCATCATCGCCGCATCAACCACTGCCAAGTTTAAGCATCATAATATCAACTACTGACTACTGCTCTCATATTTAGCATAATTATCACCACCACATAAATTCATCATGATCATCACTACCACTCATAAATTCATCATGATTATCACTACCACTTATAAATTCATCGTGATTATCATTACCACTCATAAATTCATCATGATCATCAGCGCCACTCACAAATTCAACATGATCATCAGCACCACTCATAAATTCATCAGCACCACTCATACATTCATAAAGATCACCACTCATAATCATCATCACCACCCATACATTCATCATGATCATCATCACCACCACTCTTGTATTTACCCTCGTAGTTGACCGTTCCATCACCATCCAAATCAGCTTCCCTTATCATCTCGTCCACTTCTTCGTCTGTTAACTTCTCACCAAGGTTTGTCATGACGTGTCGTAATTCGGCGGAACTAATATATCTGTTATATATATATATATATATATATATATATATATATATATATATATATATATATATATATATATATATATATATATATATATATATATATATATATATATATATATATATATATATATATGAGTAGTAATACATTCAAGGCTCTCCTCACTTTTTTATTTTCATTTAGCAGGTAATTAACCTATCTTTCTTGAGAATTTTTTAGCAAAAAACGGGTTTTAAGCATTAGATCGAATTCCTGTAAATTAACTTTTTTGCGTTTGCTTGTGAAAAGAAGAAAAAAAGGGGGAGGGGTAGGACTGGAAAACATAGCGCGCAGAAGATAACGAAGCATGGTAAACTGCGAACAAAAGTTAGGAACAAAAAATATAATGAAGTAATATAATGAGTGGAAAGGAAATGGTCTTAAACGAAAGAAAAAAACTCGTTAAAACTGTCTTTTCCTATATAAAACACGCTCAACAAACTGATTGATATTTTTTCTGTGATTAAACTTTTATTGAAGTATATAACGAAATCTTTATATAACTCTCAAACTCTAATCTAGCTTATCAATCAGCGTATGTCAGCCGCGCCGCACATGAGTTTTCCACATTCCCAAGGTGAACACATGCACCAAGCTGCTCCTTGCATACCATACCAAGGTACAGTGATGGGTAGTTAATAACTATAAATAGTTAACTACTAGTTATTAACTACTCTACAGTAGTTAAGAAATAGTTAATAACTACTTTTTGTTAAACTAGTTAACAACTAGTAGTTAACTACTTTTTAAATAGTTATTAACTACAGTAGTTAACTATTTTTTTAACTACTTTACTTTTTTTGGTGGCTGAAAAAACTCTATAGATCATGAAACTGAAGTGGATGAGCCAGTATATGACATGTATGTAAATAATGAAGATCTAGTGGTGAAAGTATATCAGATTTGATAGAAATTGAGCAAGATAATATTGATAACTCTGACGATGTGCTTCTTTTACCTCCTCCTAAGCACTGTGGTAATCTACATACATAATTTCCATAACGCAGAGGCCGCGGTGGTCAGCAGTCAGCAATTGGTAAAATTAGAGCGCGCAGGCGTGTAATTAAAGTTATTACGCAATTGTACACTATCAGTTCCAAATATCCAAAACGTTTTTCCTAAGCTTTTATGCAAGAGTTTATCTGATTGCATGTTATAAAAGTTTTAATAAAAGTTGTACACTGTCAGTAGGTAAAGATCAAAAACGTTTTTCTTAGGCTTATTATGCAAGAGTTTTATCCGATTGCATCAAACCAAGGATATCTTGTTATATCAAGACATCCGTGCATCAAACATAATGCTGGATTTAAAGTTTAAAATAAAACATCGCTAGATGTTGAAACTGTCATACGAAGGTACGCATGAAATTCAGTGTTTTTAATCTGCTCAAACCTGGTTCGATCCAAAGCATTGAACATTTTTTTGATATTGCTGAGCATCCACTTTTAATAATGGTAGAGAAGAAAACCATCTTTATTTAATATCTGATAGTTCGATAAAAATCACAAAAACGGTCATTTTTGACGGGCTACTTCTAGTTATACCTTAAATTTTGTGGCAAGTGTTGGTGCATTGAAAGTAAGGGATAATTTGAAATACAAACAACTTTATGATAGATCAATGGCAAAAGTTGTATCGTTATCAAACTTCATTCACCGCAATGTAAAAAATGCTGAGGATGTACAGGACATTAGTGGTTCAACATTTATAAAGCCTAATGTTACACGGTGGTGCTCAAAATTCTATTCGGTTGAAAGGATTGTTAATATAACTTTCAATAATGTTTGTGATTGTCAGAAGAAGTTAGGGCAAGTTGTATTTAAAGAAATCGAGTTTGCATTTTTTGAAATCGTTCATTCAGACTATAAAACCAATAGTCACCGCAATGAATATTTTCTAAAGTGAAAAGTCATACATTGGTCACATTATTCAAACCATTATAGGATTAAAAAAATAACATCATATTCAGATAATACCATCAATGCTTTTTTACAAGCACTATCTCAAGGTATAGAAAAACGATTTGGTCCTGTTTTCGAAAATGAAGAATATCTTTTAGCAACAGCGATAATTCCCTAATTTTAATTAAATTTTTTGAATAATGAACAAAAAATATTTGATCAAAGAAAATTTGTTGGCATACATAAATGAAATGAACCAAAAGTTTGAAAAATAAGATTTATTTAACTTGTATTTAATTGCAAATGTTTAAAGGTTTTTTGGTTAATGTTAAAAAGTAGTTAACTACTAGTTAACTACTAGACAGTAGTTAAGAGGTAGTTAATAACTACTGCTGTTAAAAGTAGTTAGGAAATAGTTACTAACTACTTTTTTTATGAGTAGTTAAATAAAGTAGTCAACTACTTTTAGAGTAGTTAAAACCCATCACTGCCAAGGTATACCGCCTATATGTCTAATACCGCCTAAGCCACACACACATCTAAATTCTCAATTCTGCATCTCGCTATAAACTTCTTTTTTTTTATATAGCAGATATCTTTACAGATAGACATACCAGCGGATTTTGCCCTCAAAATGATAAAACAAAGAAGGCATTTCAGCAACTAATTATAGAAAAATTCTTTTAAAAGACGGAATTCTTTTGAATACAGATAAGTATTTAAGGCAGACGCCAATCTAGTGTTTACATTCATGATCTCTTTCACTACAAATGTAAAAGTGTTTTAACTTTCATAAAGTTTGTACTAGAGTAGCCTAGTTAGTAGAGTCAGGCCTGATTAAGAAAGTTTCGTTGTTCAACTCGTGCAGTTCCCACTCGCTGCATAGTACGCCTAGTTGCCCATGTTATCGGAAACTTATTGTTAGCAATCGTTTCTCTGTAGGTCATGTAAAAGATGCGTCACCGAGCTCTCTAGAGGTGTTCTAGAAATATTCACATTGGTAGATTGATTGATTGATTGATTGATTGATTGATTGATTGATTGATTGATTGATTGATTGATTGATTGATTGATTGATTGATTGATTGATTGATTGATTGATTGATTGATTGATTGATTGATCGGTCGATTGATTGATCGATAGCTTGACTTCTGAGACAAGCTTCTAAAACGGCCATGATGCATTTTAGACAGAGCTTCTTTTAATATTTATGTATATAGAAGAAATACTGATATACTGACCCGTTCCCGTCTTTGTCGAAAACTCTGAATGCTTCCCGCAGTTCTTCTTCACTGTCGGTTTCTTTCATCTTCTTCGCCATCATGTCAAGGAATTCGTCGAAGTCAATCGTGCCGTTACCTGAATGGGTGTTTGATGGATGGATGGATCGATGGATGGACGGACGGACGGATGAATGGATGGATGGAGGGATGGACTGACGGATGGACGGATGCTGGGTGGATGGATGGATGGATGGATGGATGGACGGATGGACGGATGGACGGATGGTTGAATGGACGGACGGATGGATGGATGGACAAATGGACGAACGGATAGATAGATAGTCGGAGAGCGTTATGAAAGGATGGGATGGAAAGAAAGATAGATATAGTGTGTAAAGTGGCGTATGAAATGAATGGATAGACGAGAAATGAATGAATAAAATCAAATAAAAAAAAATATAAACCAACCGTCAACATCGACTTCATTAATCATATCTTGCAGTTCGCTCTCCGTCGGATTCTGACCGAGAGATCTCATGATGGTACCCAATTCTGCCGAGCTGATTGTGCCGTCACCATTCTTATCGAATAAACTGAACGCCTCGCGAAACTCTGTATTATGGTCAGATAAAGAAGCCCTGAGTGCAATTTTCACATTTAAATTAGAAGTGTGGTCGGTTATACTCAGAATCAGAACTTGTTTTGACAGCGCTGTATTTGTCGTTGCTATATATTTATCATGAAATGTATATTGGATGTAAATTGTGTATGTAGGTACCTATATATATATCGTCTTCTAACACACAATATAAAAAAGTTAATCAAAAACTGAACTGTTGTGTAATATTGACAAACGTTCCCGAAATAAGCCCGTATAAAGTAGGCTTATTACCTATATGAAGTTAATTGTGGTAGCTTATCTTTACTCTGTTCTTGTAACGGGACATTTCATTTCATCATGTACTTTCAAAACATCTTTGTTATGCTACCGTGCTAAGAAGTACGCAATATTTACACTGTTTACAGGCTCACAACTTTCTTTTTCTTTCTCCTTAGTGTCTATCAACTACTCCCTACCTCCCTCTTCCTCTCTTTCTCTTATTTTCTTCTCCTTCTTCTTAATTTTTTTTTCTTAACTTCACATCAAAACAAACTTGAAACTTAGAAAATGTTAGACTCATCACCTTAGAACCAAACAACGATGACGAAGATTGATATATATAAATAAAGGTATATCCATAGATAGGTATACCCATATCTATTGGCATTTGGTATATCTAACGGTTTGCTACAGACGAAAGAAAAACTAGTTTTTGTCCCAGTAATACATTCAACGCTTGCGACTTGAAGTCTGTTTGTTTGTTTTTTGTAAAAAGTCAGCAGAATTAAATTTATATATATTTATACATATCGACTTGAGGCTCCATTTTACTTTAAAAGTAAATGCACACTCACCAGCAACCTCTTCGTCGGAAAGTTTGTGTTCCTGAGCCTACGAGAGTATTATTACAAACAGATGTTATTAAAGTAATCAGAAACAAAATAACTATGAAAAAAACTTTACAGTTTATTTGAGTTTATTGAAAAAATAAAATTTTACAACAAAAAAGTTTTAACCATCGCTGAGACTGGAGTTGTACGGGGGGTGGTTCGTCTTCAAATAAGGTCCGTTGCTGTTATAAAACGCGATTTTATATTACTTGAAGAATCGATTTAAAAATAAATTTTTTTAAATATAATTTCAAGTACATCCGAAAAAAGAGTTTCAATTTTTATAAAAAGATTTTCTTTTAAACAAAAACTGTTTGGCTTGATGAACAAATCGAGATATTGAAAAACATCTGACGACTTTATTAGCTCAACACCTTTATGGTTTTCATAAAACAAACTCAGTAAAAAATGTTAAACTTTGAAAAAAAAGTATAAAAAATAATTAAAGTTAGTTAAATTGAGATAACAGAGAGACAGATAGACAGAAATGAAGTCAAGTTAAGTAAAAGTGTGTAATAAAAGAAAATAGATAAAAATATCTATATAAAACACTAATACTAAATGTTAAATATCCAATTGAATCCTTTACAAAGTTTAAAGTTCTACTAAAAGCGTTGTGTTGTGCAATGCCGAGGTACACTGCTGACAGAGGGAATGCGATCTTTGAGGGGAGTATTGATAAATTATGTTTTTTAAGATGTTGTTATGGTTTGTGTTTACTATGAAAAAATTGTGTAGGATAGATGATTTCTGGAGACTGTGTTGTGGTTTGTATTTAATTTGAAAAAAATGTGTACGGTTTTGCTTGGTAATCAGCCGGTCCAGTAAAAATAACAGTTTTCTTTTAACAAAAAAAGGCTAGAATTTTTTGCATAACCCGAGAAAAGGTAGCTTGTAATCAAATTCCATGAATGTCCAAAATTTGTTAAAACTCGCCAATATCTGGCAATTAATTGTAGACATTATTTTTAGTATGATCCGTATGTGGATGGTTTGACAAATAATCAATCTGAACACTACTTAGTACCAATTAATTGAAGTTTCTTTGCAATTTTTCAAAATTTAATAAACTCTCAAAAAATATGCTCAAAAGAAAAAATCTAATTTTAATAAACCCAGGTTATGCTTTGTTAAAGTTCTTGTATGAGCTGTGTGCAACTGCGCACGAAATCGATGTCAAAGAGTCGTATTTCTATCTTTTTATAATCCATCAACTCGACCTCATAGCAAACGTCAATTTTTTAATTTGCTCAAAACTTCTTAATTTTTCAATTCATGCGAATAATCTCGGAAGAGATTTTGAAGTGGAAATTTAAAAAAAATGTTCTAATACAATTTATTTTAATTTAATAGTTTTAAAATATCAGGAGATGTCAGCGGTAAAGCACTTGAAAAGAGTGTTGGATTCATGTTTCTGGGTTGCAGCTGGGGTTATTATAGGCTACAAATTTCAGGCCCAGCCCGTCTAATTTAAGCCTTAAATTCCTATACTTGAAAAAAAATCTCGGCCTGGTCCGTCTCGGCCCGGCTTGACTTAAGACCCGGTCCGTTTGAAAACCCAAAAATCACGACCCGGCCTGTGCAGTACTTTATCAGGTACATCATTTTCAATAATTTTCCAATGCTTTTGCCTTTTTCGTTTCAAAAAGAAGAAGGGGATAGCCTAGCCGTAGGTACCTTTTCCAAATATTCTCCAAAATCTTATACATTTTTTGGTTTCAAAAAACTAATGGCTAGAGAAGGAATAGTCGTCGGTACTATTTCTAAAAATATTCCAAAACTCTGTACACTTTATCCTCCCAAAAAAACTGATCGGGAGAAAGTAGTCATAGGTGATTCACTTTTTCTATAAATTTTACTTCCAAATATGGTCATTTTCTAAAAACCGGGTATTCAACCTAAATTTGTTTAATCGATAAACTGGTGGGGGATGTATCCCTGACCCCCCAAGGATCCGTCCCTGAACATAAAGGAGTCGTCGTTAAAACACGGGTTTTCTGCAATGGACGGATTAACAACTTGAACAAGCGGAGTTACGTTACGTTTATGTTTAAACAGTTAGTATTTTTAAGACAACATCAGGAAAGTTTAAATTCTCTTTTTTATATAAAACACTTGTGTATTAGTCTCTTTATTTTAATAAAAACTCAAGATCTCCTGAACAACTTTATGCCCTCATAATAATTATTTCTTGTTAAATATGTAATAGGACAACGATAACATATTTTAAATTATTTCTAACAACTAACACCGGAAACTAGTTCACAAAAATACACTTTGATGCACTCAACAACCCAAAAGAGAACCAGTGTCTTTTAAAAGTCAAAGATTTGCTAAAAGAAAATCATTTTCTCCACGTATAATAAAAACAATTAACAATTAAAGATTTTATTGTATGTTATTTATCAAATCACACTTTATTCTGACGGTATTGTTTTGTAGTGCATTAGAAGTGAAAGTGTATTTTGAAAATGTTTCTTGAATGTTTTTATTTAATAAAAACAAATCATATTACAGTTTTTGACTTTTTTGAGGGTTATGAATAAACCCCTTCTTTTTAAAAAAAAGTGCCTCCATCTAAACTTATAGGATGAGAGGATTTTAATATAGTATATATACACTTATACAGTATCAAATTAACTTTCAAAGGACCACTACATAAATAACTAAACGTGAAAACTATGCTGTATCACATGGGTACTACTACTGCTACTGCTACCGCTACCGCTACCACTACTACTACTACTACTACTACTACTACTACTACTACTACTACTGTTCAATCATTTATTTTCTCGGATTTCAAAAATCCAATAATTTACAGCCAGGACAAAATAAACATAAGAATAAAATGTCCTATAAACTTGACAAAAATATTTCACGTCCCCACGTGGGCCTGAGATTTCCCCGAGACGATTATAAATCTGAACCATGACATTTCTACACTCGGTAAAACATACAATTTCATGCAAAAAATAATTCAACTACTACTACTACTACTACTACTGCTGCTGCTGCTGCTGCTACTACTACTACTACTACTACTACTACTACTACTACTACTACTACTACTACTACTACTACTACTCACTTGTTGGGACAATGCAATCCTGTAACCGGAAAAAAGCGACGCAATAATTTTCTCAATTTCACAATCTCAGCAATCCGATTGAAAACTTAACGAATTTTAAAAGATTTAAAAGATCAGTTAATATTTATTCATTTACTTTTCGGTTCAAATAAAAATAATAATAATAATGAAAACACGATCGCGTTTAGTTTCAGTAAATCCACCACGTTGCAAAAACTCTTCGTCGGGCGCGGGAAGAGCAAGAGCGCTAATTCAACCGAAGTGAACCAAGCTCCTCCATCCCAGCACGCGCTGCATCTGAAGAAGCAGAAGCAGCCTCCTCTTTCCACAGCCCGTTACGAAGGCCGTTTACCGAAACATCGGCCGTTTTTTGTCGGTTCTTTCCATTGTCTCTTTCTCTGTGTGTGCTTGCGTGTGATTGTGTGCGAGTGAGTGGGTTTGTTTGTTTGCTTGCTTGTTTGCGTGAGTGGGTGCACCGAACTTGCCTCGCTCTAACGATCTGCAACTTCTACGGACTCCTTGCACTACTTACTCTTTCTCTTTCTCTCTCCTTTTTTCTTTTTTATCTTCCTCTCTCTCTTTCTCTCTTTCTCTGGCGTTTAATGTTTTTCTTTTTTCTCTTCCATCGGCGGTCAGTAAGTCGCTGCCTCCAATTGTTTGCAAATTTAAAATCTTATATATTCTCATTCTCATGTTGTTTCTGTTACTTTCTTGTGGTCTGGCCATTTTACTTCTGTTTGCCGTTTTTTTGTGGTCTTTCAAGGAGATCATGTCAGTTTGGTTAATACTTGAATACACAGATAAATAATTTGTCATGTCCCTATCGGTGAATACAGATCAGTGAATTGTTATGTCTCTATTGGTGAGGCAGTCGTTTATTATTACGACGACGATGACGATGATGATGATGATGGTTGTGGTGGTAACGCTGCTGCATCTAGTGATGTAGATAATGATGATCATGATGGTTATGATGATGATGATGAATATGACGATGATGATGGTGGTAACGATGAAGATGATGATGATGACGATAATGATGATGATGAAGAGGATAATGATGATGGTGGTGGATATTATGATGATGATTCAGCGAATCTGCAAATACGGTGAGGTGTACGCTCTTAAATAATCACTGATTTTCTTTTGTTATCTGGGCATAGCGACGTTTCTTAAATTTCCACGCGTCTCCTACTCAGTCAATCTCGTCTTCGTTTTCTTCATTGTTTTCTTCTTCTTCTCTTCAGCATTACCACCATCATCATCGTCATATTCATCATCTTCATCATCATCATAACCATCATGATCATCATTATCTACATCACTAGAGGCAGCAGTGTTACCACCACAACTATCATCGTCATCATCGTCATCGTCTTCGTAATAATAAACGACTGCCTCACCAATAGAGACATAACAATTCACTGATCTGTATCATGGACTCCTAGATAGATAGCACGTGTTTTTTTACCATTTTTTACAAATTTGGTTTCCAGGACCTTAAATGAGGGATGGACAATAGGATTACTTGGTTTTTAAAGTAGCTGCTACTCAAAAACTGTGAATGCTAAAAAAGTAAAAATCTCAATTTTCCAACCCACATTTGAGGTCCGGGAAAACGAATTTTCAAAAAATGGTGAAACACGTATCTTTTTATTTTTCAAGAAGAATCCACATACCAAATTTCAAAATTTCCTCATTTTCGGTTTTCGAGATATACAGTGTTTTAGAAAAAAGTTTGTTTTCCAGTTTCTTCCACTCAGGAGCAAAATTATCAAAAATCCTTTCTTAGTGGATGCTTGCGCAATAAAAGTAATATAAGTACCAAATTTCACGTTCCTAAGATGAGGCGTTTGAGCTCGGCGTTGATTATCAGTCAGTCAGTCAGTCAGTCAGTCAGTCAGTCAGTCAGTCAGTCAGTCAGGACATGTTCTTTTATATATATATATATACTAGCGGACCCGGCGAACTTCGTTTCACCTTAAAGAGTATAGAGGGTGCTCTACCACTTTGCCATTTGAAGTTTTTTTCTAGGACGCACTGTTAAGGCTGTATAGCTACCGGGGTACATACTGCGGTCCCCATGGGCCACTCCATGATTCAATGTCAAATTTTTTTAGTTATTCTGTTAATAGGAGCTGAGAGAAATCCAATAAATCAAACATCTCTAAAATCGGTTCAGCCGTTCTTGAGTTATAAGTGACGTAACACAAACCCCGACTGCGTTGCCCGGGGATTTTAAAGGCTTTTTATCGTTTTCTCTCTGGCTCCCGTTTCCTTAACTGCTTGCTTTCCCGTTCCAGGTCGCTTTCTCACTCCTGGTCGCATTTCTGCTCACGGTCGCTTTTCCGGCCTCGGTCTCTTTTACTTTTCCCGATCCCGGTTGCTTTTACGCTCCAGCTTGCTCTTCTTTTCGCTCTTCCGTTCCTCCATTAAATTTTAGAGCCTTCCCAATGTGGCTTAGATGGGCTGTAGTGGAATGCTGTGCAGTCATCAAAATTGATATGTTCTCTCGTAAACACTTTGTTAATAGGTTTGCTCGTTTAGTTACGTCTGAACTTCCTCAATTTTAATTAGTGTTCTTTAATGTATTGGTTCCACTCTGCAAGTGTGATCTTCAGCAAAGGCTTATTATGATTGACTAAAGCTGAAAAAAAAAAGAATTTATTAGTTAACGGCTGCAATAATGTTAAAATCCGCTCATATATCTCAACAGGTTATATTTTTTTAGATGTTCTTAGCTTTTAAGTGTCATGTCTACAGAACGCTACATGTGGCATGTTAATAAATGTTGACCCATGGCTTTGAAAAATGTGATATAAAACACAGATTGAAATAAAACATGTAATAATAATATTAAAAACCTTCAAAGCATTAACTTAATGAATTTTCCGAGAGTTTTCTGAGATCATCAATTTGGAACAATCGAAGAGTACCACTTTTATTTAGCAAATGATGCAATTATAAATTGAACAAAACAGCAGCAGATTGATAGGCTGGCTTGAGAACTTTGTTCATGATTTTGTTGAAACACAAAAATACTGCACTTGCTTTCATTTCTTTCAAATTTCATGCACCTCATATATCAGTGAAACTTTTACAATAAATTGATGTTGCATGTAAGATTTTCTTTAAAATGTAATTTTCTAATTTCCTCTGAAAAGTAAAAAATAAAATAAGACCGATAAATTAATTCATAATCTGATAGTCATAACTACTTGTGAATAATAATGGTTGTAATGCCATCACATAAAAAAAAACATACCTGCCCAAAAAAAATTCTCATTTACCGATAGGCTGATAGCAAGTTCGTCAGTTTAGGAAACCATGATGAACAATATTAGATAAGGAACAATTGAAGTCAGAAGCCTTGAACGATAAATATGAACAATGAATTTAAATTTATTTTTCCAATCTGCAACTCCTTTTTGCAAAACACAAAATGTTAGAGCATAATGATAATTTTATAATAATTAATAATAATATAACATAATTAAACACGTGCAATGCAACAAACGAAACAAATTGAAAGATACCCAGTAAATCATGATTTTAAAAACTAAAAACAAATTACCAAAGCTTTGCCACTTACTTTTGAATGGGAGATATGAACAATGAATTTCTAATTTGATTTAATTTTAATTTGTTAAGTCTGGAACTTTTTTTGTGAAGCACAAAATATCTCTAAATAGAAGAAATTCCACCTGCAATTTATTGATTAGTCCTGAAAACCAAAGTTATCTATATTTAAAAGATAAGTTGCTAAAAATGTCTTTCATCAAGAGATTCATTTAACCTTGAATCAGCCATATCTTTAGCTTTTGAAGTCCTACTTCCAAGATCAATCTTTTTATTAGGAGGCATACTGAAACATTCAATGGTATAAAAAATTGAATAATAATAAGTTTGAAAAAGCGATATCTATATATATAAAGAATATCTTAAAAATTGATAAATGAATAAACGACTAATGGAGAAAGTATAGCGATAATGATATATGCAATCACGCGGAATGAAACGAAGGCTAATGGCGAAAGTATAGCAATATTGATATATGCAATCACGCGGAATGAAACGAAGGCGTTAAACAACAAACAATTTTATGAAAAACAAATAAATAAATAACTCACCTTCTTAGAATCAGAGTAACAATATCCAAACGTGGAACGTGGAACAAAAAGACTCGAAAAACGGCGATATGAAAACAACGATCGATATAAAACAATAGCATAGAAAATTAGTGTTGAACAGAAAATGAAATTTTTAAATAAGTTATAAAACATTTTTTCCTTTAGACTGAAAATTCTTTTAGGAGCCAAATATTCACCATAAAATATTTCGTGCTTAATAGTTCAATGGTTATTGCAGTTCCTTACCGCCTCATAGTCCAACGAAGTGCCTTATATATATATATATATATGGTTCAATGTCAATTTTTTTTTTAGTTATTCTGTTAATAGGAGCTGAGAGAAATTCAATAAATCAAAAATCTCTAAAATCGGTTCAGCCGTTCTTGAGTTATAAGTGTTGTAACACAAAACCCGACTTCCTTTTATATATATAGATATAGAATAGCAGTGCCCGTAGCGGCTTCGCTCGCATGAAATTAGAGAATTTGAACCGTGCATACATAGTAGACTACTGCACGGATCAATTTTTTAGATCTCGGCTCGGATCGTCGACAACTTGGCCCTGCCCGTTTCAAAAACCGAAATTCCTGGCCCGGCACGGCCCGGCACGGCCCGTCTAATATGGACCCGGCCCGTTTTTACAGGCCTAGAAGTTCTATATACTTGATGAAAAACTTCGGCCCGTCCCACCTTGATTTAAGGTTTGGGCAGGGCCGTATGAAACCCCTAAAATAACGGCTTGACCCGTCAGTCCGGTGATAAACTGAACTCATCTACTTTTAACCGGCACAAAACCTCAAAATACTAATTTTCACATCTGTAGCACTTACAGCTTTTGAGTAACAGTTATTTTAAAATCAAATAACCCTTTTTCCACTTCACATTTTAGGTCCTGGAAACCAAATTTTCAAAAAATGGTGAAACACGTATATTTTTATTTCTAGAATAGAATCTAAATACTAATTTTTACATCTGTGGTATTTACAGTTTTTGAGTAGCGGTTACTTTAAAAAACAAATAACTCTATTTTCCACCCCACATTTGAGGTCCGGGAAACCGAATTTTTAAAAAATGGTGAAACACGTATCTTTTTATTTTTTAAGAAGAATCCATATACCAAATTTCAAAATCTCCTCATTTTTGGTTTTCGAGATATACATTGTTTTAGAAAAAAGTTTGTTTTCCAGTTTCTTCCCCTCAAGAGCAAAATTTTCAAAAATCCTTTCTTAGTGGATGCTTACGCAATAAAAGTAATATAAGTTCCAAATTTCACGTTTCTAGGATGAGGCGTTTGAGCTCGGCGTTGATTATCCGTCAGTCAGTCAGTCAGTCAGTCAGGACATGTTCTTATATATATATATATATATATATATATATAGATATATGAGTGCCTGTTGGTTTGTCTGTCTGTTTGTCCTTTGTTTTTGCAAAAAAACTTTTTTATTAATTAAAAAAAATATTTTTAATAGCCATGGACTTATCCTCAGACCTACCAAATGTACACAAAAACTTTCATAAAAATCGGTTCAGCCGTTTCGGAGGAGTTCAATTTCAAACACTATGACACGAGATTTTTATATAGATGGATTGTCTAAACACGTCACATGTAAACATGTTTACATCAGCGTAGGCAAAAAGAGCCAGACTGTCAATGCCTTGTCTTGCGTTTGTTCATCTTAATCGCTAATATTATTGAAATTTCTTACTGTAAAAAATTTGCCAGTCTTACGCTGAACTTTAGGAATGTCTGGTATATCAAATTATTGTAAAATGTTATCAGATGACGATCGCAGCTGTTACTTCAATAAACTTATAGTTGAACACGATGTTAAGTAAACTTGAGTATTGTTAAGAAGCTGACTGATCCTTTCTTGCTAGGTGTGTATAATTAATAAACATCAGTTTGTAGTATTAAAAAATATCGTTGAAAAGGTATGAATTAGGAGAATATGAGAAACGGATTTCTATAACTGTATAACAATGCGGGGGAGTGTAGGATAACAAAATAACAAGATGGCCGACAATTCGAAAATATCTTTCCAAAACAATTATTTATAACAATGTTACAACTTTACTTTAATGCTAAATAGTCTTGAAGCAGTGTTACTTGAATAATTTTCATACAAATTTTTTTTTTAATAAAATTTTGAAGAAAAAGTTGAAAAATCACAGAAATTTATAGACCCTTCTCCCCATGTAGTACATAAATCCACTGGTATAATTTGATCTAGATTATGAATTTTGCGATATCAGCCATTTTGGAAAAAAAACTTTTTATGGGTTTCAAGTCATTAGTGCCAAAATTGAACCTATGAACAACAATCAAATACAAACTAGTTCCAGAATATGTTTATTCACATACATCCATAAATAATTTCCAATTTCGAGATATAATAAAAAAAAACAGAAAAACAACAGAAACACTAAAAATAAAATTTTGTATTTCCTGCCCTAAAAATGGCAAGATTGTAAACATCCAGCATATTGTGAATAATCATTTTTATAAATTGGAAAATATTGATATCTTTAGTCATTGGTTTCACATGGTTGACCAATTTATTGCCAATGCCTGGTTAATCACAGGGAGTACCACGTGAAGGTTGATTCGTACTCACCACCTAACATACAAACAACATGCAAACAAGAAACGTATCAGCATATGTACATATTTACATTTAAATATACACATACCTCTAGGTTTGCTGGAATATTTGGAAACTCATTAAGAAAATCATAAACACATTAACATGTTCATATATATACAAAATGACATATTTACAACACATTATGAACAAGATTATGCTTCACAAACAGATCACATCATGAAACGTTTTTATAGATGCACATACTAAATATACACATATCCAGGTTTGCTGCAATGCATGAAAACTTATTATGAAAAGCATGAACATGTTGACTTGTTTATATATAAATATATAGGGGAAATGCTAAAAGCCCGAATTTTGACATTTGCCCGAATCGGTCTAGCCAGTCGGGCAAATAGCGTACGAAATCGGGCAAATGGCGTACGAAGTCGGGCAAATGCCGTAAAAAGTCGGGCAAACGGCGTACGAAACCGGGCATATGCCGTACGAAGTCGGGCAAATGACCTTCAAAGGTCAAGCTAAAAATGTTAGCCGAACAAAACCGCCTTAGTCATACACAACGTCTAGAAGCCGGCGACATTAACGTTAAAGCAACAATTTTTTTTTTTTTTTTTTATAGTCTTTTACACCAAGTGTTTTAAGACTGAAATAGCTGTATGTAGGAAGCACCTAAGTGTTTCCTGTCGTGGATCAAAGTTTGGTCCTTTTAGCTGTCCCTCCTCCTTTATCCAGGCTTGGGACTGGCCCGCAATTAGCGAGGCGGAGTTGAAGCAACAATGCATCAGTCCACTATAAGCAGAGCTGGCGAACCACACAATGGTGTCTCAGATTTGACCCTTTAATTAAAATGGCATTTCGTTTTGTCGCTAGAGTAACCAAAAATAAACATTGAATAAAGTTTTCAATATTTATTGGTAAAAAATTACAAAAAACCCTTTAAATCAAAACAATAATATCAGTGTGTAGAGTATGGACATCAATCTCATTTAGTTCATAGGCATCCATAGCTCCCACACCTTTTCGTCTATTTTTTTCGCTAGACTCTAGCTACTAAAGTAACAAAATATATACATTGAATCAATTTTTTAATATTTATTGCTAACAATTTTTTGGGTTAACACATTAGCAATTTCGGTGTGTAGAGTATCGACATTAATCTGGTTGAGTTCATAGGCTATCCATAAATCCCACACCTTTTCGTCTTTTTCTAAAAAAATTGTTTTTTGTTGCCTCAGCAGCTAGCCAGTTTTTAAACAATCGGCTTCTATTGGGATATATTGAGCCTTCTGGTGAAGAAGACTAACAATTTTGTAAAAGGATTTTGGCCCATCGGAGTTGCTGTTCAGAGAACTGTGCCAGGCTTCTACGTTTTAATTTCACGTTTAAAAACGCTCCATTCTTGCAGTTTATATTTTCCTTTTAACCAAGTAATTTTTATGTAGTTTGCCAGCTCCTAAAAATGTGGAAGAATTAATAAATACTAATAATATAATGTTTGATTAAAAAAATTCACCTTTAAAGATTCCATGAAAATATTTGAATAAATTATATCAAATATTCTTTGGATTTCATTTGAAGGTAGATATGGCAAAGCCATAAACTGCTTGACGAAATCATAAACAGCCAATTTTTAAGTAACCTGGTAAAAAACTTCAAATGAAAATCAAGAAAAAATATTAATCACCAAAAGCTCTGACACTGTAGAAAAGAATCTAAAAAGTCTCGTAGGATCAAGAAGTAGATAATATACATTACAAAACAGAGACAAATAATTTCTCAAAAAATAGATAAAACAGCTTTTATAAATAATTTATAAACTAATCAAATGAATAATTATAATTACTCTAGCGACAGAAACCAAATTAAAAATAACATCGGAGAATAAACTAAAACAATAATTCAACAACGAAGGAAAAAAATACTAAACAGTAACTTAGAAGCTGTTGTATATTTTTTTATTCAACTTTAGTTTGCCATGAACATGTTTAAGGGAAAAATAGACGAGAAAATGACTGATGTGGTTATCACAAAAGAGAACGTTGAAAGACACTTGCAGGACCTAAAAACAGATAAAAGTCCAGGTATCGATGCATTACATCCCATGTTTTTAAGAGAAGTAAGACACGAAATAAGCGATGTGTTGGCAGAAATAATGAACAGGTCCTTGAAAACTGGAGAAATTCCTCGTGATTGGAAAGATGCAATCATTGTACCACTCTTTAAAAAAGGTAGCAGATCTGAGGCAAGTAACTATCGTCCAGTAAGTCTCACGTGTATTATTTGCAAAGTCATGGAAAAAATCATTCAGCTCGAATTAATGAATCACATTAGACACCACAGCATTTTGATAAACAGCCAACATGGATTCGTACAGAGGCGATCATGTCTAACAAATTTGCTAGATTGTTTTGAAAATGTTTATACCCACCTAGACAAAGGATCCCCTGTAGACATAGTCTATCTGGATTTTGCCAAAGCCTTCGACAAAGTACCACATACACGGTTGATGAGAAAAATAGAAGCGGCTGGAATAGGAGGTAATATTCGAGGATGGATCAAAGAATGGCTAGCTGACAGAAGACAAAAAGTGGGAATTAAAGGGAAATACTCGGAGTGGAAAAGCATAAAAAGTGGTGTGCCGGAAGGATCCGTTTTGGGACCTTTACTATTTGTTCTGTTCATCAACGACCTTGATATAGGGACTTGTTCAAAGGTCTCGAAATTTGCTGATGACACAAAGTTATCCATGAAAGTAGAGTGTGAGCTGGATGCCGACATTTTAAAAAAAGATCTTGCAAAAATATACCAATGGTCCCTAGACTGGCAAATGATGTTCAACGTAGATAAATGCTCAGTGATGCACATGGGTAATAGTAATCAAGAGTTTCAGTATGAGATGGGAGGAATATTGTTGAAGACATCTGAAGAGGAAAGAGATCTGGGAGTTATAGTACACAATAGCGGCAAACCATCAAGACAGTGTGCGGAAGCAGCAAAGCGAGCCAATAAGATTTTAGGATTGGTCAAAAGAACAATAATAAGTCGAAACCAGGAAATAATTATCAGACTATACAAATGTTTGGTAAGACCACATCTAGAATATTGTGTACAATCTTGGAGCCCTGTTTTAAAAAAGGACATCGTAGTGTTGGAGAAGGTACAAAGGAGGGCTACAAAGTTGATTAAGCATTTAAGCCAGTTACCTTACCAAGAAAGATTAAAACAATGCATCTTAACAACTCTAGAGAAAAGGAGAAGTAGGGGTGACTTGATCGAAGCCTACAAGATAATAACAGGAAAAGAGGATTTAACACCAGCAATGTTTTTTGAACAACCACCGATTCAAAGCACTAGGGGACATAGATTCAAGCTTTTTAAAAAACTAATTGACTAGCTCGTTGGCCCTCAAAATTTCAAAACCAAAATTAAGCCAGCATAAATGAAGGTGTTATTAAACATTAATATCTTCAGTTTGAATGATACTATAACCACAACTGACAAATACTTTCAGTGAGATCATGAAAAAATAGTGAAAATCAGACTAGAATATCAAATAACTACAATCAAAACGTCAAAAACTAAAATTGCTGGCTAAGTTCAAAAGCAGCAAGAAACATTAAATTTCTTCCTCATAGAAGAAATCAATATCTTCATAAAATAAAACTGTGGATCATTACTCTCAACTACATGTTCTGTGCCACAAGATTCTTCTTCACTGTCACAGCTTATATTATTTGTTTCATCTGCTGTTACACCGCCATTTGAGCAATGACAATTTCCGCACGCAGTAACACAGTGCATATTGTTTCGCAGACATGAACACAACTTGGATGAGCAGTTTCCATTACAATTGCATCGAACAAACTTCAGGACTGACTGAGGTGCAATGTCACCCACTATTTTCCGATACTAGCCAATTCGTCGCAAAGCCGTTTCGTCGCAGGGTACATTTTCGTCACGACATTGCGACGAAATTTCCCAGCTTGCGACAAAACGGCCCAGAACGCGACGAAAACGGCTGACCTTTGCGACGAAAAGTCTAACAATTCCGGAGGGCAGTATTCCGCAGCATGGCGAAACAGATGGCCACCCTATTGATAAAGACCACTAGACCGCCGAATGCAATGGGAATTCCGCAATCTGCACGAGCCATGTCAGCACAACAGGTTGCTGCACGCTTACTACCTTTTTTTTCTTTTTTTTTATAATAGTTTATAGTCCTTTACACCAAGTTTTTTAAGACTGAAATAGCTGTATGTAAGAAGCACCTAAGTACTTCCTGTCGTGGATCATAATTTGATCCTTTTAACCCTTTCTCCAGGCTTGGTACTGGCTTGCAAATGCAAAGCGGAGTTGCTTACTACCGTTTTTATTTTTTTATTTTTTTTTATTATAGTTTATAGTCCTTTACACCAAGTGTTTTAAGACTGAATTGGCTGTGTCAGAAGCACCTAAGTACTTCCAGTCGTGGATCATAATTTGATCTTTTTAACTTTACCCTCCTCCTTTCTCCAGGCTTGGGACTGGCTTGCAAAAGCAAGGCGGAGTTCTTACTACCGTTGCAACTGGGTTGTATTTATGCCATGTTGCAATACCAGACAAAAGTGTCGGATTAAATAGAAGTCGTTTTGTTATATTGGCCAAGGAAATTTGATTTTTATCGCTACGCGGCCCTATAATTCTAAAACTATATAAGTTGCTAATTAGCCTCAAATTTCTAGAGTACAGTCATAATTTAAATTAAATTGAGAATATTAAAAAGAAAACGAAATAACCAGCCCATTAATTAAAAACTTTGTAATTCAAATAACACAAAATCATAATAATAATCATTTATTGTTCAATTTTAACAAGTTCGTTAGCTGACTATGCAGCTGAATTACCACCACAACCATCATCATCATCATCATCATCGTCATCGTCGTCGTCGTAATAATAAACGACTGCCTCACCAATAGAGACATAACAATTTACTGATCTGTAATCACCGATAGGGACATGACAAATTATTTATGTGTATTTAACCAAACTGACATGATCCCCTTGAAAGACCGCAAAAAAACCAGCCAACAAAAATAAAAGATACTGAACATAAATAATTTTATAAGTTTTATTAAAAATAGTTTTAAGTAAAACTTAATTATACAAAAGCAATAAAAAAACTAACAAAAAATGTTCTTTGCAATAATCGCCGATCAATTTGTTATTATTGGTAGATTATAAAGTTCTTCTTTAAGTTTTTTATGCATTTCTAAAAATTCTACCACCCTAGGTATGTGTTTCTGTGATTCAAAGACTTTCAGATTACTTTCAATTTCTGGAATAATTTGTTTTGTAAATTTGTAATATCTTCTAGAAGCTGTTATTAGATGATTGCTGATAGCCACATAACCCAAATTACTTGTCAAAAGCAATGAGATCCAGTTGAGATTTGGTGATAATAATACTTTCCATTGCTCATCTTTCAGATCAGCAAACCAACAGCCAAAGCGATATATCCAAAATTGACTATATTTGGACTTCAATATAAGGTTCACAAACATTTCAAGTAGATTTTTTCTTTTACCAATTTCGGATAAAATGCACAATAGATCTGAATAATCATGAAACAATCGATAATAGTGGATGGGATTGCAATAATAAACATTTTTGTGTACAAATTCAATAATGATTGGAATTTTTGTTTGTATATATAAATGATGTTCTTCATTTCTGGCTAACGATATTAAATCTTTCATGACATATTGAAACCTGCTCATGTCCCAGAAAACGTTTTTCATTGACGCTAACATTCCATCAATAGTGTTAACGTTACTTACAACCTCAGAATTTATTCTTGAAGAAAAATCTAAATTTGTAAATCTCGAATTAAAATACAATCCTAAAAACTGGAAAGTTCTTGAGTGAGTCCACGTGATAGGTTCTTTAATAACTGCTCTATTATTACTTATGTCTAAATAAACTAAATTAGGTAATTTGTCTATCATTTTGTATATTAAATTTATTTTCTCATTATCAACCCTTGCAAAACAACGATTTTCACTAATATCAAGCCACGTTAGGTTAGAAATACATGATATTGAGTCTAACAATTTTGCAAACGAATGGCCAGCAAATGTATTTATGGCCAATTTCTGAAGACTAACAAAATGGGGAAATTTTTTAATAGTTTTCCTTGCATAGCCACAACCATTTAAACATAAAATTTTTAAATTTTCACAAGGAAATTGAATTTTAACAAGATCAATTAGATCCTCTTTGGAGCGAAACCTACGCCAACAAGGACGCCAACAAAGACAACGCAGAGAAAGTTGTGTTAATTTAGGGCAAAACCATGCAGACAATTTGTTCTTGCCTTTTTTGCGATTGTAATTTGTGATAATGCCACAATGAACCCTTAATTCTAAGTTTACCAGGTTCAAAGATAAAAATGGATGTTTCCAAAAATGACGATATAACTTCAATGCTGGCTTAAAGTTTTTTTCACGAAAAAAAAATTCATCCCCGGTTATTGAAAGATGACTAATATTACCTCTGCTCACAATCGTTTTTAAAGGCTGAAAAAATATTTTTATATTAACTTCAAAAAGTACTAATTCATGATAGCTCTTATTCTTTAAAAGAACTGGAATTATATATTCTGGTTGTAGATCCATTCCTTTTTTCTGACTTTGTGAAATTATTTTATCGAAAACATGGGATGACATCTTCACGCTGTTTTTAACTTTGAAAGGAAGACATTCGATCTCAGAAGCTGGTTCGAGAAAAATTTCCTTGAAGTTTAATAATATAAAATTTGTGCAAGATTGTTTTAAAAACAGTGGTTGATAAAAACAATCACTCATTTTTAAAATTATTACCTCGATGCTGAATATGTGAATATGCAGCTATTCAATATACTAACTTCAAAATCATTTTTCATTGATCTTGCTTTGCAACAACATTTAAACATTGATAATAATAATAACACTATATATATATATATATATATATATATATATATATATATATATATATATATATATATATATATATATATATATATATATATATATATATATATATATATATATATATATATATATACGCGCTAAAAACACGTTAATTTGTTAATACATTAAAGCAAGTTAAAAAAAATAACGTGATTAAAATATTTAACGCACAAATATTTAATCTATGGTTTCATTCACTAAACCATTAAAATTAACCAATTATATAATGGATTGTTTTTTTTTTGTTCTATGTTCACTCACGTTATATCCCGGTTCCTGAATAAAGTACTTTGTTGCGGCAAATTGTTGAGTTATCGGTTTATGTTTTGGAGCGTTGTATAATTTGTATTTTAAAATTATCTTCAAACATGTTTAATGGGGCATTAGGTTATAAAAAAAAAAAAAATAATTGTTCGAAGGAATTCAAGTATCATCAAAGTTTGAACACACTTCAATATCATTTAAACAGTAAGCACGCTTTTACGACAAAAAATAGCCAACACGACTCTTCGTTATCAAAACAAGTAGAAAAACAGAAAGTATAAATCGTTAAATGAGCTAAGTAAGCCTATTTCCCTGTCTAAATCCAAAGAAAATACGGAGGCAATTGTACGTTATAGAAGAGTTCATGCATTGCCTTACAGTTTTTCACTTATTCGTGTGTATATATATTTTTACATTTTAAATAAATTCTTATTGTGCTATTAAACGTGTTATTAATCACGATTAAAAAAATTAATCATGTGATTAATTGAAATTAAAATTTTTAATCTATCCTCAGACCTACCAAATGTACACAAAAACCTTCATAAAAATCGGTTCAGCCGTTTCGGAGGAGTTCAATTTCAAACACTATGCAGTGGCGTAGCTAGGGTCTTCTGCACCCGGGGACAAAACACAAAATCTGCGCCCCCTACATAAAATCTGTCGAACTACATAAAATACAATAACTGTCGTACTCAGTATTTGCATGTAGGCTACAGTCTCTGGTGCCAATATACATGCATTTCAGTGTATTTAAATTTCTATATGCATATTGCACCTTACATCATAATTGTATTATTCTTCCTTAGTTTTTACTATTATACTGTTTTTCTTACAATTACAAAATATTAATGAATATGATTACGTATATAATTAGATTCTTTCAATTTATTTTCCAGTAGTTTTTATAATTCTGTATTTTTCTTGTCCGCTGAGTCAGAAGTGCGAAAGAAAAATTATAAAATTTAAAAGCAAAACAACAGATTGGTATTGTCTAAAATTGTGGTTAAAAATGAGCTGAGTTTTAAACAAAATTTATTTTTCTTGCTTTTACGGCAGCAAACTGGTTAATTATATCATCAAAATCAATCTGTTCAAGAACTTCCATCTCCACACTCATTAGGGCCAGATCGCTAAGTCTATCTTGTCCCATGGATGCTCATAATTGTAATACATAGATTCAGTATATTAGTGCTATTATTAAGTCCCGAGTCCAATGTCCATGTGTCATACTAAAGAAGATTATCTACATTATCATCCATTTCTCCAGCAGCCCGTTGGTCCAGTGAGACAAAAACGAAACTAAACTTAGTAATAGCAGTCATTTGTAGGCGGCTACACTGACTAACCCAATGTAGCTATACCACGGATATACTATATAGAGCATAATCTATACAAGCTTTTAACAGCACTGCTTGACTTGACCTGCACTGTTCTAAAGAAGAGTCATAGAAATTGCTAGGTAAAGCAAAATAATAATTAAAAAATTTTGGTCACTGATATTGCGCCCCCCCCCCAGCCCTGCGCCCGGGGACAACTGTCCCCCCCTACCCCCCTCTCCCTACGCCACTGACACTATGACACGAGATTTTTATATAGATGGATTCTCTAAACACGTCACATGTAAACAAAATGCTTTGTCTTGCGTTTGTTCATCTTAATCGCTAATATTATTGAAATTTCTTACTGTAAAAATTTGCCAGTCTTACGCTGAACTTTAGGAATGTCTGGTATATCAAATTATTGTAAAATGTTATTGGATGACAATCGCAGCTGTTACTTCAATAAACTTATAGTTGAACACGATGTTAAGTAAACTTAAGTATTGTTAAGAAGCTGACTGATCCTTTCTTGCTAGGTGTGTATAATTAATAAACATCAGTTTGTAGTATTAAAAAATATCGTTGAAAAGGTATGAATTAGGATAATATGAAAAACGGATTTCTATAACTGTATAACAATGCGGGGGAGTGTAGGATAACATAAAAACAAGATGGCCGACAATTCGAAAATATCCTTCCAAAACAATTATTTATAACCATGTTACAACTTGACTTTAATGCTAAATAGTCTTGAAGTAGTGTTACTTGAATAATTTTCATACAAATTTTTTTTTTAATAAAATTTTTGAAGAAAAAGTTGAAAAATCACAGAAATTTATAGACCCTTCTCCCCATGTAGTACATAAATCCACTGGTATAATTTGATCTAGATTATGAATTTTGCGATATCAGCCATTTTGGAAAAAAACTTTTTATGGGTTTCAAGTCATTAGTGCAAAAATTGAACCTATGAACAACAATCAAATACAAACTAGTTCCAGAATATGTTTATTCACATACATCCATAAATAATTTCCAATTTCAAGATATAATAAAAAAAACAAACAGAAAAACAACAGAAACACTAAAAATAAAATTTTGTATTTCCTGCCCTAAAAATGGCAAGACATTATGATTGTAAACATCCAGCATATTGTGAATAATCATTTTTATAAATTGGAAAATATTGATATCTTTAGTCATTGGTTTCACCTGGTTGATCAATTTATTGCCAATGCCTGGTTAATCACAGGGAGTACCACGTGAAGGTTGATTCGTACTCACCACCTAATATACAAACAACATACAAACAAGAAACGTATCAGCACATGTACATATTTACATTTAAATATACACACACCTCTAGGTTTGCTGGAATATTTGGAAACTCATTAAGAAAATCATAAACACATTAACATGTTCATATATATACAAAATGACATATTTACAACACATTATGAACAAGATTATGCTTCACAAACAGATCACATCATGAAACGTTTCTATAGATGCACATACTAAATATACACACATCCAGGTTTGCTGCAATGCATGAAAACTTATTATGAAAAGCATGAACATGTTGACTTGTTTATATATATATATATATATAGGGGAAATGCTAAAAGCCCGAATTTTGACATTTGCCCGAATCGATCTAGCCAGTCGGGCAAATAGCGTACGAAATCGGGCAAATGGCGTACGAAGTCGGGCAAATGACGTAAAAAGTCGGGCAAACGGCGTACGAAGTCGGGCATATGGCGTACGAAGTCGGGCATATGGCGTACGAAGTTGGGCAAATGACCTTCAAAGGTCAAGCTAAAAAAGTTAGCCGAACAAAACCGCCGTAGTCATACACAACGTCTAGAAGCCGGCGACATTAACGTTGAAGCAACAATTTTTTTTTTTTTTTATTTATAATAGTTCATAGTCCTTTACACCAAGTGTTTTAATACTGAAACGGCTGTGTCAGAGGCACCTAAGTACTTCCAATCGTGGATCATCCTTTTTTGGGGATGGTCGGTGGCTCAGTTGGTAAGAGCGCTTGCATTTAGGCAAGGCGGTGTTGCCGTAGACACGTGGGTTCGATTCCTAGTAGAGTCTTACAAATATTTGCGTTATTTGTGGTGACAGTTAGTCATCCTATTTGTGGCCTCTCGAAACATTTCAACGCAATGTTTCACTTCATAAATTACCTATCTGGCAGCAGACTAGTTGTCGAACCGAAATAAGGAGTTCTGAGCCTATCATAGTCGTAGTCTAATGTTAAGTAGCTCCGAAAGACTGGGACTTCTAGCCATCCTTTTTTGGGGATGGTCGGTGGCTCAGTTGGTAAGAGCGCTTGCATTTAGGCAAGGCGATGTTGCCGTAGACACGTGGGTTCGATTCCTAATAGAGTCTTACAAATATTTGCGTTATTTGTGGTGACAGTTAGTCATCCTATTTGTGGCCTCTCGAAACATTTCAACGCAATGTTTCACTTCATAAATATATCTATCTGGCAGCAGACTAGTTGTCGAACCGAAATAAGGAGTTCTGAGCCTATCATAGTCGTAGTCTAATGTTAAGTAGCTCCGAAAGACTGGGACTTCTAGCCATCCTTTTTTGGGGATGGTCGGTGGCTCAGTTGGTAAGAGCGCTTGCATTTAAGCAAGGCGGTGTTGCCGTAGACACGTGGGTTCGATTCCTAGTAGAGTCTTACAAATATTTGCGTTATTTGTGGTGACAGTTAGTCATCCTATTTGTGGCCTCTCGAAACATTTCAACGCAATGTTTCACTTCATAAATAATATATATATATATATATATATATATATATATATATATATATATATATATATATATATATATATATATATATAAACTTCATAAAATATATATTTTACTTCATAAATAATATATATATATATATATTGTTATATGTATATATACAAAATGATATATTTACAACTTATAACACATTATGAACAAGATTATATTTGACAAACACAGCAATTACCAAGAAACGTGCCCACACTAAATGTACACACGATCTGATTTACTGAAATGCGTGGAAACGTATTGGGAAAATGATCAACGTATTCATATATATAAAAAATGACATATTTACAACTCATTATAAACAATATTATGTTTAAATTTAACATGTGCACACATCTAGCTTTAAAAAGAAAAATTAAAACACATACATAAAATATAAAACACATACACACAAATGACTAGTTAGTTTACCCTCCAGCCCGGTTAAACCGCATCTGTTAGGTGGTGGTATGTTTAATTAAATTCCGAGTCCGGTTAAACCGCAACTGTCCGGTGGTGGTATGTTTAATTAAATTCCGAGTTCGGTTTAACTGCAACTGTTCGATTATTCATTTAGGACTAATTGACTAGCTCGTTGGCCCTCAAAATTTCAAAAACCAAAATTAAGCCAGCATAAATGAAGGTGTTATTAAACATTAAGATCTTCAGTTTGAATGATACTATAACCACAACTGACAAATACTTTCAGTGAGATCATGAAAAAATAGTGAAAATCAGACTAGAATATCAAATAACTACAATCAAAACGTCAAAAACTAAAATTGCTGGCTAAGTTCGAAAGCAGCAAGAAACATTAAATTTCTTCCTCATAGAAGAAATCAATATCTTCATAAAATAAAACTGTGGATCATTGCTCTCAACTACATGTTCTGTGCCACAAGATTCTTCTTCACTGTCACTGCTTATATTATTTGTTTCATCTGCTGTTATACCGCCATTTGAGCAATGACAATTTCCGCACGCAGTAACACAGTGCATATTGTTTCGCAGACATGAACACAACTTGGATGAGCAGTTTCCATTACAATTGCATCGAACAAACTTCAGGACTGACTGAGGTGCAATGTCACCCACTATTTTCCGATACTAGCCAATTCGTCGCAAAGCCGTTTCGTCGCAGGGTACATTTTCGTCGCGACATTGCGACGAAATTTCCCAGCTTGCGACAAAACGGCCCAGAACGCGACGAAACGGCTGACCTTTGCGACGAAAAGTCTAACAATTCCGGCGGGCAGTATTCCGCAGCATGGCGAAACAGATGGCCACCCTATTGATAAAGACCACTAGACCGCCGAATGCAATGGGAATTCTGCAATCTGCACGAGCCATGTCAGCACAACAGGTTGCTGCACGCTTACTACCTTTTTTTTCTTTTTTTTTATAATAGTTTATAGTCTTTTTTTTTTTTATAATAGTTTATAGTCTTTTTTTTTTTTATAATAGTTTATAGTCCTTTACACCAGGTGTTTTAAGACTCTAATGGCTGTATGTAGGAAGCACTTAAGTACTTCCTGTCGTGGATCAGAATTTGATCCTTTTTACTTTTCCCTCCTCCTTTCTCCAGGCTTGGGACTGGCTCGCAATTATCGAGGCGGAGTTTGTTTATAGTCCTTTACACCAAGTGTTTTAAGACTGAAATAGCTGTATGTAAGATGCACCTAAGTACTTCCTGTCGTGGATCATAATTTGATCCTTTTAACCCTTTCTCCAGGCTTGGTACTGGCTTGCAAATGCAAAGCGGAGTTGCTTACTACCGTTTTTTTTTTTTTTTTATAGTTTTTAGTCCTTTACACCAAGTGTTTTAAGACTGAATTGGCTGTATGTAGGAAGCACCTAAGTGTTTCCTGTCGTGGATCAAAGTTTGGTCCTTTAAGCTGTCCCTCCTCCTTTATCCAGGCTTGGGACTGGCTCGCAATTAGCGAGGCGGAGTTCTCAGTCCTGGATCATAATTTGATCTTTTTTAACTTTACCCTCCTCCTTTCTCCAGGCTTGGGACTGGCTTGCAAAAGCAAGGCGGAGTTCTTACTACCGTTTTTTTTTTTTATAATAGTTTATAGGCACCAGGTGTTTTAAGACTCTAATGGCTGTATGTAGGAAGCACTTAAGTACTTCCTGTCGTGGATCAGAATTTGATCCTTTTTACTTTTCCCTCCTCCTTTCTCCAGGCTTGGGACTGGCTCGCAATTAGCGAGGCGGAGTTGTCTTACTACCGTTGTTGTTGTTGTTGTTTATTTAAGTCCTTGTCACTTTTCCAGCGTTTAGGACCACTACCGTTGCAACTGGGTTGTATTTATGCCATGTTGCAATACCAGACAAAGGTGTCGAATTAAATAGAAGTCGTTTTGTTATATTGGCCAAGGAAATTTGATTTTTATCGCTACGCGGCCCTATAATTCTAAAACTATATAAGTTGCTAATTATCCTCAAATTTCTAGAGTACAGTCATAATTTAAATTAAATTGAGAATATTAAAAAGAAAACGAAATAACCAGCCCATTTAATAAAAACTTTGTAATTCAAATAACACAAAATCATAATAATAATCATTTATTGTTTAATTTTAACAAGTTCGTTAGCTGACTATGCAGCTGAATTACCACCACAACCATCATCATCATCATCATCATCGTCATCGTCGTCGTCGTAATAATAAACGACTGCCTCACCAATAGAGACATAACAATTTACTGATCTGTAATCACCGATAGGGACATGACAAATTATTTATGTGTATTTAACCAAACTGACATGATCCCCTTGAAAGACCGCAAAAAAACCAGCCAACAAAAATAAAAGATACTGAACATAAATAATTTTATAAGTTTTATTAAAAATAGTTTTAAGTAAAACTTAATTATACAAAAGCAATAAAAAAACTAACAAAATTCGTAAGACTAACAAAAAATGTTCTTTGCAATAATCACCGATCAATTTGTTATTATTGGTAGATTATAAAGTTCTTCTTTAAGTTTTTTATGCTTTTCTAAAAATTCTACCACCCTAGGTATGTGTTTCTGTGATTCAAAGACTTTCAGATTACTTTCAATTTCTGGAATAATTTGTTTTGTAAATTTGTAATATCTTCTAGAAGCTGTTATTAGATGATTGCTGATAGCCACATAACCCAAATTACTTGTCAAAAGCAATGAGATCCAGTTGAGATTTGGTGATAATAATAATACTTTCCATTGCTCATCTTTCAGATCAGCAAACCAACAGCCAAAGCGATATATCCAAAATTGACTATATTTGGACTTCAATATAAGGTTCACAAACATTTCAAGTAGATTTTTTCTTTTACCAATTTCGGATAAAATGCACAATAGATCTGAATAATCATGAAACAATCCATAATAGTGGATGGGATTGCAATAATAAACATTTTTGTGTACAAATTCAATAATGATTGGAATTTTTGTTTGTATATATAAATGATGTTCTTCATTTCTGGCTAACGATATTAAGTCTTTCATGACATATTGAAACCTGCTCATGTCCCAGAAAACGTTTTTCATTGACGCTAAAATTCCATCAATCGTGTTAACGTTACTAACAACCTCAGAATTTATTCTTGAAGAAAAATCTAAATTTGTAAATCTCGAATTAAAACGCAATCCTAAAAACTGAAAAGTTCTTGAGTGAGTCCACGTGATAGGTTCTTTAATAACTGCTCTATTATTACTTATGTCTAAATAAACTAAATTAGGTAATTTGTCTATCATTTTGTATATTAAATTTATTTTCTCATTATCAACCCTTGCAAAACAACGATTTTCACTAATATCAAGCCACGTTAGGTTAGAAATACATGATATTGAGTCTAACAATTTTGCAAACGAATGGCCAGCAAATGTATTTATGGCCAATTTCTGAAGACTAACAAAATGGGGAAATTTTTTAATAGTTTTCCTTGCATAGCCACAACCATTTAAACATAAAATTTTTAAATTTTCACAAGGAAATTGAATTTTAACAAGATCAATTAGATCCTCTTTGGAGCGAAACCTACGCCAACAAGGACGCCAACAAAGACAACGCAGAGAAAGTTGTGTTAATTTAGGGCAAAACCATGCAGACAATTTGTTCTTGCCTTTTTTGCGATTGTAATTTGTGATAATGCCACAATGAACCCTTAATTCTAAGTTTACCAGGTTCAAAGATAGAAATGGATGTTTCCAAAAATGACGATATAACTTCAATGCTGGCTTAAAGTTTTTTTCACGAAAAAAAAATTCATCCCCGGTTATTGAAAGATGACTAATATTACCTCTGCTCACAATCGTTTTTAAAGGCTGAAAAAATATTTTTATATTAACTTCAAAAAGTACTAATTCATGATAGCTCTTATTCTTTAAAAGAACTGGAATTATATATTCTGGTTGTAGATCCATTCCTTTTTTCTGACTTTGTGAAATTATTTTATCGAAAACATGAGATGACATCTTCACGCTGTTTTTAACTTTGAAAGGAAGACATTCGATCTCAGAAGCTGGTTCGAGAAAAATTTCCTTGAAGTTTAATAATATAAAATTTGTGCAAGATTGTTTTAAAAACAGTGGTTGATAAAAACTATCACTCATTTTTAAAATTATTACCTCGATGCTGAATATGTGAATATGCAGCTATTCAATATACTAACTTCAAAATCATTTTTCATTGATCTTGCTTTGCAACAACATTTAAACATATATATATATATATATATATATATATATATATATATATATATATATATATATATATATATATATATATATATATATGTATATATATATATATATATATTGTTAACTTTACGCTGACACCTTTGTACGCTGATAGTTTGTACGAAAGTGAACCTAACATAACTGCGTGAAAAAACAAATTAAAGTGGCGCTTTTCAATGAAATACGTTGAACATAATCATGAACATAAACGTTATTTAAAACGATCAAGTTTTATGCCACAAAAAAACAACTCGTATCGACAATATGTACTTGTCACACAAAATAGGGTTGGGAAAAATTCAAATGAACAAAATCATTACCAGAAATTTTCAGAGGACTTAGGAGCATTTTCCTAATTTCTTAGAAATTTACGAAATTTAAGGGGAACCATGTCTTTTTTGAAACTTTTATTTAGGTCACAATCTCTGTTTGTGTGTGTTTGTGTATATGAGTGTGTGTTTGTGGCTTTCTCTGTACGCAAGTATTGCAAGTTAAATTTAACCAGTTTTTTGACTAGCTAGAAAGCTGAAATTTTCAGCATAGCTTTATATTGGATGACAATACATGATTCAATTGAAAAAAAACTTATTTTGAACATCTTTCATATTTCTAAATCGAATGTATTTTAAATCAAAGTTTGTGTTGAAAAACTCGTTTTTCCTTAACTTGTTACAATTATAACATTTTTTATTGCACCACCCATTTTGTATCAAAAATGACGTCCGTGGAGCATTAAAATAAAAAAAACCCACTTTAAAATCAAAAAGAACCCACTTTTGAGTGAGTAGAGGCCCATTTCAAAACCATAATGAGCAAGAAAACAAACGGAGAAGGAAACCGGTGCAAAACAGAAACGATAGAAAAACCTCTCAAACCCCATATATATATATGTAAAAATGAATGTTTGTATGTATATATGTATGTATGTATGTATGTATGCAGTCCTTTATGCATTGCTACACCATTCATCCGATCGTAATGAAATTTTCACACACCTTGAGAGTCAAGGGAAATAAAATATAGAGAATAAAATTTGAAATCCGTCACAAAATGAGCGGAGCGGAGCGGGAACTATATATATATATATATATATATATATATATATATATATATATATATATATATATATATATATATATATATATATATATATATATATACTTCTAAATATTTTTAAAATATACGTTATATATATATATATATATATATATACTAGCGGAGATACCCGGCGTTGCCCGGGTTTTTTAGAGGTTTTTCTAATGTTTGTCTCTTTCTCTCCCGTTTCCTTTCCCACCTGCTTTCCCACTCCTGTTCGCTTTCCCGTTTTTGGTCGTTTTCCCGCTGCCGGTCGCTTTCTCGCTGCCGGTCGCTTTCCCGCTCCCGGTCGCTTTCCCGCTCCCGGTCGCTTTCCCGCTCCCGGTCGTTTTCCCGTTCCCGGTCGCTGTCCCGTTCCCGCTCACGTTTGCTCTCCCATACCCGCTCACGTTTGTTTTTCAGTTCCCGCTCGCTGTCCGTTCCGGGTCGCTTTCCCGTTTCTATAATAGACAAACTAACCCACAAACATTCATATTAGGGATGTCACGGGTACCCGAACCCGAGTTCGATACTACCCGGTCTTTTTCTGATACCCGAACCCGGACTCGAACCCGAAAGTGTGAAAATTTGATACCCGAACCCGAAAATGTGAAAACTTGATACCCGAACCCGAACCCGTAAATGAGAAAACTTGATACCCGAACCCGAACTCGAACCCGAAAATGTGAAAACTTGATACCCGAACCCGAACCCGAAAATTTATAAGCCTAATACCCGAACTCGGAGTTGTGAACAAATAAATCTTTATAAAAGCTGTGTCTTAGAGATTAATAAATTACAAGTTTTGTTGACGTAACATATTATACTAATCGCGAGCGTAGAAGTTTTGTATTATCACCTTTGCGTAACAAATAACACAAATACGTCATTTTATTAGTGATTGTGTAAACTAGACCACTAATCCGTTTGATTATCAGGCGGACCAAGCCGCGAACGAACTAAAATAATTAAGCCTCCTTTGGTCGAAGAAATCCCGGATAGCCATAACTCTAAACTTTTTACTTCAGTTATATAACCTTATATTTATTCATTCATATACTCAAAGTTTTTCTGATATAACAAAGACCCTTTGTTATAAAGATAATCTTGCATAATCCTAAACTTTAACTGGCAAAGTCTATAAATGATCTATGCGTCACAGTCATTTTATTGACAAATGTGTAAGCTAGAACACTAATCCGCCTGATTAACCGACCGGACCGAGCCGCGAAAAAAATTAATAAACTAGAATAATTTCAGAGGTAACGTATTATACTAATCGCAAGCCATACAAGTTTTGTATTATAACCTTTGCGTAACAAATAACACAAATAGGTCATTTTATTGGTGAGTGTGTAAGCTAGACCACTAATCCGCCTGATTATCTGGCCGGACCGAGCCACGAACGAACTAAAATAATTAAGTCTCCTTAGGCCAAAGAAATCACATTATTTGGAAAGCTAAAAAAATAACTTGTTAGAGTTTATTCAATACGTGTAATGTCTATTGCATGAATTGATCGCTCTCGTTTGTATATGTGTATATACACTAGAAAAATTTTAAATCAATCCAGGAATCTGAAATCATAAGCCAGTACCCGAACCCGAACCTGGTTTTTGGAAAACTACAAACCCGAACCCGAAAACCTGAGTTTCACAAACCCGAACCCGAACCCGAAAACTCGAGTTTTACAAACCCGAACCCGAAAACTCTAGTTTCACAAACCCGAACCCGAACCCGAAAACTCTAGTTTCAAAAACCCGAACCCGAACCCGAAAACTCCAAAAGTACTACCCGTAACATCCCTAATTCATATATATATATAGTCTTAGCAAATCTATTTTACTTTTTATAGGCTAACAGAAGTTATGAAAGAATGGAACAGAGAAAATGAGCGTGAACGGGAACGGGAACGGGAAAGCAACCGTGACCGGGAATGGGAGCGCAAGCATGACCGGGAACGGGAGAGCAAGCGTGAGCGGGAACGAGAAAGCGACCGGGAACGGGAAAGCGACCGGGAACGGGAAAGCGACCGGGAACGGGAAAGCGACCGGGAACGGGAAAGCCACCGGGAACGGGAAAGCGACCGGGAACGGGAAAGCGACCGGAAACGGGAAAGCGACCGGGAACGGGAAAGCGACCGGGAACGGGAAAGCGACCGGGAACGGGAAAGCGACTGGGAACGGGAAAGCGACCGGGAACGGGAAAGCGACCGGGAACGCGGAAAGCGACCGGGAACGCGGAAAGCGATTGGAATAGGGAGAGCAAGCTTGGAAGGAAACGCGAGCAAGAGAGAAAATCGATAACAAAACTTCTGAGCGGGAAAGCGACCGGGAGCTGGAAAACGACCGAGAGCGGAAAAGCGACCGGGAACGCGACGAAAACGGGAAAGTGGAGAAGGAAATGAGAGCGAGAGAGACAAACATTAGAAAGACCTCTAAAAACTACGGGCAACGCCGGGTAACCCCCTAGTATATATATATATATATATATATATAATACATATATATGTGTAGATAGGTATATATATATATACACACATACACATACATACATACACACATACATACGCACATACATATATATATAGTTCCCGCTCGCTCACCCGCTCCGCTCCGCTCATTTTGTGACGGATTTCAAAAAATTTTCTCTATATTTGATTCCCCTTGACTCTCAAGGTTGTGTGAAAATTTTATTACGATCGGATGAATGGTGTAGAAATGCATAAAGGACATGAATATATACATATATACATATATACATATATACATATATACATATATACATATATACATATATACATATATACATATATACATATATACATATATACATATATACATATATACATATATACATATATACATATATACATATATACATATATACATATATACATATATACATATATACATATATACATATATACATATATACATATATACATATATACATATATACATATATACATATATACATATATACATATATACATATATACATATATACATATATACATATATACATATATACATATATACATATATACATATATACATATATACATATATACATATATACATATATACATATATACATATATACATATATACATATATACATATATACATATATACATATATACATATATACATATATACATATATACATATATACATATATACATATATACATATATACATATATACATATATACATATATACATATATACATATATACATATATACATATATACATATATACATATATACATATATACATATATACATATATACATATATACATATATACATATATACATATATACATATATACATATATACATATATACATATATACATATATACATATATACATATATACATATATACATATATACATATATACATATATACATATATACATATATACATATATACATATATACATATATACATATATACATATATACATATATACATATATACATATATACATATATACATATATACATATATACATATATACATATATACATATATACATATATACATATATACATATATACATATATACATATATACATATATACATATATACATATATACATATATACATATATACATATATACATATATACATATATACATATATACATATATACATATATACATATATACATATATACATATATACATATATACATATATACATATATACATATATATATATAGATATAACGTATAGTATATATATAAAAATGACTGTGTGTTTGTCTCTTATAGGAATCCAAACCGCTGGAGCGATCTTGATGAAATTTGGCAAGGATGTAGTTTTCATACAGGAAAAAAAATTCTGAAAGAAAATTTGAAATCTGGCACAAAAGGAACGGAGCGGGAGAACGAGCGGAAATCTATGTATCTATATATACTCATGACCGGGAACGCGGAAAGCGACCGGGAACGCGGAAAGCGATTGGAATCGGGAGAGCAAGCTTGGAAGGAAACGCGAGCAAGAGAGAAAATCGATAACAAAACTTCTGAGCGGGAAAGCGACCGGGAGCTGGAAAACGACCGAGAGCGGAAAAGCGGAATATGTGTGTGTGTGTATGTATGTATGTGTATGTGTGTATATATATATATATACATATCTACACATATATATGTATTATATATATATATACTAGCGGGGTTACCCGGCGTTGCCCGTAGTTTTTAGAGGTTTTTCTAATGTTTGTCTCTCTCGCTCCCGTTTCCTTCTCCACTTTCCCGTTTTCGTCGCGTTCCCGTTCATTTTACTTCTGTTTGCCATTTTTTTGCGGTCTTTCAAGGAGATCATGTCAGTTTGGTTAATACTTGAATACACAGATAAATTATTTGTCATGTCCCTATCGGTGAATACAGATCAGTGAATTGTTATGTCTTTATTGGTGAGGCAGTCGTTTATTATTACGACGACGATGACGATAAGGATGATGACGGTTGTGGTGGTAACGCTGCTGCATCTAGTGATGTAGATAATGATGATCATGATGGTTATGATGATCATGATGACGATAATGATGATGATAAAGAGGATAATGATGATGGTGGTGGTGGATATTATGATGATGATTCAGCGAATCTGCAAATACGGTGAGGTGTACGCTCTTAAATAATCGCTGATTTTCTTCTGTTATCTTGGCATACCGACGTTTCTTAAATTTCCACGCGTCTCCTACTCTCGTCTTCGTTTTCTTCATTGTTTTCTTCTTCTCTTCAGCAGCATCACCACCATTATCATCGTCATCGTAATCATCATCATAATATCCACCACCAACATCATCATTATCCTCTTCATCATCATCATTATCGTCATCTTCATCATTACCACCATCATCATCGTCATATTCATCATCATCATCATCAAAACCATCAGGATCATCATTATCTACATTACTAGATGCAGCAACGTTACCACCACAACCATCATCATCATCATCGTCATCGTCGTCGTAATAATAAACGACCGCCTCACCAATAGAGACATAACAATTCACTGATCTGTATTCACCGATAGGGACATGACAAATTATTTATGTGTATTTAACCAAACTGACATGATCCCCTTGAAAGACCGCAAAAAAACCAGCCAACATAAATAAAAGATACTGAACATAAATAATTTTATAAGTTTTATTAAAAATAGTTTTAAGTAAAACTTAATTATACAAAAGCAATAAAAAACTAACAAAATTCGTAAGACTAAAAAAAATGTTCTTTGCAATAATCACCGATCAATTTTTTATTATGGTAGATTATAAAGTTTTTCTTTAAGTTTTTTATGCATTTCTAAAAATGTTACCACCATAGGTATGTGTTTCTGTGATTCAAAGACTTTCAGAATACTTTCAATTTCTGGAATAATTTGTTTTGTAAATTTGTAATATCTGTTATAAGCTCCTATTAGATATATGCTGATAACCTCATAACCCAAATTACTTGTCAAAAGCAATGAGATCCAGTTGAGATTTGGTGATAATAATACTTTCCATTGCTCATATTTCAGATCAGCAAAACAACGGCCAAGGCGATCTATCCAAAATTGACTATATTTGGACTTCAATATAAGCTTCACAAACATTTCAAGTAGATTTTTTCTTTTACCAATTTCCCAATTTCGGATAAAATGCACAATAGATCTGAATAATCATCAAACCATTCATAATAGTGGATGGGATTGCAATAATAAACATTTTTGTGCACAAATTCAATAATGATCGGAATTTTTGTTTGTATATATGAATGATGTTCTTCATTTCTGGCTAACGATGTTAAATCTTTCATGACATATTGAAACCTGTACATGTCCCAGAAAACGTTTTTCATTGACGCTAAAATTCCATCAATCGTGTTAACGTTACTTACAACCTCAGAATTTATTCTTGAAGAAAAATCTAAATTTGTAAATCTCGAATTAAAATGCAATCCTAAAAACTGGAAAGTTCTTGAGTGAGTCCACGTGATAGGTTCTTTAATAACTGCTCTGTTATTACTTATGTCTAAATAAATTAAATTAGGTAATTTGTCTATCATTTTGTATATTAAATTTATTTTCTCATTGTCAACCCTTGCAAAACAACGATTGTCACTAATATCAAGCACCGTTAGGTTAGAAAGACATGATATTGAGTCTAACAATTTTGCAAACGACTTGCCAGAAAAAGTATTTATGGCCAATTTCTGAAGACTAACAAAATGGGGAAATTTGTTTATAGTTTTCCTTGCATAGCCACAACCATTTAAACATAAAATTTTTAAATTTTCACAAGGAAATTGAATTTTAACAAGATCAATTAGATCCTCTTTGGAGCGAGACCTACACCAACAAGGACGACCACAATAACAACGCAGAGAAAGTTGTGTTAATTTAGGACAAAACCATGCAGACAATTTGTTCTTGCCTTTTTTGCGATTGTAATTTGTGATAATGCCACAATGAACCCCTAATTCTAAGTTTACCAGGTTCAAAGATAGAAATGGATGTTTCCAAAAATAACGATATAATTTCAGTGCTGGCTTAAAGTTTTTTTCATAAAAAAAAAAAACATCCCCGGTTATTGAAAGATGACTAATATTACCTCTGCTCACAATCGTTTTTAAAGGCTGAAAAAATATTTTTATATTATCTTCAAAAAGTACTAATTCATGATAGCTCTTATTCTTTAAAAGAACTGGAATTATATATTCTGGTTGTAGATGCATTCCTTTTTTCTGACTTTGTGAAATTATTTCATCGAAAACATGGGATGACATCTTCACGCTGTTTTTAACTTTGAAAGGAAGACATTCGATCTCAGAAGCTGGTTCGAGAAAAATTTCCTTGAAGTTTAATAATATAAAATTTGTGCAAGACTGTTTTAAAAACAATGATGAATAAAAACTATCACTCATTTTAAAAATTTTTACCTCGTAATAGTTTTTTATAAATTTGTTTATAAAAAATGGTGCTGAATATGTGAATTCAATGTACTAACTTCAAAATCATTTTTCATTGATCTTGCTTTGCAACAAGATTTAAACATTGATAATAATAATAAGATTATATATATATATATATATATATATATATATATATATATATATATATATATATATATATATATATATATATATATATATATATATATATATATATATATATATATATATATATATATATATATATATATATATATACGCGCTAAAAACACGTTAATTTGTTAATACATTAAAGCAAGTTAAAAAAAATAACGTGATTAAAATATTTAACGCACAAATATTTAATCTATGGTTTCATTCACTAAACCATTAAAATTAACCAATTATATAATGGATTGTTTTTTTTTTGTTCTATGTTCACTCTCGTTATATCCCGGTTCCTGAATAAAGTACTTTGTAGCGGCAAATCGTTGAGTTATTGGTTTATGTTTTGGAGCGTTGTATAATTTATATTTTAAAATTATCTTCAAACATGTTTAACGGGGCATTGGGTTATAAAAACAAATAAAACAAGTAAATTAAAAACGAATTTTTAAAACCAATGCTCTTATATGTAATTAAAACACAAATTTTGCAATCAATTTTTTCTTATATTACTCTTTTATTTTATGTTAAAGTCGAAATATCTTAATTATATCGAAATATCGAAATTAATTAAAGTTATCTAAATTAATTGACTTATTGTAAAACTAATAATTGAATATTGCATTGTCTTCTATTTTAAGCATGTATGCAAAATTTGAAAAAATCTATCATCAGGAAGTGACTCAAAAATTGATTGCAAGATTTGAAACAGACAGAGAAACAGACAGAGAAACAGACAGAGAAACAGACAGAGATACAGACAGAGAAACAGACAGAGAAATAGAGCCGACGAGTTAATAAAAGCATTGGTAACAAAAATAATTGTTTGAAGGAATTCATGTATCATCAAAGTTTGAACACACTTCAATATCATTCAAACAGTAAGCACGCTTTTACGTCAAAAAATAGCCAAAACGACTCTTCGTTATCAAAACAAGTAAAAAAACAGAAAATATAAGTCGTTAAATTAGGTAAGTAAGCCTATTTCCCTGTCTAAATCCAAAGAAAATACGGAGGCAATAGAGGAGTTCATGTATTGCCTTACAGTTTATCACTTATTCGTGTGTATAATTTTACATTTTAAATAAATTCTTCTTGTGCTATTAAACGTGTTATTAATTGAAATTAAAATTTTTAATCTATCCTCAGACCTACCAAATGTACACAAAAACTTTCATAAAAATCGGTTCAGCCGTTTCGGAGGAGTTCAATTTCAAACACTATGACACGAGATTTTTATATAGATGGATTCTCTAAACACGTCACATGTAAACATGTTTACATCAGCGTAGGCAAAAAGAGCCAGCCTTTCAATGCCTTGTCTTGCGTTTGTTCATCTTAATCGCTAATATTATTGAAATTTCTTACTGTAAAAATTTGCCAGTCTTACGCTGAACTTTTGGAATGTCTGGTATATCTAATTATTGTAAAATGTTATCGGATGACGATCACAGCTGTTACTTCAATAAACTTATAGTTGAACACGATGTTAAGTAAACTTAAGTATTGTTAAGAAGCTGACTGATCCTTTTTTGCTAGGTGTGTATAATTAATAAACATCAGTTTGTAGTATTAAAAAAATATATTTAACTTAACATGAGCTGCTGCATGGGGCTAGGAACTTAATCATCCATCCGTTTAATTGAAAATTGAATTAATTTATTGTTTTGTAATATTTGCTTCTGCCATAACAACGGTCTTACTACTCTTACTGTAACTGTTTGTTGACATAAATAATTGCAAAAATTACCTTTTTAAGACAATCTTCTAACATAACTTAGTTATAATTTTTTCAAGAAAACTGGACTGACAACATACGACATATAGGACCCGGGTTCAATTCCCGGTCCAGGCACGTAATTTCATTGAGCAAGAAACTAACTCACATGTGCTCATGTCAACTCAGCGTTATCTAGGGTTAACTCATGTCAATGAAAATAGCGTGTTCTTCGAAGTTTCCGATTCCAAAGGAACCTTCGTAAGCGCCTCTGACTTATCTGGAGCTATATAAATTCATCATTATTTTTATTATTATAGAAGTGTTTTGTTTGTTTGAATGTTATTCTTGTTATGTGTGCTTAAGCCTTTCAATGATGTTGCTGACAATCTTGATCACATTTGTTATCACCAGTGCATATATAACCATTACAGATATATTAAATTTTACGCTTATTCTCTTCTTAACATTCCGTTGACATGGGCTCGGTAAGGCTCGGTTATTAATTAATTGTTGATCGCATGATTTATTTAAGTAAGTTTTTTCAGGATAGTTATTTAGGGTTCTTTACGTCAGGTGTTACATAGCAGTATGATAGTTTTAATAGTTTAGAGTTCTTCACGCCAGGTGTTAGTGGTGTTGTTACATAGCAGTATGTAGGAAATACCGAAGTAGGTACCTACCTACCTACTTCGGTATTTCCTACATACTGCTATGTAACAACACCACTAACACCTGGCGTGAAGAACTCGCGGATCATAAGTGGATCCTTTTCCTCTTTCCCTCCTCTTTTACACAGACTTGGGACTGGCTCGCAAAAGCAAGACGGATTTGTTTAAGTAAGAAAGATCATCAACATGAAAGTTTGACAGACGGTGATAACGATGATCAAGGATGTATCGGATACGGATAGTTTGCATCCGGGGAGGGGACAGGCTACTAAATGGTGTTTTTTTCAGTAAAATTTGTCGAAGACCGCCGAAGAGGGAGTATTCCAAAGATATCTTTAAGATATTCGTTGGTAATTGTTATGGAGACATTTAATTGTATTAATTATATATTTTTATAATTGACAGTTAATATTAATATCTACGGTTGTGGATATTAATATCTTTGTTTTCCTTCCATTAACGTCCTTTTTTGGAGTTTCTCTCTCGTTGTTGATGGCTGAGCGCTGTATCGTTTTAATGGTTAAATAAACTATATTCGAAATATAACTAACGTCGTTGTTTATCGGGTCATAACATTTTGGCGACGAGGATTTGAAATGGCTGAAGAAAAGTTTTATTCACTCATGGCTACGTTTTTGGAGGAAAACCGACGCCGAGACGAAGAAAACCGACGCCGAGATGAAGAAAACCGCAAACGTGAGGAGGAGATGCGTACGCAAATTCTCGAAGACAATCGCAAACGCGAAGAGGTTTTTGCAGAACTCATTCGGTCGATGAAGTTTCAATCAAGTGGTCCAGTTTCAATGGTTAGAAACAAACCAGATTTGGTACCAGAGTTGATGAGACAAATTTCGGAATTCAGCCATGACCCCGAGTCCGGTAGGACATTCTCAAAGTGGATTGATCGTTTCGAAGCAGTTATGATCAGCCATGGTACCGAGTTATCCGACCCAGATAAAACGCAAGCACTCGTGTCGAAGTTGGACTTGCAATCGTACGGGAGTTTCACCGACCACATCTTGCCGAAAACAACAAAAGATCTGACCTACGACGAAACCAAGGAAATTTTGGAGTCGCTGTTTGGGGACAAGGTCTCGGTTTTCAGGAGAAGGTTCGACATGTTCAGGTTGGTAATTGGTGATCTTGGGTACAGCAAGCTAGGTTCAACAATAAATAGAATGACGGCACTGGCTCAAGTCGAACAAATGTCAAAAGAACATTTTAAATGTCTTGTTTTTGTTTCGGCACTGCAAGGAGCTCGACATGCTGACATCCGAACAAGGTTGTTGAGGAAACTGGAGACTCAAGAGGAGTGCACGTTAGCTGACCTTGTTAAAGAATGCGAATTTGTAACGAGTTTGAAAATAGATTCGGACGTCATCGACAATGTACAAAATGTTAATGCAGTAAAACAAATGAACAGGAAGAAGCCTCGACCTGGGTTCCCTAGCAAGGATATCCCCCGATCTTCTACCAAAGGTAATTGTTTCATCTGTGGTTCGCCAGAACATTTTAGAAAAGATTGTCCGAAAAATCAGCCAAAAGCTCAACAGAGAAAAAATAAAGCAATTAAGAAGATTGTTGGTAATGTGGTTGCCAATCGGAGGTACACTGAGGTTAATTTTGGTGACACTCAGGTTAGAATGCAGTTAGATTCTGGTGCCGACGTCACACTCATCAACAAGGAAACATGGGAACAAATCGGTTCACCTGCCTTGGAGAGGTCAACGACGACACTGGGAGCTGCAAATGGAAGTCCGATTGAGGTCCTGGGACAATTTGATGTAAAGTTCACCTGTGGAGGACATTCAGGTCACGGTCGCTGCTACGTGGCTGACAAAGTCGAGCAATTGTTAGGCATCGAATGGATGAACCAACTTCCTCCTCTTCAAAAAGCATTCAACGCCATCTGCTGCAAAATTGAGCAGAAGCCAAAGGAGGAAGGGGAACATCTTGCCAGCAGTTTGAGTGAATGTTTTCCAGATGTTTTCAAGGAAGAATTGGGAAAATGTCAAACAAAAGCTCAATTGTTCGTCAAGCAGGGAACACGTCCAATCTTCTGCCGACAGAGAAAGATTCCGTTTGCTCGGGAAGAAGCAGTTAACGTGGAGCTGGAGCGTTTGGTGCAGCAGGGAGTTCTGAAGAAGGTTGACTACAGCAACTGGGCCGCCCCGATTGTTGTGGTTGCCAAGAAAAATGGAGCAGTCAGGATATGTGCAGACTTCAAAACAGGACTCAACGATGCACTGGAAATGCACCGACACCCGCTACCTGTGCCCGATGAAATCTTTGCTCGTCTGAACCAAGGCGCATGGTTCACTCAGATTGACTTCGCTGACGCATACTTGCAGATGGAAGTTGAAGACGACTCGAAGGAACTGGTCACAATTAATACACACAAAGGTTTGTTCCAGTACCAGCGATTGCCTTTTGGAGTCAAATGCGCACCTGGCATTTTTCAAGAAGCTATGGATCGAATGATCACAGGACTGGAAGGTTGTGCAGCATATCTAGATGATGTCATAGTGACCGGATCTACGCTGGATGAACACAATCGAAATGTTAAAGCTTTGTTCAAGAAAATCGCTGAGAGTGGATTTCGTGTACGAATGGAAAAGTGTTCATTTGCTAAAGAAGAAATCAAGTTTTTGGGGCACATTGTTTCAAGAGATGGCCGTCGACCAGACCCCGAGAAAATTCAAGCGATTGTTGAAATGCCAGAGCCTAAGGATGCAAAGCAGTTAAAATCATTCTTAGGCATGATAAGCTATTATTCGTCCTTTGTACCAGAGATGCGATCAATGAGGGGCCCTTTGGACGATCTCGAAAGGAAGGACACATTTGAATGGACTGCAGAGCACCAGGAAGTTTTAAGAAAGCTAAAGAAAGTGCTGCAGTCAGATCTGTTGTTGACGCACTACGACCCTGAACTGGACATTGTCGTTGCTGCGGACGCGTGTGAATATGGAATCGGAGCTGTGATCTCCCATCGTTTTCCAAACGGCATGGAAAAAGCAATTGCACACGCCAGTAGAGCTCTCACAAAGGCTGAGAAGAACTACGGACAGATAGAGAAGGAAGCTCTTGCCTTGGTATTCGCAGTGAGAAAATTCCACCGCTATGTTTATGGCAGACGCTTCATGCTGCTGACAGATCACAAGCCCTTACTATCTATTTTTGGATCAAAGGTTGGTGTATCTGCTCACTCAGCAAATCGACTACAACGATGGGAACTCGTCTTGCTTGCTTACGACTTCAACATCGAGTACAGACGATCTACCCACTTTGGACAAGCCGATGCACTATCCCGTCTTATCACTTCAAGAAAACTGCAGGAAGATGATGACATCGTTATCGCAAAGATTGAAATGGATGTCAACGCAGTTCAGAGTGATGTTATCCGACACTTGCCTGTCACTAAGGAGGAAATTCGTAGGATGACCGAAGAAGACTCCGAGCTAAAGTTGGTTGTGGAAGCCGTCAGAACAGGACGATGGCCGAGATTTCAGTCAGGATCGCTCCTACACGCCTACCACAGCCGTGCTACAAACATGTCTGTTTGTAATGGTGTACTCTTCATGGGATCTCGCGCAGTGATACCAGCAATATTGAAGAACCAAGTTCTGAAAATGCTGCACGAAGGACACCCAGGAGCCACCAGGATGAAGATGCTCGCTCGGAGGTATGTTTATTGGCAAGGTATCGACAGGGATATTGAAGACAGAGTAAGGCTTTGCAGCTCCTGTCAGATGGCTGCAAAGATGCCTGTCAAAAATGAATTGTCACCATGGCCGACACCAGATTGCGCATGGGAGAGGATCCATATAGACTATGCCGGTCCAATGGAAGGAATGATGTTCCTTGTGGTTGTGGATGCCTTCTCCAAGTGGCCTGAAATTGTCCAAATGAGGACAACGACGACAACTGCTACAATCAAAGAGTTGGGTAAAATTTTTTCACAGCATGGATACCCAAAGATGTTAGTGTCGGACAATGGAACACAATTTGCTTCAAAGGAGTTTGAGGAGTACTGCCAAAGTCATGGCATCAACCATGTAAGATCACCGCCATATCAGCCTCACTGCAACGGACAAGCAGAACGTTTCGTTGATACGTTCAAGCGGGCTCTTAGAAAATTGCAGGGAGAGGGTGCGACGGCTGACGTGCTGCAAAAGTTCTTGCTGACGTATAGGACAACACCTCTACCATCATCAGAAGAACTGAAATCACCTGCAGAGCTACTCCTAGGCAGACAATTACGAATTCCTTTGACAGACCTCCAACTGAATAAATTCCATCATCAAGATGAAAAGATCGAGAAACCCGGTTCTTGTAAAAGAGAGTTTACAGAACAAGATGCTGTCTATGTGCGGACATACGACAATCCGAATCAGCCAGAATGGACTCCCGGTAGAATCGTCCGACGTTTGGGAAAATCTGTTTATGACGTTGAAGTTGGAAGAAGAGTGATGCGGCGACACTGCAATCAGTTGCGAAAACGGGTATCAGAAGAAGCTCTAGTGGTTATATCTGATGTTTTCGACATCCCTCTTCTCCCACCAATCAAGTCATCCCTGAAGACGACCGATTCTTCTAACAGTGCCATATCGGTTGACGTTTCAGTTAACGAGGACAATCGTCAAATCATCTCGACAGACCAGGTTCCAAATGTGAGGCCTAAAAGAACACGTCGACCTCCTCGAAGATTGGAAATGAATGCTTCCAAGAAAACTTATCTTGTTTAGGAGGGGGAGGTGTTATGGAGACATTTAATTGTATTAATTATATATTTTTATAATTGACAGTTAATATTAATATCTACGGTTGTGGACATAGATATATAGATGGGACATATCAATCTATTTCCGGCACAATTTGAAAGCTGCCATTTTCAACCTGAGCTTGTTTACATTTGCTCATTTGAGCGATATTTGTTGCCGGTGTATTATGACGATACCTGAGAAATCTGCTAAAGCTCTAGTTTTTTTGTAGATGTTGCTGTGTTTTTTATTTGAAAAACCTGTATAAGAACTATACTTAGTGTTAATTGACTTCCCGAGCTCATATATCCTGTCGCTGTTTGTAAACAAAGTAAAATCATTAAAGACTCTGACTTAAAGACTTAAATTTAAAGAAGGCAAGGCCACAAAGCTTAAAACTTAAAAGGGTCATACATCCGTTTCATTACTTTGTTGTCATGAAGCGTGTAACCAGTTTTCCGTTATTGAAATTGAAATATGAGATGAAGCAATTGCGTGACATCAACAGAAAACTAAACTGCCAGCTAAAAACGTCAAGTATAAATATAAATTATCTTTATTGAACAAATTCAGATATACATATTTATATAGTTATATTTTATTTACATAAAATTCTAAGGTTTTCCTGTTCACTTGTTGTCTAATGGTTTTAAAGAGTATACTGAAGAACAGAAAAAATTTGCAATAACTTTACATTTATATGGACCAAAGGCTTATGACTACCTCAGATCATCAGGCATCAGTTTGCCTAGTCCAAGGACTTTAAGAAGGTAAAACTTTATTATATATGCACTTGTTTTGTTTAATTTGAATTGAATGGCTGGATAGCATTAAAATAATGTTTTTTCTTAATTTTATACTCTTATTATATTTTTGCTTGGTTGTTTAGATGGTTAGAAAGCACAGATGCCAGACGTGGCTTTAATTCTCAGGTCCTAAATACTTTGGCCAGTCTTAAAATCCAGAAACCAGAAGAGTACAGTAACTGCAATCTTATGATTGATTCTATGGCTATTCATAAACATATCACTTTTGATAGCCAGAGTGGTACCATGTCAGGATTCGTTGATTTGGGTGAGTCCTTTAGACTTTAACATTTTAAAGTTATATTTGGTTAGTAATATCTAATGTTGTAGGTTGTGGATCCAGTTTTGGTGTTTTTGCTCGTTGGTACAACGGGCTATTGGAAAATGCCTATTGCTTATTATTGCACCAATGGACTGCCAGCCATAATTCAGAAAGATTTGGTTTTGTATGCAATTGATAAATTAGAAAGCATAGGAATTTCGGTAAGTAACTTATATGTTTTTCATTGCAAAACAAAAATAATAAATTAATTGAAAATAATCCCCAGGTGATTTCTTTAATCATGGATGGCTTACCTGCAAATGTTACAATGGTGAAACTGCTTGGGTGTAAGTTAGATTTTACAAGATCTTTAAAAACATGGTTTTGCTCATCAAGCAACAGGAAAATATATATAATTTTTGATGCATGTCACATGCTGAAACTAGTGAGAAATTTATTTTCTGCATACCACACTATTTTCTCTTCTTCTGGTGCAATAAAGTGGTCTCACATATCACAACTTGATGGTATTCAACAAGAAGCTGGACTCAGAGCAGCTAACAAACTTACCAAGCAACATATCAATTTTAAAAATCAGAAGATGAAAGTGAAACTGGCAGCTCAAACATTAAGCTCATCTGTTGCTGCAGCTTTAAAATTGATGAATCGATGTAAAATGGCAGGTTTTGAAGACGTGGCACCGACTGTAGAATTTATAGAAGCAATAGACTGTTTATTTGATATTTTCAATAGCAAAAATCCCAATGCACCATCTTTCAAGAGACCATTAACACTGCAAAATTTTGCATTGTTTGAGCAACGTCTTCTGAGTTTAAGAAACTACTTACTTCAGCTAAAATCTCCTCGTGGAATCCTTATTATTCAAGACAAAAAGTATGTTTTTGATAATGTTTTGCTGAAAAACTAAAAGCAATCTATATAATTAACATCATTTTAGGCAGATGGGTCTTAAAGGATTTGTTATTGACATTGAATCAATCCTTCAAATAGCCAGAAACCTACTCAAGTGTCAAAGCCATGTTTTGACTTATAAGTTCAGCCAAGATCAACTTTGCGGCAGTCAGACGAGCAGGTTGTATAAAAACAATTTGTTATAAGTGGGCAAATATTGATTAGAATTAACATTTTCTAGGGGGATCGAACAACAACCCAACCACATACCAATTTCAATCCATTTTCAGATGAATTTTATCTAGATGCAATATTCAGGCAGGGAAAACAGGGAATGTGATGCCGCAAGATGAAACTTCTTATCTTGATTATCTTCACAAAGAAAGAAAAGAAATTTGTAATAAACTTTTCATTGTTATTTCTTTTGCTGGTACCAATCTTAATTATTTGCTTATTTATTAAACAGGCAACATTTATGAAGAAGAAGTGTTTGAAAAACCAGGTGATTATGGAATCGACTCAGAGCTTGCTCAAGTCTTGATAGAAAATGTAATTAGCTACATAGCTGGTTGGATTGTATCCAAGCTATTTAAAAAACTGGAATGTAATGTTTGCAGGTTCAAATTATAAATTGTTACAGTCATAAATTTTGGTTTCCTGTGTTTTTAGTACTAAATAATATTTTCAATTTTATAGATACAGTTTAGTTGATGAGCACAAGAACCAAGGACATGAAATAGGACTGCAGCTGCTAGTGGTGAAAAATAAAGGTGGTCATGTCTTTCCTTCTTTTGGAGTTATAAAAGTAAGATAAAATTAAGATTTGTTATTTATAAATATGGTATTAAAAAACACTTTTTTTTTAGGTATGTCAGACAGCAGAAAAATTTTTAAGACAACATGTATCAGCCACAAATGCCAAAGATGAAATTAAAATAAAAGAACTTATTCGCCAAACATTAACATCAATTGGATCCAAAGATATTTTTAACCTGGGGGATCATATAAGAGATACGCAGGATGGCATTGACAATCATTCCTATCTGCTGCTTAAGTCGATCGTTTATGAGTTTTTCAAGTTAAGACAATATCAGCGAGCAAAAATTAATACACAAAACCTTAAAAGTTCAGGTTTAAGACAAAAACAATTTTATTTAGTGGACAGTAACTTACATTTTCAATTTTTTGTGCCATTTTCAGTTTTTGTTCATTGAAAAGCCAAATAGAATTTATTGTATTAATAAAAACACTTGTAAAATCATAGTTTGTTGCCTCAGTTTTTTGCAAATCTATTTCAACATTATTGGAAACTGTGTACTGAACTGATACTACACAAATGTAATCGCAAAGTGAAAAGGAATAAATATAAACTCAATAGTTGGCATAGTGCTTTTTACTTGCTTAAAAACTAGATAAATAAATGTAATCGTCTCAGGTAGATTCATTTCAGGGCAAAGAAGAATTGGTAGTGACTTCAATAATCTATGTTAATTCTAAAAAGTATTATGTACTTTAGAAAAAGCCAGTAACTATTATTGCTAATCTAATCTAGTCAGGATTTAGTTCTAAGTCTAGTCTAAGATATCTCTTTTAAGAAAATGTCTTTGAAGACATGAATTCAGATTTTATGCTGAAACTTAAACTATTAGCATAAAATAGATACATATGACTATCAGTTATCTTCAGATAAAAGCATTTTCTTAAAATGTTATGGTTTTAAAGTTTAAATCAAAAGATTCAAGGGAATTTATAAAAGTCATTTCTGTCAAAAACAATTAAAGCATGCGCTGAAGAAACAAAGAAATTTTGATAGAAAGTCATAAATTAATCTATGATAAACAAATATTGAAAAAATAACGCGCTGTCATTGCTTTATAATAGTTAACTGCAAAATTGGAATGAATTGCTTATCGAAGTAAGGCAAGCCGCCGGTGTAGACAAATGTAAACAAATCTCTTGTCTATGGTCAGTCAGGAGGCACAAACTAAAACTCCACTGCGCGCGTAAAACCAAACAAAAACCGCAAATAAGCCTATATAGCCTATCTAGATATCTATGGTTGTGGATATTAATATCTTTGTTTTCCTTCCATTAACGTCCTTTTTTGGAGTTTCTCTCTCGTTGTTGATGGCTGAGCGCTGTATCGTTTTAATGGTTAAATAAACTATATTCGAAATATAACTAACGTCGTTGTTTATCGGGTCATAACAGTAATATTCCTAAAAATGTTAAACAACGGCATCCGTTTTTCAGTTGTAGGTTATTTTCATAATTTTAATGCATATTTTAAATTTGTGGCGCCCCGGTGATATATATGTTCTCCTCTGCCCACTTTGTCACGCTTTTGACAGTGATCACGATCACGATTATGATGGCATTGTTAATTATAACGATTATGATTGTGGAGACGACGATGGCGATGATGTAGATAATGGGGCGGAGAGGATAATGATGATGTAAATACAAAAATGTTTATTACAGTCATGGACGGATCCATGGGGGATGGGGAATACACCCCCCCCCCACCAGAGTATCAATTAAATATATTTTGGTAGAATATACCCGGTTTTTGGAAAAATGGCTGTGGTTGAAAAAAATCCTAGAAACTCGATAAAACGTGAAATAGTTTCACTTAACACTACGAGCTAGCTGATTTGCTATAACTGCAACATACCTGCGACTGATGATGCAGATATAGGTAATGGATCTTGATAATAATACCACAATCTATATAACATATCTGGATGAATGCGTGACCAGACGAAATTGTTTGTAAATAAAGAAAGAATTTAAACGGCAGGCATGCGAACGATCGAGCTTTCAAAAGCGACAATGTATAATGAAAGGAGAAGTGAAAGAATTTGTTGAATTATGCGCATTTTTTGTTTTTGAGTATATACATCGCCGTTCAAACTCGTTGAAACCTTTAAAATGATAGATTCGAAACGATTTTTTTAAATTAAATTTTTAAAAATGCATTTTAATTATAATTCAAAAATACGACAAAAAAGAAGAAAAAAACGGTCTAATTAATCGAAAATACGTCGAAATTAAAGCAAAGAGGTGTAGGATGTAGCTATTAGGTGCGTATTTTCACTTCCTCTCATTTATTCTTTGTGTTTTTTCCTTACGGATGATGAAATTATACACAAAAATTATAATAACCAACATCAGAAGAGATCAGAGGAAATGCATACACACAAATCTTCCCAGTCTACTTATGAAATCATCATCAATCAACGTAGCCATCATCATCGTCGTCGTCATCATCATCATCATCACCACCACCACCACAACCACCACCACCATCATCATCATCATCACCACCACCACCATCATAATCATCATCATCAACATCTCCATCGCTAACATTATCTATCATTACCACCACCATCAGTTCATCTTCTTAATCATCAATAGATTAATAAATCTCACCAAACTTTTAATTATAGTTTTGCAATAATAAATAATATTTAGTAAGTTACAAGGTTGTTTAGTTGTTTCATTTCCTTCGGGAAATAAAATTATTTTTTTAGACCAGCGCGGCGTTTTCATTCGAGTTTCAATTTTCTGTATTAAGTACTATTTGACTGAGAAAGACACAAAACTTGTTGCGAAGTGATCGAAAATTCAATTGCAAGATTTATCCGGACAGAAAGACAAACAAACAAACAGAGACTTCGTTCTGCCCATTATAGGTACCTACGATCAAGTTGAAATTCCTGCTTCTGACATTAGCTGCGAGAAACTCAACCATCACTTAATATACTGTAATTATCGAATAAACACTTAGCGTGCCAAAACCACAATGAAGATGCATGACGACTTATGGTTTTTGATGTCTTTATTCTATATCCAGATATATATGTGCATTTGTGCATTCTTCTATCGTTCGCTCAGCTCAAATCGTAGCGGAATTTGAGGGTTCTCATTACTGTGATTTTTATTCTTATTAATTTTATTGAGCTTGTCAGAAGAAGGGCGATACCATATTCTGTCTTTTGTTATAAAATGGCAAACGGATTTTCTGTGTAGTTATAAATGTCTCACGAATTTGTTTAGAGCACGGAGCATGCTTGAAATTCCGGTGAATTAGAGCCGGTACTACGTCAGTTGGTCGCAGAAAACTTACTTTAATTAAACGCGTTAATGTTGTGGACAAGACAACATTATTAGTATTATTACTATTACACCAGAACGGAATACGTCACTAATGGGTGCAGTGGCGTAGCGAGGGTATTTGGCGCCCGGGGGAAAGGTAAAAAAATGCGCCCCCCCCCCCCATTTTTGACTGTCCTCCCAATTGGACGACCAACACCGAGGGAACCGGTCATATCGGGGGCTGAGAGGACCTCTCAAGAAAGTTTTGGAAATCACCAGTGCGAATATAGTGCAAAAATACAATTTGTTCATTTTACATGTTCAAAAATGACAAAAATTTGGTGAAATCGTTGTCCTTTCTATTGCCTTTTGGCGCCTCCAAAGCCTGTCGCCCGGGGACAGATGTTTTCTTGCCCCCCTTCGCTACGCCACAGGGCGTGATGTTGTCACATAGAATTAAAAATATTATTCTCTAGAAATCTTTGTCAGTATGAAATTATGTATAGCCGTTGTTTAACCCAGCGACAAAAATAAATTAGTCTACCCTTTCCCAGAAGCAAAATCATGAAAATTTTTCAAATACCAAAACATTCAACAATTTTTCCAACTAAATGTTTAACTTTTTCTCAAAAAAAAAAATAGCTGATGACCGGGCGACTAGTCGTAGGTACTTTTCCCAAAAGAAATCCTTATTTTTTCAGAAAAAATAGAGGGGTCGTTTTCTTTCCCTGCTGTCCAAATGACGCCCCTGCCCATCATCGGTCATCATTGTTTTTTTTAATATGAAAAGTTTACTAAGTTTACCCCCTACCCCCGTTCATCTGTTTTTTCGTAAGTTCAAGGAATAATTAAGTCGTGAGTTAATACCGCACTGGGTTACACAATTCCTTGTGGCGCTACCTGCTACTAAATGGTGGTTCTCAAAAGTGAATAAATATTACACAATCCAAGATCACATGCTTATTCTTAACTATTATTGTTAACTGAAATCTCCCGTGGTTTATTCTTCGAACCAGTATTTTTGCTCGAGTGAACCTATAATAATAGTATAATTGGTATTAATTAGTGTAAAAGTCACTGAAAGTGTAACTTTCCTCTCTCAACTTCTCTGACTGTTTGCAAACCTTGATACGGTTGTAATGCATACGTGCATACAGGATTTGCATTTCTGCTGTCTAGACATCGTTTAGCTGCATACAATATTTGTATTTCTGTTATTCATACATTCAGCTGCATATAATTGTATTTCTGCTATTCATACGTTAAGCTGCATATAATTGTATTTCTGCTATTGATACGTTCGGCTGCATATAATATTTTTATTCCTGTTGTCTGTAGACGTTTAGCCGATACCAAAATAACACCTCAGTATCTGAGGTAACACTGAGAGCTCTGACTTTCTCTGAAAAACACAGCACTACATTCTCTGGGGAAATTTAATTTTAAAATAGTTTCTGTACTATTTAGTTGGCCTATATATCGACGCATCCGGTATTATTCGAATTTCCGCCAGGTTAGCAGGGACGGACCCAGGTGGTGCACCACCCACCAAATTATCCGCAAAAAAATTGTTTTGAAAATGACCAGTCTTGGAAATTTTTCGAAAAGTACCTACAATTATACTCCCCCCCCCCCCGTTCACATCAGGTTTTCGGGGAGAAAAATGTGGAAGTTTTAAATATTTTTGGAAATGTAAATGTAAATTTATAATGCGCTTTTTTTAAAAAGTCACAAAAGCGCAAAATGGCATACCTGCATCCCCCATCTGGATCCGCCACTGCAGGCGAGTATAAATCACCCAAGATGTACTTGCACTTAAATGTGTAGATTTGAAAATTTTACTTTTTTTTGCCTGGGGTACTGTTATGTGGCGGCGTCGAATCAGTTCAAAAACATTTGTACTTTGTACTATATTACCAGTAATACGGCTAAATATAACATTGCCTACGTCGTTTAACCGTTTCACTGAAAAAAATGATTTTTTTTTCTGGTGCAGCAATGGATCTAAGCAGAAAGAGTGGTAGAAAATGTTGGGCCCTTATGCTGCAACCCTAATTTTCAGTGTGATTTTACACCAGTGATGTCCCTCTCTAAAAAAGTTATGAAAAAAATGAAAAATTAAACTTTGAAAAATTTATTGCTCTTGACTTCCCTCTTACATATTGACATAATAATAATAACAGTAACCGTACAACAATATAATTACATCTGAAAATGTAAGCATCTTCTGGAATGTTAAATAGAAACGAGAGTAAATAAACGTTGAAAAAGAAACTTAACTAAGTTACTCGTCTTCTCGAATTATCTGAGAATATCGCGAAAAAAAGAAACATTTTAATACAACGTAATGTTTATGACTTCATCCGAGCAGCAGAGCTTAAATAATTATGCCTCGCAAGTTCACAAAAGAGTAATTACAAAGCACTTCTCCAAAAAGCCGTTAGCGTTTTGCTGTGTAATATATGCATATAATATGACCGAAGGCAAACAAACTTCTAATACGAACAAAAACGAAAACTTCGCACAATAAAGTGAAAGATAAATACAGGAAAAAAATTTTTTTAATGACAAAGATCGATTCAATTTCCCGATTGAAAGGCTGGTATAGTGTGGTACTCGTCCCATTCTCTGGTTCCATTGTAAGTCGAGTACTTTGAGCCGGTAGATGACCTGTGAGAAAAAATAAAAAATGGCATGTCAAATAAAATTAAAAAAAAAAAGTGACATTTTATTAAAACAAGAAGATGATCTCACCATTCTGGAGAATATCTTTCACCATTTTCGATAGATGAGACTCTTCTGGATCCGCCGTTCAGAGAGAAAACGTCGTTGCTGATCTCCGGAGAGAAGATGCTTCCGTTCCCGGCGGCGTAGCCATATCCCTTCGGGCCGAAAAAGCGAGAGTAACAGGCCTGGCAGTAGAGATCCTCGTCGTGCTCGTTGCACTTGCCCGGCTCTATTGATTTACTGCAGTGACCTGGTAAGATTAGATCATACAAAAAATTAAAACCAAAACACAGAATATTCGAGAGTTATTTATTAAGCAAACAATGCTGTTTATTCGCTATAAAATGAAAAGTGCATTGAGATACCGACCACACTTGAAGCAGATTTTGTGCCACTTCTTCTTTCCGACACGGACTTCCTCAGCGAAATAGACCCTCCTGCCACACCTTCCGCAACCGTCCGTCCCAGGTTTTTCGAAAGTTTCGGAAGAAGAGCTTCTCTTGATATCCTCCGAAGAGCAAATGCGAGACATGGCCGATCGCGGTTGGGCGTCTAAGTCGAGCCTGGTTGGCAGAACGGCCCCGGAAACGAAACCGTAAACTTGAGGCCCGCAGAATTTGCGATAGCAGTTTGTGCATAAAATCTGATCTCCATTGTGCTGATTGTAATTTGTACTGTCCAGAGACTTATTGCAGTTTCCTATGAATATAATAAAAAAGAGATTCATATTACAGTTTCCCATGAATATAATAAAAAAACCAAACCATGCATTCATTTCTGCTATGAAACCAAATAACGTTTTTTGTTTCTGTAGAATTATAATTCAAGTTTCTCACCACAAGTGAAACATTTCTGGTGCCATGTCTTGCCTGCTGCTTTTTTCTCCTCGTTAAAATAAACTCTCTGATCGCAACGGGGACACTTCGGAGCACCGTCAACTTTAACTTCAATTTTTTTACATTCATAGGAAAAGCCTTCAACAAATTAACAATTATTATTAAGTCATTAAGTTAGTGAAGTTAGTCTAATGGTAAGGTGAACGTATTAAATATTAAATTAAAGCTAATTTTAACGAATATTGACGAGAAAAGGCATTGAGTTAGACAGTTAGACTACTACTAGAGTAGAGATATAGGGAATTTTATTCTCATTAACTGTTAACATTTAACAGCATATAATATCCAAAAACACACCTGTTTGTCCAAATGTTAACTTTCCCATTTTACTAAATAAATTTTATAAATTCTAAGCGCTCAAAAAACGAACTGAAAAACCAAAACACTCGAAATGCTAAATTGCTAAAAACGAATTTAAGTTCAAACGAAATTAAATTAAACTGATGTCGCTGAATACTGAAACGGCTCTATCGATCTTTTTCTCTCTGTTTGTCACCGGCTAGATATTTGAAACGCGAAGTTATATATGAACGCAAACTAACGGATCTACGATAGTAATAAATAAATATATAAACCAACAACGGTAAAACGTAAAAGAGATGAAACGATTGGTCGCTAGCTGCTTATCAAGGTAAACTTGCCTTTTGGTGACTATAGGCTACCTCTTTAGCATAAACTAATGCGAGGCGCGCATTCCTTTCATACCTGTCATCGCCAGTCTAGATTTCTAATAGGATCGTAGGCAATTTTAAGAATTTTCTATTGTCTTCGATGTGCTGATTTAAGTCTTAAATTTATATATTTATAATTCTTAGAAAAGAGTGGGGTGACTGTATAGCCTACGTATTGATGGTACTTTTTTTTAGAAAACCGGTCGAATCAGACTAAATAAATACGGATTGCTATTGAAAACTATTAAAATTTGCCTTATGTGGTTAGTAATTAATAATAGGTACACTCGCGGTGTGGCTATTGTAAATAAGTTGCGTAACACTCATTTACCTATTCATGTGACTCGATCAATCAAGATCTGCACACCTGACGACATCGAATTGCGATAATCACGACGTGAATTTATTAATTAGCAACTGATGAAGAACGCGGGAGTCTGTGGAAAAAGGAGGTCGTTATCAGTTATATGGCCTATTTTGTGAACTTTTGTTAAAGCGTCTCCACCGCAACTATAAGTTCTTCTACACTTCGATAACAGCATTAACGTTACTTTACTCAGAAGCCAATATTCATTGACTGATAGGTGTCGCTCCGATTTGCCGAAGGCCGAATTGCCGAATGCCCCAATTTGGCCTTTTGGGCCGAATTGCCGAACGCTGATTTTGATATAAGGCCGAATTGCCGAATTCTAGTATTACATAATATTACCGTGCCATAAAATCAGCTTAAATAACCGAGTTCTAATATGAAACTACACATATATACATATATATAGAGGTTTTTATAGAATTTTTTAACGATTTATATTGTGATATACACATTGATGTATACTGCGATATATATAATAGGTTACCTATCAAAATAGCGAAAACTTAAGGGCGAAAACAAAAGGACGAACACAAAAGGGCGAAACTAAAAAACTAACCCACAAAAACAAAGTTTTTATTATAAATCCTTTATATACGATCCTAGATTTTTATTTTATTTGAATTTTTGAAAAAATTTTTGAATTTTTTGAAAAAAATTTTTGAATTTTTGAATTTTTTGAAAATTTTTTTTGAATTTTTGAATTTTTTGAAAAACTTAATTATACAATATCCGATCAAACTGAAATTTTGATAGATTCAATTGTCTCGCAGCCCAAGTCGATGTGCCAAATTTCAGCTCGATCGGATAACGGGAAGTGAGTTAATTTTGAGACTCAAAGTTTGTGACCGACAGGAAGACAGACAGACAGACGGGAAGACAATCGAAAATAATATAAAGGTTTTAAAAAGGGCGAATGCTGAAAAGAGCGCACAGGGATAAGGGCGAATAGTAAACCTGATACACATTGATGTATACTATGATATACACACGGGAGCACATATGATAAAAGTAGCGCATGTTACGTGGGACTTCAAAACGATTGTTGATCTAACTAGAGAAAAAAATGAAATTATATTCCGACTGAATATGAGACGCAGATGTTGGTGATGCGGTTAAGTGCTTGTTCTGAGGAATTAGGTTCCACGTTTGACATTGATGACCAATGACGTAAACAGACCAACAGTCAAGAATTATAAACGGCTTATGTGGCTATGTGCAGATCAAACCCCTGGATGGGGATCCACCTAAGGATAAACCCCCTAGATGAGGGTACACCTGCGGATAAAACCCCTAAATGAGGGTACACCTGGGGATGAAACCATAGGCGTACGGAAGCTAATCGAAGTGGAGGGGCTGAAATAATTATTGCCCGAATGCTGTTTGATGGATACCATGCGAGGGTTAGAGTCTTATTTTCCAAGGGGATAAATAAACATGGGCGTTATAATAAATTACCTTTTGATCAATTTTATTTTTGTTTGTATATTTATAAAAAAAAACTTCTAAGGTACAGAAATTTTTTTATTAAAACAAAAATATTGTTTTCTGGATTTCCTGGAAGCAAAAATGTAAATAATTTGGTCACTATTTGTACCAAAAGACATATTAGAAAAATGTTGTTCAATATTTAAAATTGCCACACAGTTTAGACGTGTTTGTCACATTGTACTGCGTAAATATGTCTTAATGCGTCTGAGCGCGCTGAAGGAACGTTCTGCAGAACAAGATGTGGCTGGAATTGCGGCCAAATATTAGCAACTTGATTGAGAACTGGTAGAGCAACATGAAGGTCATTGTTGTGAAGGGTTGAGACAACATCGGCGGCGGCTGTTTGGGGTTAGTGCCTACTGATCCCAGGACAACTGATCCCAGGACAACTGATCCCAGTACAACTGATCCCAGGACAACTGATCCCAGGACAACTGATCCCAGTATAACTGATCCCACGGACAACTGATCCCACGGACAACTGATCCCATGGACAACTGATCCCATAGACAACTGATCCCATAGACATAAGCAACTCATTATGTAACTCATTTTTTGACGACAATGGTGGTGGTGATGATGCTTACGTAGCCAGCTTACGATGGCTGGCTGCGTACGACAACGGTGGTGGTGATAATGATACTGGCTACTCCAGTTAGTAAACAGAGAAATAATATTTAGTATAAGCGCACGAGGGCACGATACACAGTTGAAATGAAATTGACGAGTTCGTATTACTTTTCATCGTTTCACTCCTTTCTGCGTGAAGTTTACAATGAGAAATGGAACCGTGCCAATCCAAAAATAATAGAGTTTAGCTCATTTCAGAAGTTGTTTTTTCGAAGATATGAATTAAATGAATTAATGAAGACACTCCAACATTAATTCTTATCGGCTTATTTAGGAGTCCATGACTAGGACCATCACTACAGCATACATACATACATACATGCATACATACATACATACATACATACATACATACATACATACATACATACATACATACATACATACATACATACATACATACATACATACATGCATACATGCATACATGCATACATACATACATACATACATACATACATACATACATACATACATACATACATACATACATACATACATACATACATACATACATACATACATACATACATACATACATACATACATACATACATACATACATACATACATACATACATACATACATACATACATACATACATACATACATACATACATACATACATACATACATACATACATACATACATACATACATACATACATACATACATACATACATACATACATACATACATACATACATACATACATACATACATACATACATACATACATACATACATACATACATACATACATACATACATACATACATACATACACATACATTCGTACATACAAACAGAAATGTGGGATCAGTTGTCTATGGGATCAGTTGTCCATGGGATCAGTTGTCCGTGGGATCAGTTGTCCGTGGGATCAGTTGTCCCGGGATCAGTTGTCCTAGGATCAGTTGTCTTGGGATCAGTAGTCCTGGGATCAGTAGTCCTGGGATCAGTTGTCCTGGGATCAGTTGCGATGATCCCGGCTGTTTGTTTGTGAACCTGCTTTAGGAGTGTGGTCAGACTAGATTAGATTACCTTACCTTAGACTAGATTACCTTTTCTGTTACCGCGTGGCAATTTTTTATAGTGTTCTTCTGACGCATCAGAGTTGAGAATGACAGATCCTGGTGAGTGTCTTGGTCGTTACCACTAAATCGGGAATCTATTTCGCCAATAATTTTATCCAAACACCTTTAAAGGACTATAAACTATTATAAAAAACAAGTAAAGAAAAAAAACGAGTTTTTCAACACAAGCCTTGATTTCAAATACACTCGATTTAGAAATACGAAAGATGTTCAAATTAAGTTTTTTTCAATGGAATCATGTATTGTCATCCAATATAAAGCTATGCTGAAAATTTCAGCTTCCTAGCTAGTCAAGAAATCTGTTTAGATTTTACCTGCAAGATTTGCGTACAGAGAAAGACACATAAATACACAAACACACACAAACAGAGATTGTAACCTAAATAAAAGTTTTTAAAAAATACGTTTTGGGATCGTGATCATTTGTCAAAGTAAGCAAGGCTGTTATGATATTAGGCAACTGCTCTACCACGGATTTTACTGAATCATATCTACATGACCATCTGGTTAAACCTTGAGATTTAAGTATTTGTGACATTTTTTCTCTGTCGAACGTAACGCTATGTAAAACAGGTGCCCGAATTTTCAGCCGTGTGACGTCATTCATGGGTGGACCTGGGGGGATTTTTGCTGTCGCGACCAATTATTTATATATAGTTTCTAATTGCTCTCATTTAATCAAGAATGAAACTCAAAACCTAAATGTTTCTTTGACTAAAAAGTGGCAATTTCACCGCAGTTTAAACCATGCACATTTTAAGCAAACTTTAAGCAAACTTTTTTATATGCAGTTTGCTCTGCTTAGCAGACTTAGTTAGCATCGAACGCCTCACACTATTCTCAGATTAATTTTGCCCAGTAAACTTGTCTCCGTTTTCAAAAGCCACAATTAGTTTTAAGATATATTCAAGTGAGTCATTTTGACACGAAAGCAAGATGATCAGTGAAGGCTGACGGAGGGGGGAGCGGGCATCACTTATGTATCGTCGTTCTATCTCGTTTAAAAACAACTTATTGAGCCCAAACACTTAACGATTCAACACTTGTAGATAAAACACCATTACTTATCATTTTTTTTAAATAAAGGAAGTAAATACAATAATGTTTTTCATGAAGAGCACTTGCAATAATGCTAATAAGGTGACAGCAAATATTGTCATGGTGGCACAAAAGTAAACTGAAACAAGTGGACGATGAGTACATTGAACCTGGCAAATAAATACAAACACAGATCAAACTAAGGTAAATTTGTTTACCGTTTGTCTATGCACACTCACGCAAATCGGTATTTTTAGCAATATTCTCATAGGAATTATAATATATTTTCGACAATTTGAAAATAATAATTATCATATAAATTTAAAGATAACTAGATAATTTTCTTATAGGAATTATATAATATATTTTCAAAAATTTGATCATCAATAGTTGTGATATTTGGCAAAAAATTAAAAATGTAAAGTCTTTTTTCAAAACCAATTTAAAGCAAAATTTATTTCAATCAATATCTCAGAAAAACGGACGATATCCCAAAATAAGCGCAACTGCTAAAAATATCCCCGTACCCGCGTAAAAATCTCTACCCATTATGCATTAGAAAAACACCGTGAACTTACCATACGCACGATACCTGTATACGCACCATACCTGTATACGCACCATACCTGTATACCAAAAAAGCTTTTTTGCTATTAAAAAACGTATTTCTTATTAAGTAAATATTCATTTTCACCCTCCTCTGTAAAAAAAACTCAACCAAGTTTTGGTTTTGCATGTGATTCAGAAATATCAAGATGTACCTACTTTAGCAAGATGTACCTACTTTAAATCATCACGGTGGGTTGTGGAACACAGAGAGTGGGCCCGATGAGAACTCACTTGCCTTTATAAGCAGGGGTGGCAATTTATGGTAAATATTATGGGTGGGATACCTTTTTCTGATTTTTCTTTCTCTCCTTTTACGTGGGGGCTTTTAGAGAGAATTACCCCCGGAAAATTTTCTGAAGTTGGTCTTGCCACGTTTCCCACCATGGTGGCACCACCTGCAGGTCGTTTTGTAGAAAGGCAAACTTTTTTCTCACCGCTTTAATTTTTTCTTTACTTGCCGTTTATATAGACAATTTTAAAGCAAAGACTTTGCATGCTAGTTTTTTTATTTACAAAATTTAATGCGAAAGATATAAAGAGAAGAGACGAGAGAGAGAAGGAGGGAGGACGAAAAAAGAGAGGAACACAAGAAAAACAGGAAAAACCAAAAAAAATGCGATGTTCATTTAAAAGCACGGCGTCCAAACACCACCTTCCTATTATTTGACCGACTGAGGAATTCTGCCATCAATCGTTCTAGGTCGACGTCATCCAAGAAGATCTCATGCCGACATGATAAATTGCAGTTGCGTTCAGTTTGAACTGAGTCATGCTATTGTTTTATTAGATTAATTATTTTTCAGCTGTGACTTTGGAAGTTTTCTAGAGCTATTATTGGGGTGACAATACCTATACTGTCCCTCAATCAAATTATTGGGGAGACTTGTCCCCCTGCAATCGCAGTCTCTGTTTAAGTCAGCACTCTTAATTCTATTCTCACATTCAGCACAGCATGAAAAACACTTTTTTTTAGACTGCACAGGGGATGCATTTGTAAACGAATATTAGATCTATGTTAGAAAAGGTTTTCGAAAAGCTTTTTTGATAAATTTGTAATTGTTAAAAGTCATCGTAAAACCTGGTATTATTAATGTACTTTGTAATACCTGGTATTAATAAGAGAGTTGAACTTAATTTAACCTGCTCTCCCCCCAAATTACATTCTTGTGTTGCAAAACGAGCACGTTGATTTTGTAAAGAACGTACGACATCAATAACTCATCGAGCGAAAATGCGCTCGTTTAGTAAAATTCAATGAGAGGTTCTGAGAGCTTGTGAAATATTGAATAATTACCACACAGCAGTGTAAAGTTCTCAATGCAATAAGAGTAAACTGCTCTGAAGCAGTACTTGATGGCCGGCTGAAAAAAAAAGCAATAAAGCTCATCGGCTGTCATAGATTGAATGACAACACACTCACAGGTCTACCCGGTTCAACATGTACTGCTACTACTACTACTACTGCTACCACTACTACTAATGATAATAATCTACCAGTTTAACTAATATTCTCAACCATACCAATTGTAATCAGAATTTGACGGAATCAATCGTCGAATGTAATTTCATTAATTTGTCCCCTTTACGAGCCTTTTTAATGGTATATCGTCATCAACTTTTCAGAATTTATTGATATACAATAATAGAGAAACTCAAATTTCCTCAGTATTCAAATGAATTTATGAAATTCCCCCCCCACCCATACATGAGTACTTCTGATAGGTAGCCAAATGGTATAAAAACTTAATCTGGCAGCAATCATATGCATATACGCAGCTTGAACTGTATACAAAAACTTTTTTAGCATCCTTGTAATTGCAGCTCATAAACAATAACATAACAGTTATAAAAAACTTAATTAATTGAGTTTTTGTATAAATTCTATTTCTATCCAGCTAACTTTATAAATTCACTCCCAGTTTGTCATATTTATTATATGAATTTTTTTATTTTTAGGAAATTAGATTGATCAACACTCTTTTAAAAAAAAAAATTTTTTTGTTTTTAAGCTTAATTATTGAAATGGAAATAATCATTGCACACGACAAGATGACGACACATTCACTCTCTCAATAAGTTATTTTATCAATCTTTTGTAAGAGGCCAGAGAGCTATCAATCGATACGAAAAACAGACCTAGTCCATGCTCATTAATAATTGCAAAAACAGCATCATACTAAAACAATGTCAATTGAACTAACAAACATTAAAAAAAAAAAACGAGAGAAAAAACGTCTGCAAAGACGAACATTGCTTCGAACCCCGACTTTTCAGGGGTTCCTCAGTACCTTCTCGAAGACGAGGAAGCCCCCCCTACGCTTCTGTACGTCTCGTATCGTCCGGTCCTAGAAGAACCGAGAAGATTACCGGTTCCACCTCCTGACGATATAAACGAGCCCCCCGGCACGATGCTCCCGGTCGAATTTCCAAGCCCCACGGTCAGGCCGGATGACTGCCAGTCTCTCGACGATGACGACGTGACGTGGGTCGGCAGGTGTCTGCCCTCCGTCCAGTGCTGGCGCTGGTAATCGCTCCCGTCGTCTGAAAACGACAGAACGCATTTTAATTTTTTAAATGCAAAAACATTTTGAATATAAGTCATATCAGAATTATCGTCTGAGTTTTTAAGAACGAAGAAATTGTAACTGACTGTAGTGTCTTGTGGATGACGAGTTTGTACGCCAGTCTGGACCAGTAGTGGACGCGTGCACACGTTCTTCACCTGGAGAAGTACAATCTCCGACTAAAACATTGCCTGCTATATTTAAAAAAAGAGAGAATAATACATACCTCTGGCAGTGCGTACTCTGACAGGACTGTTGCTCGTTCTACTGACTGATCTCCACTCAACTTTAGGCGAGGAGGGTCTCTCTAATTTCCTCGAGGACTTAGAATGATGATGTTCCGCGGACAATACTGCCTCTCTAATGTATTGTGAAATATAAATAATTCTTTTTAATATTTTAATTAAATTTAGAAGAAAAAAAAACAAAACATGGTAGAAAAAAAAAACAAAACATGGATATCTGATTTTAGTATTATATTAAATAACCAAAAATAATATTGGAAAAATCTAAACAGAGCTGTAACTGAAGGAGCCAAACATAGAATCTAACCTATGCTTCTCAATGTGCCTTGACTTTCCAGATTCTCTGGTATCGTAAAGAGAGGAATTGTTCCGAAGGACGGGACTCGAAGATTTGTAACGATTTGCGTACGACCTGTCAAGTCGATGGTAATTAATTTATTCACAAATCGGTCGGTTCACGAACTCGGGCTCGATCGTAATTTAAATTAGAAACTACTAATAAAAATAAAATATTATAAATTATATTTAAAATAAATTAACCAATAATAATAATTATATAAAAATAACTGAAATAAAAATTAATGAAGCATAAAAATCCAAAACTTTGAAACCAAAAACACAACCTGGATGCCGTCTCAGGAGATATTGCCATCTTCTTTGCTTCCGGCCAGTAAGACGAGGACGCCCCAGAGGATGGCATAGGCTCCCCCGGTCTTTTGACACCTCTCCTGTGATGGTAATACATTATCATAATTTATTCGCATGGAAAACGCAATGTAACAACCGTGAATGAAAGCAAAAATTTCAACTTACTCTCGTCTTAATATCTCCCTCCTTCTCTCTTCTCGTTCTCTCTCTAATTTTTCTCTTTCTCTTCTCTGCTTTTCTCTCTCTATGGCCAGTCTTTCCCGTTCAGCTTCCAATCTTTCCAGCTCCAACTTCTGCTTTTCCAGACTGCAAAATTATAAATGAACTCCAGTGAGCAATAACAACAATAAAATGGAATAAAAAACAAAGAATTTTATTCGAAGCCGATTAGTCATAACAAGACAAGGCATAAAAATAAGATGTAATCATAACAAAAAAAAACTATTAATGGTCGAACATCAAACTCAACACTAGAAACATGCATAAGCCAGCATTGACATTAGGATTATCAAAACCAACCAAATTCATCTCGGGCAATGCAGAGGTCATTGTACCGGGTCTGATGATTTCATGCCATCAAAATAACAGTACGGGCCACCCCCAAATCAACAAGGACCGGGCCTGATAATTTGTGCCTATGAAGTGACCCAGGCAGGGTTCTACTCAACACATCATCTATCACAATAATATATTTTTATCAACCGATATAAATCTGAAATCTGAAGATCTATTATAGCTTCAATTTTCTCACGCATACACAAACCAATAAATTATAACACACAATTATATAAGCCACCTACAGTTAAGTTAGTCTATGACTTTATTTGCTACACAAACAGCTGAACAAGCAAGCCAGCCAGCCAGCCAAAGCTCAACTGCGTTCACTAACCGAAGCCTTTCTCTCTCCCTGGCCAGTCGTCTGGACTCTTCTTTCTGTAACTTCTCCACCTCTCTCTGTTTCTCCCAAATCATTTGCTGTCTCCTGTCGTCCTTTCTCTTCCTTCTCTCCCACTGTCTCTGACTCTCTCGCTCTCTTTCCTCCTGGGATGTGAAAATCAATGTGATGTGATGACATTCAATGACTTTTTACATTAGGAAAATGGAATTGTGAACAAATAAAAGAGTAATAATAACCCTAATCTTATCTAATGTCAGAATGTCCTTTGTAGTGTCTTTCTTGTCGAGTTTTCCTTTAGCTTTGGAATCTTGATCGGATGTCTTTTCCTTCAAGGCTATATTTTCAGAAAATTGTTTGTGTTAAAATTAAAAATATTTCTTAGTTATCATTAAAAAAAAGATTAAAATTGACACATTTAGAAAAATATTGAAAAAAAAACGCAGCACATATTTATATATTTAGACAGACAAGTTGACAAAAGTTATCTTAGAATCAAAATACAATCGAAATATTTGTTAAAAATCAAGATATTTCTGAAACGTGAGATATTTTTAGATCGAGTGAATTGATGACATTTAAAAAGAGCTAGCGAACTAGAATTATAATTCGAGAAATGTCGTCCTACAAGTAACTTCAAGCTTCGACGTTATGATTCGCTAGCGAGCTAATTCAGCAACGTTTACATTACATGTTTATATATATATATATATATATATATATATATATATATATATATATATATATATATATATATATATATACATGTTAATAGAAACTCTTGAATAAACATAAAAACAATTCTTTCTTACCTGACTTAGCAGCAGTAGTATTCGAGGAACCGCGAGTAGCTTCTGCTTCGCTTTTCGATTTCTCAGCTTGATTCGACTGCTGGGTCTTCGCTGGCTCCTCCTTCGGTGCGGCTGTCGGCTGCTTAGCTTTAGCCACCTGAGCGCTAGCTGCTTCTGAGAGATTTAAACACGTTCACGATAGAGAACAAACAGAAAGAGAAATTTTCATCAAGCAGTTAACTCGTCGTCGCAAGAGTCATAAACAGCTTACTTTTGTCATTCGTTGAAGCCTGAAGAAGGCTTGCCTTCTTGTCGACTGTCACCTGCGACGGATCTGCTTTGGCCTGCAGTGTTAGAAATGAATGCCGATACCAGACGTAATAAAACATCACACACACACACACGTGCACACACAGACACACCCACATAAATCTACAGATACACAGGCAGCGCAGTCATTCGTGGCTCCAAACATATATATATGTTAACGACAGGTATGCTTTGAAATTAATGGCAACTTTCTCGAAAGACCCGGCTTTCTACTCCGAGACTCACCCTCTCGACGGAAATCATTCGCCCGTGCAGTTCCGTCCTGTGCAGGTACTGGATGCACTTCAGCGCCTCTTCCGTCGATGACATCGTGACAAAGCCGTAGCATTTGGAGCCGGGACTCTTGGCGTTGGTGACGACTTTTGCTCCCGTTACCTGGATCGCGAAAAAGACGTAACATCTAAGTTCGTGTTGCTAAAATTTTGTTGACTTCATCAGACAAAAGAAGTAACATCGATGTCTGTGTTGCCAAAATAATGAACTTCAATCATAATATAGTAGTATGAATATAAATAGAACTAAATAAGCCATTCTTATTAAAAGTTATTAAATGAGAGATAGAGAGAAAGAGAGAAAGAAAGAGAGAGAGAAAGAAAGAAGAGAGAATGCTTTATGATTCAGCCTAAGCCGCAGTTCACCACTCCTTTCATAAGAATAACAAGCATAAGAAGCATAAAAGTGATTTATAAGACATTCTTCATTCAATGGCCCATTGTTATGAAGGACTCTTTAATCTCTTTCAGCTATCCACCCTGAATTCTTTACAAGATTAATAGCTAGCTAGCTATAGAGAAGTTCATTACGAACAACAAGACGAATCAGTAAAAAAAATTCTGAAAACGGCCATCGATTTCTAACCTTCCCGTATTTGCTGAACAGATTCTTCAAGTCGGCAGCCCGTGTGGACGAGGACAGTCCGCTAACCCACAGGTTGTGACCGGTAACCGTAGAAGCGGGTGTAGCAGCAGTGGTGGTAGTGGTAGCAGGTGTGGTAGTGGCAGTAGTTGCTGGCTTGGCTGCTGAAAGAAAGAATTACCAACACATCTCAGCTAAAAAGTTACTCGAAAAGATTAGAGTAAATCTGCACACAAGACAAAAGTTCCAATTTACTTTTAACGGGTGTAACTCCAGCAGCTTTAGAGGTTTCTAGCTTTGCTTCTTTAGCTGGGCTGAAAATAAAATCAGCATTAGAAATTTGTGCCGTATAAATTACTGTGATTTTTTGCTGTTATTTCTATAATGAATAAAATGAAAAAATGTAGAGCAATTGAGAAGGTTCTGATCCATTGTTATCTTCTTATCGTTGGGCAAGAAGTTAGTCCTTTGAAAGCACTGGAGCAGTGAGTACAAGTCACGTCACCATCTTCTTCTTCTTCTTCTCGGCCATCAAACGTCTTTGACACGAGTCATCTTCGTGGCGTGACATTTGAATGATTGCATGATAATCACTTCTAACCCATTTTTCTGTCCGCTCTTCTCTTTTCTTCTTTCTTTCCAGGCTAGCTGGTCGAGCTCGTATTCCCGAAGTTGTGGGTAAGAACATCGAGCTCGTATTTCCGAAGTTGTGGGAAAAAAGATCGAGCTCGTATTTCCGAAGTTGTGGGAAAGAAAATCGAGTGTCTATTTCCGAAGTTGTGGGAAAGAAGTTCAAACGCACGGATGGACGGTCAGAGAAAGAATGATAATTGATAGTCTTATAAAAATAAATCACCTCAGGCAAAGTTGAATCCCTGATTTTTTTTTTTGGGTAGTATAACAAGGACAAACCTTTTAACAACCTTCTGCAGATTGCCGTCACCTTCTCGTTTCTGTTGGACCGGAGTTGCAGAAGACTTGTCCTCTGAAACTACGCTTGTTTGAGGAAGAAGCGAAGACTTTTCTTTGACAGAATCTTTCACTTCTTCGTTTTTGACTAACGAAATTGGAACTTTTTCCGTACCGGTTTCTCCATTACAGTCTTTCTCTTTGCCGTTGCTCTTCAGAGAATCTTCTCTTTCTTCCTCTTCTCCGGTCGGCTCCTTGTCCAGTTCGACGCTCGTTTCGCAGACGTGGGAAGGACTGACGAGATTAATAATTTCAGCATCCTTAGTTTCCAGTGAAACGTCGGGATCGTCTTTGACGTCGACTTCTTCACCGGACACACGATCGGATTCTTCCACCTTCTCCTCGATCGGAGAGTCGTCTTCATCGACGACGTGTATACAATCCGTCGGCAGGGCGGTCTCCTGCTCGTCTTCTTCTTCTTCTTTCTGTTCCAAAACATCCTCCGCGGGCAAACCGGTCGCCGTCGGTTCGTCGGAAAGGTCGACGACCTTGCTGTCATCGTTGAAGTCCTCTTCGTGAGTGATGCACAAAGAAATGTCCTGGGAGGAGGTTGAGAGATCCTCGAGATACTTCTCGCAGGCGGGAGACGTGGCCGGCGTCAGGGGACGGGAATTTAAATTGTCGTCTGCTGCCTCTTGCTGTTCTTCTGATTGTGTGGATCAAACGAACGAACAAAACAAGTAGGATGAAGTCAACATGAAGACAAACAGCCACATTAAGAAGTTACAATGTACAGAAATCTTTATTCTAGGAAACAACTTTTATATACGTGCATAGTTAAATATATAAAAAGACAAGCACAAACTATATATATATATATATATATATATATATATATATATATATATATATATATATATATATATATATATATATATATATATATATATATATATATATATATATACTAACAAATTATCTACCTACTTCAGAATATATATATATATATATTTTTTCAATTACCAAATACTCACCCAGGCAGATTTGAAGCTCAGATGATGTGTCTCGGTCATCCTGTAAAACAAAAGCAAGTAATCAAAATAAACAATCTTTATACTGAATAAAAAAAAATCTAATTTAATGTCTGATTATAAACCTTTAATGGCGGCTATTATAAACTTTTAGGTTATTTTCATACGAATGATAACAACTACAATAAACCTCGTATCCAATGGATATCAGTTCGCCGGCTTCGGAACCCATGTCGTCAAACGTCTGCTCCATGTCCTTTGTATTTATATTTTTAAAAATTATATTAATTGCATTTTAATTTCTACGTTCACGACATTGAAATGCATAAAATTTACTCCTCAGCATGCAAGGATAGAAAGAAACAAATAGGTTTTTATGTGAACTGATTAACTGCTTATTAAATCAAATCTCCTAATCATTTGTAAGCTGCTTCCGTAAACAAAAGATACAAAATGCCTGATTAATAATAACAATAAACTATTTTTAGCCCAACAACTGAAAAGAAATAAACTAACCTGGCACAATTCAGCTTTTTCTGAAAGAAAACAAAAAGAAGACATGTTTAAAGGTGAATGAAGACAATGACATTCATACAAGACATGTTACACCTAAGAGTTATTTTATAATGTATGCACTATTCTATAAAAAAAGACACTAATAACAACTTGTACTTACTTAACGGCTTGCTGGACTGTTGGGCCGGTGATGAGAAAACGTAATTGTCCGGGTTATGTCCTTCTTTCACCAAACACTGAAATAGAAACCAAAACAAAAATCAATAACCAACCATGTGTAACTTATTATTATTATTATTAAATTTAAAGAACGATGTATGTATACAGAAGTTTTTCAAAAGCTAGACTAAGGCTCTGGAACTACACAACGGCAGATACAGCCGAACAATTTATGAGGGTTCTCAAGACATGCCTGTTGTGTCCTAGAAGTCTGTTGACTCAAGCCACATTTAATATTGTCAAACTGATTTGGTTCGATTTATTCTAGACTTAAATTTTTTTACTGCATCAAATTTAGAAGCACGAAATTAAACTTAATAACAAATTTAAGCACTACTAAAATTAAATTATTCTGTCATGTTTGAGAATTTTGACATGTTTCAATGGTTTGCCGCAGAGCGCATTTAATCTTCGAAAAACCAAGAGTGCGCTGGCCGTTAATCTTAATCCTACTTATATTTGATTTTAGAACACTTAATCATGTAATTAATTTTTTGAGGGTAATCTCCTAGCACAGCAGCCTCGGCCAATTCTTATGGGAATTAACCGTTATTTTAATGTAAATGACATTGAAAACATAAGAAAAGAATAATCAGAATAAAAAGTAAAATAACAATAATAGCACTTTACAACATTTATAAACTGCTCCCAAAGCTAAATAGTCCCTGGTGAAGATCTATTTATCGATGGCAATGGAAGTGAAAAGTTGGAATACAAAAATTGAAATTTATAAAAAATTGGTGAATAATATAAGTAGAAATTAAATTTATGAAGTTAAAAAAATATTATTTTGTTTTAGATAAGAGTTCAATAAGCTGCTTAACATAAAATTCTTCAAAGATGGCAGTTGTGCTAATACGCCTTAACACAAATAATAATTTTGGCTATTGAATTAATTAAAAAAATATTTATAAGTTTCCACTCAACAGTGAATGTTTTTAAAAAAATTTAAATTTCAAGTGCATATTAAATAATTAACTACTTTAATTTTTAAATTTTAAACTAATTTCTTTGATAAACAGTTATATCATTTTATTATTAAATTTCCATTTCTTAATTTTATTGTTTCGCGGTGTAGCAAAACACTTCATCGAACGCATCGGCTTTTAGGTATTTCTGCTTAAAAGTTGCTTTTTCAGGAGTTTTACATCAAAATATTCTTTTCCATATGTTCTAATAATGTTCTGTGCCTTTTTTATCAACACGTTTTTGAAAATCGGGTTTGATATCGAAATTGAGTTTGAACTTTTGTTTTAATTCTAAATTACTCTGCTAATCAATATTTAACTCACATCAAATTTTTTATATAAAACGAAAGCATGTTTTACGAAAAAACTTTTTAAATTAAAAAATTAGAATAAAATTGATTATTATATTTTTAAAATATAAGCATTTTTGAATGTTATAATTATTAAATAATTATTATTTGTGCATTCGGCTCCCTCAGAGTCAATCCACAAGTTCACAACAAACCAATTTTAATATGCGACTAGCGATTCAATAGGCGCTAGCCAACCTTTGCCCATCTAAAGCCACGTTTTAGTGATACCCCAGCTAGCGTTTCGCGATCCGCATGGACACATTATTTATTTTAACATTAACAATCAATTACCTTTCTTAGACGTTCTACAAGTGCCTGTTTAACGCCAGTTTTCTCTAATCCTCGCTTTTCTAATTCCAATTTCAGATCGACTACTCTCAAATCGGTTATTTTTTTAGAACCTGCACAAGACGAGACGGACTCCGCCATTTTCCTTTACATAAATTACAGCCAGACGAACACCAAAGCCGATAAAATATACGCAAAAATAAAACTGCTCCAATGACCCTAAATAATTAATTAAGAATTTAAAAAAATATAATTTAAATTTGTTTAATGCCTAGATAGCAAAAAATCAATATTTAAAAAAACTAATAAACAATATTCAAACATAAGATTATAAACATATTTTTTACTTTTAAAAAATTAAAAATTTGGATGTCGCTTTGATATCTTTTTTTCTATGGTCTCATTTTTTTGCGTTATCGCTTTTTTATTTACTTTATTGATATTGATTGATGATTGAAGGGATGGCCACTATAACTTCACTTGGTACCTGCGATTGTGCTTGGTATGCTGATGAATCCTCGGTGTACGGCAATAAATTGGGCGGGAAACCGGTTAGCTTTAAAAGTTTAAAGTAGTTGAGTTTAGAGTTTAGTAGTTTAGCATTTCTAGTTCTGTTTACTGAGTAATGTCAGTAATGCTAGGATAGAACTGGAAGTCAGCTGTCTAGATATAACTCTAAAAATGTACCACCTTACCGTCCTTAACCATGCAGCAGGATTTCTACTTAGAGTGACTTAGACACTTGTCTTCTACTTCATCCATGGTTTCCTTAGGCCGCTTAGTCTGCCTGTACTATTCAGTCACCAAGACTTAGTAATTAATTAATCACCTTACAGTTACAGTATTATAAATTATTGGATGCCACCTACCCATGCTTGAGACATTGACAGGATTTTTAACCTGATTTATTTTTTTATAGTTATAGACAAGTATTTCTTGAATCGCCAGCTGGAAAAAAACTGGTTGATGTATATCACTACCTATATTTCTCTATTTTGGCTAATTATGATTACTGTGTACCAAACAGCTCTTTACATTCTCAACGCTTGACATAAATCTGTCTTAAATTGTAAACTAAACAATCATTACTTTCTGGTAACACTTTCGATCATTAAATAGCTTCTTGGTCCAAATAATAAATTATATTGATTTAGAGGTAAATAAAAAACTTTCCACAAATAAAAAAAAATTCTACCAAGTGGATTCATAGGACATGCATTAGATTAGGAGTGGACTAACATTAAGCCATACATTGTTGGTGAATAAAAACATAGCTTAATCTAATTATGCTGCAAACAGTATAAATTTAGATACATGTCTTAGGTGTACTGTCAACCAAAGTTACTTCTTATAATACTGAGACATAGCTTTAGTAGTTTGTTAATTTTTAACTTTGGTCTTGAGTTCTTGTTAATGACTAATTCAAGGTTAATAACGTTTTAATAATGCAGTTAACATTCCTCTTTATATTTTTAGAATTGGCTTATTCAGAACACCGGACAAAGTGTCAACTGTGCTGAATGTCAAGGCCAGGTCATATTTGTGGGGCAAATGTACTGTCCGGTTGAAAGTCCGCCACTGGTCGACAGGGTCTTGTACATTTTTTTCTGCCCGACAAAAAATTGCATCAAGACGCACAAAAGGTTCTCAGAAAAAAATTATTTATCGATAATAATTTTTAATTTTATTACGTTATAAAATTTAAAAATTATTTATCGATAATATTTTTTAATTTTATTATATTATAAAATTTTATCAGCTGGGATGTTGATGGAGGCTTTGCCACATAAATTTTAGTTTTATTGACGGAAAAAATAATAAAAAATGGTCTTTTTCCGTGCAAGCAACTATTTTGACAGCATTTTATAAATTTTTCACTTTTAAATTTTTTGCTATTCTAGTTGGATGGTCATCAGATGTCAGGCAGATTCAGTGATCGTAGAGGAGAAGAAAGTAGAAGTGAAATCGGCATTCGATGTCGACCTGGATTCAATGGACTGGGGCGAAGAACCTTTTGAGGAAATGCCCGTTACTTCGTCGGGCAACCAGAAGACCGAGGACGTTGGTAACAACTGCCACGATAACCACAACGGAGAAAGAGCAACGATGACGGAATCAGTCGAAAGCGTCAAAAGTGAACCTCTAGAGAAGGAATTTTCGACCCGGTTGAACTTAGCTTCGGAACTGTCAAAGGATGATTGCAGAAAATCGCCGACGGTTTTGTCGCCGTTTCAGTCGGTTTACGTTTATTTCAACGACGAAAATGAATTCTCCGTGGAGGAGGTTTTCTCGGTCGAGGAGCGACTGAAGGCCTACCTGGAGAGTGAAAATATGACGTTAGAAGAATTGGAGGGGTCAGTCAGTGGTTTTGTTTTGTTTTATTTGTATATGTCTAGGTTTTTGAGTTGCAGTGTAAGCAAAACAAATCAATCATATGTATAAGATCCATTTGCTGATGAACCATTCGGCACGAGAGATATTTCAAAACCGTTAGAGCCTCTAATATATCTAACACAGCAAACTGGCTATTCATTTAGCGTTAAAATATTCAGTAAAGTGGAAAAAGTAGAGCTTGCAGAACATCTTATTATGCTGTTTTATTGCAATTTGTAACATTTGATTAATGGTACCAGTAATTATGAATCTTATTACCCATACAATCGTTAATGTATTTTCGTCTGTGTTATTTGTTCATTCAGAGTGAAAAAGAGCAAAAAAAGTACGGGAAATGAGGAAATTGAGAAAGACATTTCTCTTAAAGACATGCCTTCCCTTCAAGGGAAATTTTTTAAAGTCCTTAAAAAGTGTCCGAATCAAGTCGTCAGGTAGTACATCTTTACCTTTAGTGGTTAGTCCCTTCCTCAGTGTGTGCAGTCTCATTATTTTAGTATCTCCAAGCATTTTATCCTATCCTATGCACAAAGTATTCATGAGTTGAGACATAATAATAACTCTTGATCTAAGTTGTTTCTACTTTTTAGGTATTCGTATAATGGTCAGCCACTCCAGTACAACCCGCTCTGTAACTTGAAAGTCCCGTCCTGTTCCTGCGGGAGTTCCAGGGTGTACGAGTTTCAAATTATGCCGGCCGTGAGGACCAGCCTTGTATCAAAGATCGAACTCTCAGAAGATGCTTTAGAAGGTTTCGTTACTGTTTTTGCATTTGATGGCTAAGACGTAACTTCATTTTCTTTCTTTCACTTGTAAAGACAGTAAATCGTAGATTACATAACTAGCTATTCTGTCAGCTGTATCTAGCAGAGAAAGATAAATCATAAATAGTTTATTTTGGGAATATTGTAGAAAAGTTTTGTGGATCAATGTCAGTCATATTTATTTAAATGGCAGAGATGCATATTTTAAGTCTTTGAAGTGTTATTTTGAAATAACAGACAAGTAGTTAAGAATTTTATTGAATTAATATATAAAATTAAATTTAATACTTTTTTTTATAATAGATAATATATGGATCTATATTTTTTATGTTAGTTTAAAAATCTTTCTGGTAATCATTTCAACACCCGTTTTGTTTTTTTCTCGAAATGCAGGATTGGACATCGGCTCGGTTTACGTTTACACCTGCTCCTCGAATTGTTGGACGCAAAATAGTGACTTGCTGAAAAGGGAATTCGTCGTCACCCAGTACGACGACACCGCCCAGGAGAATGTGACACTCAGGAGAGGAGGAGGTCGCTACAAACTATGAACGATTAGTTTTCCAAACCAAAATTCTAGTTGCTAATAAATGACATATAAAAAAACCAGCCACTGTCAGCCCCGACTTTCTTGGCTTGAAGCCCTTGTAGCCTTAGTTACAGCAGCTTACTTTGAAGTACAGCTTGTCTTTCAATAATGGAAAGGTGGTAGTGCAGCCTTGGAATGGTATGTCTGACCTCAGAGTGTGACCTTGGAATGGTACGCCTGACCTTAGAGTGGTACGTCTGACCTTAGAGTGGTGCGTTTGCCCTAATCACGAACAGTGTCAAACTCGAAAAACCATTTAGTTATAGACTGAAACATTTTAATCACATGAAAACGGCATTTCATTTGATATAAAAACGCGCGACAAATGTGTCGATTTAATGAAAAATAGATAAAGAAATACTCGCTTGCAGAGCTATTCAAATATATTTTACAGTTCGTTGACTTCATTCTACCCATCCAAATGGCTCATTTTCATCTGCCATCTTAAGGAGCGAATCGGTTTTGCCGAAAGAATCAAAGTGTCAACATTTTAAGCCACCATATTTCTCTGTTCAGAATCCGAAACAACAATAGATACCCTTGTAAAAAAATATATATATAATAATGATAGTAGTAACAATAAGAAGAAGACCCTATAATAACATCGTAACAAAGCTGGTACGAAACAGATCAAATTTAATAAAGGAAAAAAAAGAACGAATACAAAAAATAAAACTCTTAGCTTGCAGTTTGAAAAATAGAACTCGTAACCAAATTCTTTCGAAAGTAGTCACTTAAAGAAAAAAAAAATCGACTGCAAAAGCGAATGATTAGTTTGCATAAAAACGGCGCGCTTTCAGGTAATCATAATACGAACGATTCCGCGGCGACCGGTCCGACCGCGGTCGTACGCGGGCCCGTATTCGTATCGGTCGCACGAAACAAAAATCTGCATTACAAGCAACTCATTAAATACAGACGATCTCGAAAACGTACACAAAAAAAACGACGATAAACCTCGAGTCGCGAAGCGACTTCGATGACTGTGAAAATCATAGGAAAAAAAAAGGTTGAGTGTTTGCGGGCGTGCATCGCTGCAAGACCGAACACGGATGTGTGACGTCGGTGTGAATTAATTTAAAGAGAGGTAGAGAGGAAAGACACCGTCCTGTCCAGTCACGACGAGTAAAAAGAGTATTTTCAAAGCAGCAACTATCACATTTAAACGGGGAAGACATTATGATGAACGTGACCTGAGACGTGGTATTAAATTAATATCCGTACGCATTTATTGCAAAATGTTTGCGTTTTAAAATATTTTCCAGCGAGTGTGTAAGTAAGTAACGGAGGCGATGGGAATATCGTTCGGTCAGAGACTGAGAGCGGTCAGGAGGCGCTCCCCGAACTCTTCTGCTCTCATGGTTCTCGTGTTTGTCATCTCGTGGTGGACGAAGCCCATCTTGCGGATCTCTGGAATTATCTCAAAGAGTTTCTCCACTCTATTATTGACAGGACCGAACTTTGCTGGAATATTTAAAAAAAACCAAGATTTACATTAACAAAGAGTTATATGTGATATATACAATTATAAATGACACAACATATATGAAAAAGCACCATTGAAGAATATATATAATAACAATGCCAAATAATTTGTCAAATAAACAAGTAAATTAAAAACGAATTTTTAAAACCAATGCTCTTATATGTAATTAAAACACAAATTTTGCAATCAATTTTTTCTTATATTACTCTTTTGTTTTATAATAAAGTCGAAATATCTTAATTATATCGAAATATCGAAATTAATTAAAATTATCTAAATTAATTGACTTATTGTAAAACTAATAATTGAATATTGCATTGTCTTCTATTTTGAGCATGTATGCAAAATTTGAAAAAAATCTATCATCAGGAAGTGACTCAAAAATTGATTGCAAGATTTGAAACAGACAGAGAAACAGAGACGACGAGTTAATAAAAGCATTGGTAATAATAATAAAAATATCATCAAAAAGCATCGAATTTAAATATCTCAACTATTTTCATGAAAATTTCGTATACGCTTGAGAATCGCAATCAGTGAGTGTGGTTCGTGTTAACTTGGTAAAATAGTCTGCCAGTCGGTTAGCGTTTTGTGGTCAAGAAAACCCTCAAGAAACCCCTCGATAAAATCCTCAAGAAAATTAACTAAATTAATTGACTTATTGTAAAACTAATAATTGAATATTGCATTGTCTTCTATCTTGAGCATGTATGCAAAATTTGAAAAAAATCTATCATCAGGAAGTGACTCAAAAATTGATTGCAAGATTTGAAACAGACAGAGAAACAGAGACGACGTGTTAATAAAAGCATTGGTAAAAAAATAGTAATAACACACAGATATATAATAGAGCTTGGGAGCTCACAAATGGCTATATATATACATTCGGTATTATTATTAATATTATTATTATTATTGGACTTTATCATTTTATTATTACTTATCATAGAAGTGATTCATCAAACAGAAAGAAAACTACCTGAGCTATAGGCCCGGAATGTGGAAATTATTTGAACGCGAGCTGTTTCTATCACTTGCTTGTTGACAAGACCAGGATAATCTGGAAGATTGTAAATCAACAACAAGATGATTATAATATTTAAATTTGTTTTATTTAGAATGAAAATAAATAATAATTTTAGAATATTTAGAATACTTGATAAGCAGTATAGAGCTAGACCGAAACCGGTTTCGGCACCAAAACCAGGCTTAAAATCGGTTTTGGTTAGGGGTTTAGGTTTTAGTTGATCTGGTTTCTGTAAAATTTCGGTTGCGGTGTATTTTCTGCCAGGTTTTCGGCATAAACCTTACAGATTTTAAGCCTGGTTTTGGTGCCGAAACCGGTTTCGGTCTAGCTCTAAAGCGCAGTATAAATAGAAACTTTATCGTCGCGTAAACAAATCTGAGAAAGTGAAAGTGAACCTGTGGCCACAATGACAAGGGCGTTGAGTAGGGCGGCCTCGATAGGATCCAACTGGAGAAGCTGGATGTTGTTGGCGAAATTAATGAGAATCCTCTTGAAGCGATCGATGTGCCCGGTCATGCGGTCCCTCCACGTCAGAAAGTCCTTGAAGTCGTTGAGCTGCGGGTCGAACCAGTGCAGGAGGGCGGCCAGGATGCGGCTGGGGGACTGACCGTAGCAGGCGATCTTCATCTGGTCGACGATGTCAAAGCTCGTGAAGCCTGTCGTGGAACAACAACAACAGAAACTATAGAACCCGGTAGATAAAATGCTTTTCTAAGCGTGTTCACGAAAAGTAACTAAAATCTGGGTTTGCATAAGAGCATCTAAATAGAACATTATACCGAGCCATGATTTATGGCTCAATATGAAACAATCTTTCTATCTTAGAGGTGTCTAAACATTTTAAGAGTAACAAAATGATGAAGATGTAGTAATAACGATAATGATGTACTTTCTAGAATGCCATATGTCAATCTATAAGTAAATATATGCCCGAAAATTGAAATCGCAGGTGCTATAAAGTAAGTTACTGTTGTGGATAAGTTTGGTTAAAGGGAAGTCTTTTAAGCAACACTTGAAAAACTTGACACTTAATGAAAAATCAGTCTTATAAATCGTTTGTATATAAATAATACATTTTTAATTTTATCGATTAAACTGAATTTCGAAAAAAGAAAAGATAATAAAGATAATTTAAGTGGGATGAGTTTCTCATTACCTGGAATTTTCTTGCAGTATCTGACTGATATTATGGTGTAGGTCGGGATGACCGAGGTCTTGATCCAGTCGGACACGGCGTTGTTATTCACCAGTGAACCTCTTGCTTTCAGCCATTCCTTTGGAGAGAGCATTCAAAAATGTAACGGGTTAACCGAAGAAATGATGCGTAGCAATCAATGATGGATGATGGTGCTGAGTGTGATAGTGGATATATTACTGCATTGGTACCGGTACATCCATCACTGGTATTACCGGTTACCGTTACGTCCGTACAACTAGAATGCGGTAATTGACACCTCGATAACCTTCGGTGAAAGAACATTTTAAAATATTGCATAATCTGATAGTAACTAAGAACAATAACAATAATGATAAGTTATTTTTAACTTTCTCTAAAAAAAAATCTTGCTTCGAAAAATGAGTTCAGTGCACTTTTCAGCAGCAAACAGCAAAGATGAAGAAGAAATACATTTTCTGAGGTTAGGAATTTACTTCTTAAAAACATTTCACTTTTTTCCTATCTTGCGGCTGATGGATTTTAAGAGAAAAAGCACTTCCGACCGATTGATTGATTGATTGAAAAAAAGGGGGATAAACCGAAAAAAAAGAGAAAAAGAAAGAGTGAGTGGGGGAGAGGTAAAATGAGAGAGAGAGAAGAAACAATATGAAAATAGGAAACAAATAAATTTAATTAATAAATCAGTACGGTTTCTAATCACGAATCGTGTAATCAATGGGGGTGGGGGGAATACCCAGCCAGTAAGTCTCCAACGAATTATCGATATTTCATACATATAAAAAACTCTAAATAAGAACATATCTAGAAAAACAAAAAAAAACCACAATGAAAAATAACTTTAAAAAAAAATTTATTTTCAAGCAACCGACTCGGTATTTAGATGTCAAGTTGTGATTGACGAGTTCGCTGACGCCGACGAACTTGTCGTAGTTGGGTACGAGGTTGTTGATGATGTCGAGGTGTCGCTCGTCCGACAGGAGTAGGTTCTCGTCCGGAGGGAACGCCGTGGACCAGTACCGCTCGCTCACGTCCAATAGGAATCTTATTTTTCGTTCTGTTAGACGCGCACGCTCATTATTAAATTTATAAGTTGAATGTATAATATATATATATACGTATACAGTGTGCTGCTCCATTTATAACAGAATCGGTTCTAGCATATTCCGCTTAAAACAAAATCTCTTATTGCGAAGCTCCACGATATAATCACACAGAATTCGCTATAACTGACTTTGTTATAAGAAAATATAGCTATAATTGATTTCGTCATAAGTGGAGTACACTGTATTAGGAATGTCACAAAAAATAAAAACATTAACAAATTACCCAGAGCTACATCGGGGTCTTCGGCAGCCGCCCTTGCGGCTTCCTGGGCCACACCCCCGTAAAGATTCTCCTCGGAAGCAAGAACTTTAGATCTTTCATCTTCCCGCTCCGGGTGAGAATCCTTGAGAGAGCTGGAATCGTTAGCCCAGTGAGCATCGCTGTTGCCCACAATGTCGAGTTTACTGGCTCCGAAAGTGGCCACGAGGTCCGACATGGTCAGCTTCCTGGACGAAGCAGCCTGGCCGAAATCCGGGCCGAGGACCTGGCTGTTTCTGTCGTTCTCGAGTTTGTTGCTCTTGAAGACGATCTTCTGGTTTTTGTTCAACAGTTGAAAAGAAGGCACGATCAGTTCCACGGCGGACGTGTCGCTTCCGCTCGGCAGACAGTTGTCGTGCTGGAACCGCGGGGGGAGGGAGGCGAACTGGGGCATCGTGTCCGAGGCCGAGGCGCGCCTCTTGTGACCCTGAGATATGGCGGTCGTCGATTCTGGCGGCACAGAGGGCGACTGAGTCGATAAGTCTAAAACCTGAGAAGTGTCGGCAGCCTCTTCGCACGTTGGATCGGCTTCCATGCTTTCGTCGCTCTCCATTTCCAGTTTCTCCAGTGGTCGGCTGGTCAACTGCTTCTGGGCCACCTTCGATGGTCTCCCCATCTGTATGGCTGCGAATAGAAAATGTGGAGTAAAATTGAAAAAAATTCTTATCGTGAATAAGTATTTTGAAGTAAAACAAATTTTGTATTATTAAAAAAAAAATTGAAAAAAATTTTCTTTTATAGGATATCGTCAGCTTGTATAACAGGCTGAATGGGAAATAAGCCAACAAAATCTCAACGAATCTGTCTCAATTATTTTCTGATACCGAATTCTTTAAATTTAAGAACCTGGCTTAAAAGCTCTACAACCATTATCATCATCATCATTGGCATCATCACTATCATCATCAGTGGCATCATCACTATCATCACCCTTGGCATCGCCATTCATCATCGCTATCGTTGAACTACGTTATAAACCTAAAAGTCTCACTCACCTTCTCTGGACATGCCAAGATTCTTGCACTTGTTGTACCTACAGTACCGGCAGGTGTTCCTGGTCTGGGGGTTGATGGGGCAGCTCTTGCTGTACTTGCAGACGTATGACTTGTGCTCCACGAGGCCCCTCCGGAAGAATTTCTGGTCGAGGAGGAAAACGAAGGAATTATATTATTAAATAAGTAAATTATAATATCTGAGCTAAAAATTATTATTGTCAATAATACATAGTCGCGATATTTTCAATAATATACAGCCGCTATAAATAGCCGATATTGTAGCTATAAATAACCGATATCGTAGCTATAAATAATCGATATTACCAGTAATATATAGCAAATATAAATAACCGATATTGTTAGTATGTAGCAACTATAAATAACCGATATAGCAGTTCTAAAGATATTGTCATCAGTATATAGGGGCTATAAATAACTGATATCTGATTTAAAGTAGTCACTGATTGGTGGGTTTAGTGGAGTCGGCTTAGAGGTCAGTGACATTAAGCCAAGTTAAAAATAAATCAAAATTTTTTTGTATATAATAGTTTATAGTCCTTTACACCAGGTGTTTTAAGAAGCACCTAAATACTTCCTATCGTGGATTAAAATTCGATCCTTCTTCCTCCTTTACCTAGGCTTGGGACTGGCTCCCAATTACCGAAATGCTGAAAAGGGAAAAGCTGAAAATAATGAGTATGGTGGAGCTTATTCAGTGCAACTCGTGCTGTCCGTTAAAAATTATCAAGTTAAAAATTATCAAGGTAACATTTCTTGACATCAGCAGCATTTTCTCTGATTGTGAGCATCGAAAGACGAAATTGAGAAGAGAATTCGGTTTCATAAAAATAAAACAAGTTTGAGGCAAAAATGAACAACCCGATGCATAAATAAACTAGGTGCATAAATCATGATGCATGGCCACGATGCATACATTAACCCTGCATAAATTAACAAATCTAACACATAATAAATAGACATAGATGATGTAACATTATATTAATCCTGCATAAATTAACTCTAGAGCATAAATATTCTAGGTATATAAATAAATAAACATACGCACATGATGCATACATACATACATACATACATACATACATACATACATACATACACATGCATACATACATACACACACATACATGCATGCATACATACATACATACATACATACATACATACATACATACATACATACATACATACATACATACATACATACATACATACATACATACATACATATATTAAAGTTGCATATGTAAACAAATAAACAACCTCAACGCATAAACAAGCAAAACCTGGCTAAGAGAAGATGGAAAAAAGAAAGAAACAGGATGAATTTATTATCAGTAACAGGAAATACTTTGGCCTTTCCTACGTACTGCTAATTCAGTTTTAAAATAGGGATGTGTAGAGAAGTCTATAAAAATAAATAAATAAACAATAAAACAAACTTTGCATCCTTCGCAGGTCACCGCTCCAAAGTGCACTCCGTTACCCAAGTCGGAGCAGACCACGCACAGCTGCCGTCCCTCCTTCGGCTCCACTTGGAGAGGTCGAACTGCAAGGTACACAACATACGCATATAATTAACATAATGAAGAGCACGTGACGATGACACGTGATGGATGTAGGAATCTTTGTAATTACTGTATGAAACTCTATTATATTGAGGTTGTATTAGTTTGTATACCTTCTCTTTATTGCTATATATATATGTAATGAAATACTGCTTATCAGATCCTATAAGAATGGCATTGAGGAAATTTACAGCACACGAGATTGGGTCAAAAACCGTAAAGAACATTGATTTTTTTTTAAATTTTTAACTAAACTATGACCTCCTGATGTCCTTGTGGTGTTAGAACACAGACACACGCACACAAAGAATAGTCGCTGGTTGTATGGTTATGGTATGTGTGTGTGTGGTTTCAGAACCAAAATGATGCAATCGGGCACAGTCTAGCTAGATAGATGAAGCAACACGGCCAAGGTGAAGAAGAGAAATAAAATGAATGAACAGAACTGGCGTTGTTGTTTGCACGTAGTGGTGTAACATGTTGTGCTGTTGTTGTTGTTGCTGTTGCTGTTGTTGTTGTTGTTATTGTTGTTGTTGTTGTTGCTGTTGTGCTTTGTGGAATCGTTTGTTGTGCCTGTGCTCGCACACACGTCAATGTGTACACTTAGAAGACTGACTTAGAGTGTAGGGTACTGCAAGTCCGGGCCGTGATTTTTAGGGTTTTCAAACGGACCGACGGACCGGGTCGAGCCTGAAGTCAAGTCGGGTCGAGATTTTCTGTCAAGGATAGGGGGGATTTTCGGCCCAAATTAGACGGGCCGGGATGGCCACGAAAAATCGACCCGTGCAGTTACACTACCAGTGGACACAATAGGTCTGTAAATTGCACACAATAAATAAACAACACAACAAAAAAGAAGCACTTTGCAGTATTACTAATTACTATGCAGTACAATTAGAAACTGCAATATAACCTATAATCTGAAACCTAATAAAGTTAAATATAGTATTTGTTGGTATCAATACCCTGGCCGGTTCCGTTGTCATAGTAATGCTGCCGATTACAATACAATAATAATAATGATAATAATAATAAATAATAATAATATAAAATAATAATTATTTTAGAATGGATAATAATAGCATAGGTAATGTAAGCTTAAAGACCATTCTGATGAATGATTGTACTGATGTGGACGAGCGCGCTAGTCGACTTCAGTCCAATTTTGAACAAAAATCTCAGGTATTTCTGCTCACCTGTTGTTTCCCAGGTGATTTCACGCACACATGTACACACACGTACATGTAAACGAGCGTGCGCAATTTGATCTAATTTACCTGAGTATGAGTGAGCGTTTAGCACCTGACGACATGCGATCAACGATCTGAAATTATTGCAACTTGCAACTATTAAAGACATAAAAAAAAGAGAAAGAAAAACTTCGTCACGCTCTCTCTATAAAAAAAATTGCTATAAATAGCAAGATGTTACTAGACGTACATATTTGATTATTATCATCATCATCATTATTATTATTATTATTATTATTATTATTATTATTATTATTATTATTATTATTATTATTATTATTATTATTATTATTATTATTATTATTATTATTATTATTATTATTCGGTTATTATAACGACTTTGTTATTATTATTACAACAATCATAATCATCATCATTATTATCCTCTTCCTCATTTTCATCATCTTCTTCATCACCGTCTTTATTATCATCATCATCATCAACATCCTCACCATCATCATCATCATCATCATCATCATCATCATCATCATCATCATCATCATCATCATCATCACCATTTAAATGTCAGTAGAAAAACCTACTTAGATAATTAATGCACATGTGAACTCGTTTGACCTTTTGAGTCAGCGGACCTAATTTTAAGCAAACACGAAACGACGGATGATGATGATGATCATCATCATGATCATCGGAATATTAGATCATTCTAGACTTCTAGATCATCCTGGATTAGAAAGCAGAGACGAACTGCCTGGAACAACACTCAGTCTGACAATTGAGATGCCGATAGAGACAGAGAGACAGACAGAGACAGGAGAGGAGAGCAAGTGGAGAAAGAGAGAGAGCAAGCATGCGGAATATCGCTTTACTTTTGTTAAATACAAGATTTTTTTATATTAAAAAGAATACAACGTTTCATAGTGAGTTCATGTGTGTTACGCTTTAAATAAATATGAACGTTTAATACAATTCGGTAATGTGATAACCAGACTAGTGTGAAGATATATGTTAATCTAGTCCCTCTGTGTATTAAAAACCAACCTTTTCTCTCTGGTATCTTTTCATTTGCCGACGACAAGTCTACTGATAAATTTATATTTATATACAACCAGCGGGGGTAACCCGGCGTTGCCCGGGGATTTTAGAGGTTTTTCTATCGTTTTTTTTCTCTCTCGTTCCCGTTTCCTACCCCGCTTGCTCTCCTGCTCCTCGCTCTCTCGCGCTTGCTCTCCCTTTCCCGCTCTCCCGATCCCGCTCGTTCTCCAGCTAGCTTTTCCGCTCCCTAACTTTCTCCCAAAAAAAACAACGTAAAATAGATTCGTTAAAAGCTGTTTGATTGATACCTTCAAACTTTGTTCCGTAAAATAAATTTGAATTTTTTTTTGTTACGCAACAATTTTTGGCCTAGAAGGTTTTTTGGCCATGAAAAATTTAAAAAATTCAATTAAAAACTACCATTTCTTTTTCTCCTCTTTGAGATCTACATCCATGCCAAATTTCGTTAGAATGGATCCAGCTGTTTGGATTTGTATAGAATTATAGAAGACAAACAAACAGTCATTTAATGGGCCAATTTTTAAGGCCCGGACGATTCATTTGGGCCCGGTTGGAGCAAAAACCTCGGCCCCTCCCAGATTGAAACCCCTAGACCATGGCCCGGCCGGTGCAGTACTCTATCTATTGTATGGCGTCATAATTTTGTAAGTGGAATAAAATGCGATATCGGCAGAGAAAGGATACGAAATGGACAATCAAATAAATGTGACGACACTGCTATTGTAACGAATCAAATTGAAAGTAGGTTATCCAGACACCGACCCAATGGGAGAGAGAGAGAGAGAGAGAGAGAGAGAGAGAGAGAGAGAGAGAGAGAGAGAGAGAGAGAGAGAGAGAGAGAGAGAGAGAGTAACAGAACAGCACGGACGATAACGAACACAGTGGCACTGATTTCGATCGTTCTTCAGTCAGTCAGTCAGCAAAGCCCGTTTGGTAGTTAAGGTTGAAAGAAAAACAAGTCTTAGGTCAAGGACGCTTGTCATCAAAATATCGATTAAATCACGAATATACATATATATATATATATATATATATATATATATATATATATATATATATATATATATATATATATATATATATATATATACATATACATATACATATACATATACATATACATATACATATACATATACATATACATATACATATACATATACATATATATCTATATAAATATTATTTAAACATAGAACGCACACACACACACAACTACATCTCCTCCAGCCAAATAATAAACGAGAGAGACCTTGAAACAAAAAGTTCAAAGCTACTGAGAAGTAGCTCGGCTCCTCAAGTCTGTTGGCTCGTAGGTTACTAAAAATACACATACACACACACAGCAAACAATCAATGAAGGCCCGTATTATTTTTTTGCTCCTCTCTCTCTTTCTCTCTCTCTCTCTCTCTCTCTCTCTCTCTCTCTCTCTCTCTCTCTCTCTTTTACACTCTTTTACACTCTTTCTTCTTCTTCTTCTTCTCATCCCTTTCGTTTGTCCTTTTCTCATGTTTCTACAGTGACTTTCTCAAGAGTAAAAGAGTGAAGAGTTCATTAATTTTTTTTAAAGTAACTTAATTCCCCTCCCTCTCTCGGTTCCGACCTAAATCAAGAATATACAATCAAATGTACACATTGTACACACAGACTCCACGGAAGCACTTCAAGAAATGAAGCACTCTAAAAGATGAATATAATAATGAACACGCAACCCCTAACTAAACCCAGCCTGGCAAAAGACCCATCCTCGCAGAATACCCATCCTAGCAGAATACCCGTCCTAGCAGAATACCCGTCCTTGCAGAATACCCGTCCTCGCAGAATACCCATCCTCGCAAAAGACCCATCCTCGCAGAATACCCATCCTCGCAAAAGACCCATCCTCGCAGAATGCCCATCCTCGCAGAATACCCATCCTCGCAAAAGACCCATCCTCGCAGAATACCCATCCTGGCAGAATACCCATCCTCGCAAAAGACCCATCCTCGCGGAATACCCACTTTCGCAGAATACCCAAAAAAAGCTGTCACAAATAAGCCAGCGAGTAGTGAAAGCAATACCAATACTTCTTCTCTAAGCACGAGTTAAATAACCCTAATGATTTATTACTCTCACTAGCCGTTGACTGTTGATCAAATGTGAAGGATTCTTCGCTAACTTAATTATTTATTCATTTATTTATCTATTTATTTATTTATTTATTCATTCATTCATTCATTCATTCATTCATTCATTCATTCATTCATTCATTATTTATTTATTTATTTATTCATTCATTCATTCATTCATTCATTCATTCATTCATTCATTCATTCATTCATTTATTAATTAATTAATTAATTTAATTATTTATTTATTAAACACAAGCGCCTGTCCTCGTCTTATGAAACGAGGCCGCTCTTAAATCACACACACACACGTGCAATTAAAAATCATTGTACAAGCTATTTAACCTATTTCATACGAATCAATGGTTAATCATAACACGTTTCTAAAGACTTCTCAATAACTAACGTGCAATCAGCAATACTTTAATGATTTATATGAAAATATGATTTATATGAAAATATGATTTATATTGTTTTATTTTGAATATATATTTTAATAGTTAAATTAAAATAATAGTTTGTGTGTGAGATTACATGTACCTATTACTATTTACCTATCTCTGCAAGTGTTTCTTGTGTTGATTGTATGCTTTCTTTCAATTGTATTCGTATTCAAACAATTTTGAGACAATTAAATAAATCCCAGGCTATAAACTAAAAAAATCAATTAAATACTTTTGAGTAATCCCTTTTATCAACCCAACCCCCCTTCACCACTTAACAAAAGGAGGTCAACCCTACCCCATTCCCCCACTTAACAAAAGAAAGTCAACCCAACCCCTTTAACAAAAGAAGGTCAACCCAACCCCCTTCAACCACTTAACAAAAGGAGGTCAACCCAACCCCCTTCAACCACAAAAAGAGGTCAACCCAACCAACCTTTCCTGACCATGCCAGCCTCTATGCACTTCTTGTACCTGCAGTACTTGCACTGGATCCTGGTCAGTACGGAGATGTCACAGTTCTGCTGTCCCTTGCACACGAAAGAGAAACCCTCGCCGGCGTAGCGCAAGAAGAAAGTCTGGATAGGAAAACATTTTATTGATTTTATTGAGGTTGCGTCATTAATAACTTCTAGATACACATACACGGTTCTTTTAGTTTAACCAAATCATGAATGGTTGATGGCGATATTAGTAAAAGTACAAAACAATACAAACGAATACTCTAACCAACCAAAAAACCAAGCAACAAAAACACCAACCAGCCAACCAACCAACCAACCAACCAACCAACCAACCAACCAACCAACCAACCAACCAATCAATCAATCAATCAATCAATCAATCAATCAATCAATCAATCAATCAATCAATCAATAAACCAATCAATCAGGGCCGAGTAAGAAGTCTGGATTAATTTCGGCTAGCCGCTCACCCAATCACTCAGCTGCCCACGTCATCGGGGAAATAACCAATTAAACTGCTTGATCTCTTTTTGATACACCTAAAAGATCAGTATGGCTGAGATTTGTAGCAGACACTCTACCAGTGTCTTAATCGACTCATATAAGATGGACAAGCGCTAATAGTTACTTCTCCGCTAACAGTTACTTCTCCGCTAACAGTTACTTCTCCGCTAACAGTTACTTCTCCGCTAACAGTTACTTCTCCGCTAACAGTTACTTCTCCGGTTCTGGATATGCTAACAGAAAGGAGATGTTGAATTGCACTAGCTCCATCAAGCCCATCTTACGCATACAACCAGATATATATATATATATAGAATATAGATATAGACAGATACATTGATGCAGAGTTGTGACCAAGATTCTTGGCCTATAATAAACTTGAATGCACTCCATGCACCAAATGACCTTCTAGAAGCAGATGAATTTTTTTTTTCTTCTTCCAATCATCAACATTTTTAGAATAACATCAATAAGAAAAATTCAGCCGAATCCTGATAAAAAGAAACTAATATATTATACAACAAGAATTACATTATAACAATAAAACAAGTAAATTAAAAACGAATTTTTAAAACCAATGCTTTTATATGTAATTAAAACACAAATTTTGCAATCAATTTTTTATTATATTACTCTTTTATTTTATGTTAAAGTCGAAATATCTTAATTATATCAAAATATCGAAATTAATTAAAATTATCTAAATTTATTGACTTATTGTAAAACTAATAATTGAATATTGCATTGTCTTCTATTTTAAGCATGTATGCAAAATTTGAAAAAATCTATCATCAGGAAGTGACTCAAAAATTGATTGCAAGATTTGAAACAGACAGAGAAACAAACAGACAGACAGAGAAACAGAGACGACGAGTTAATAAAAGCATTGGTAATAATAATAAAAATATCATCAAAAAGCATCGAATTTAAATATCTCAACTATTTTCATGAAAATTTCGTACACGCTTGAGAATCGCGGTCAGTGAGTGTGGTTCGTGTTAACTTGGTAAAATAGTCTGCCAGTCGGTTAGCGTTTTGTGGTCAAGAAAACCCTCAAGAAAACCCTCAATAAAACCCTCAAGAAAACCCCCAAGAAAACCCTCAAGAAAACCCTCAAGAAAACCCTCAAGAAAACCCTCAAGAAACCCCTCGATAAAATCCTCAAGAAAATTAACTCAATAAATTGACTTATTGTAAAACTAACAATTGAATATTGCATTGTCTTCTATCTTGAGCATGTATGCAAAATTTGAAAAAAATCTATCATCAGGAAGTGACTCAAAAATTGATTGCAAGATTTGAAACAGAGAAACAGACAGAGAAACAGAGCCGACGAGTTAATAAAAGCATTGGTAAAAATAATATGTTAGCTTATAATATAATTATATCATTATATTATAATAAGAATATATTAACTTATTTTATGAAATTATATTATAAGAAGACTGTATCAGCTTAAATTATAAAGCAAAAATCAACATATATAATTTCCTATATTTATCTGTATGTATGCCTGTATGTTATAACTTCGGAAACTTCAAGTAACGCTGTTAGGTTGCACTGCAATAGCAAAATGATATATAATTATATTTAAAAAAAACGTCATTTTTGACGGACTATCTCTAATTACATTATAAAACACAAGTATATATTATTAGAATGTATAATATTAGAATTATCATTAGAATGTATAAGAATATATACGAGCTATCTTTAGTTACATTATAAAACTCAAGAATATATCAAACTAGCTGGGATACCCGTTAGATAGAGTACTGTACAGGCCTTGATTTCTAAGGTTTTCAAATGGATCGGGCCAGATGAGATTTTTGTACCAAGCATAGGGATTTAGTTTCTACGAGCCGGACATGAAATTTTGACCGAACTGGGCCACAAATATCGGGCCGTGCACTACTCTGATATATAAGTGTCTTTTGGCTAATATAACAACAACCGGTTGGTTGGTTAGCAGATGTTTTGCAAAACAGGACAGAAAACTACCCCGTGATGATCGTGGGTTTCAAGTGTACCTGATTCCGGTGAAACCGGTCCAGGTTCTTATATTCGATGGTGTCATACATATATACTAACATGCAAGCAAACATTTATTTTCCTACATTAAATTATGTTACATTACATCACATCACATCACATCACATCACATCACATCACATCACATTACATTACATTACATTACATTATATTATATTATATTATATTATATTATATTATATTATATTATATTATATTATAAGGATAATATTTTGAGTGACGTCACCACCAGCTGCCAAACTTCTGCACTACTTAATAACTGATCCTACTAGATCCTACTAAACCGATCCTCCTGAAGTTCTGCAGAAAAAGAAGAAGAAAAGGATATAATAAAGGCCAAACATCAGCAGGGCATGGGGGTCAAGAACATGAATGAATAAATAACATATTAAGGAGGATGATTCTCTCTCTCTCTCTCATTATCTCTTTCTTTTGATCTTCCGTGGTTTTTTACACTTTTGACCTGGTGAAAGTGATTCAATAAATAAAACGGAAGATATATCTAATTACCATGACAGCACTGATAGAGACATATAAATGATATACATAAATACATACGTTAAATACTATTTCAATTTCCTATCGAAAACAGACTAACTCCTCAGAACCATAGTAGTTCCATCTGCCCCCAAGAAGAGTAGGCAGTCAGTCAACACCAACTGCAGCACACCAACCAACCAGTCAGCCACGAGCCCTGGTAGCGGCGAGGACGGCGACGGCGCATTAATACACATTCATTCACTCCGGATGAACCCTGGCCTCACTGGGAGAGTTCGAGACATTCTAATCACGCAAGCACTGCTCTTTGTGATGATCCCACAGCCCGGGGGGGGGAACGTGCTCAGTTCACAGACGGTCGTGTTGAGAATGTGTGATGATATCTCTCTTTTCGTTTTTTTTACACTTATCAAATTAGAATAAATCTGGCCTAGAAACTCGTTGAGTGATGAAGACCAATTTCTGCGCTTGTGTGCGTGTGTGTGTGTGTTGGTGTGTCTTTGTGTATGTATGTTTGTATGTATGTGTGTGTGTGTTTGTGAATGAAAACCAGAGCTACTGAATTGATGTTGATTTATTGTACCAGTTGATCGAATGATTGATTAACCGATTTATTAACTGTCCCGGGGGGGGGGGGGGGGCTGTTTTGATTAACTGACTGACTAATTGATTGATCCACCCGATTCACTGACAACACTGACAGTTCAGGTTGATTATTTGACCTTCGACCGCTTTTAATTGTTCATAGTTGCAATCCGTCATCAACAAAAAAAAACAATAACTACAGCCAGTGGTAATGTCAGTCAGCATCGTAAGTGTACCGCAGATGACAAACAAATAAGCAAGTAATCTTTTCATGTCACGAACCACCAAGTCAAAGATGAAAGACGAAGGACTTCTACAACCAACGCAGATGATCATTAACAACCATTATTGACAACAATTAGTACTGAACTAACCAGAGAATAATTACGCCAGCCCGTCATGGTATTCTATTGTCTACGAGAAAGAGATTTTCGCTTCAGCTGACAGTCAGTCCTGTGCTCTTTGAGGTGCTTAATAACTAATAACTAATAACATCGATCAACTCAGCGGGTGGTCTGCCTCAGACCCGATCGAACCGAACCTCAGCACTGAACCTGATACTAGCGTCTGTAGACTTGTAGACTGACTGTGACTGTCACAAGTACGAAGCCATCGTTATGTCACCGAAGGTTAATAAAACTACCTGAATAGGAATAGCTTAGGTGCGCTGTCTATGTTAACTTTCTGAATGTTAAATAACTGGCAGTACGGTGGTGGTGATGATGGTGGTGGTGATTATGATGATGATGTATGAAACACTAAACTCCAAGCCTGTGTTGGTGGTATTCAGAAGAAGATATTCCAAGAAATATGTGTAATTGTGTATATTTGATCTAAAGTCCAGATATTGAACTAATCTATTGGCAGCAACTGATTTTTGGATGAACTGCCCTCAGAAGGAATTTAATTTTATTTAATTTTCCAAATCAATTAAATTAAGAAAAGCCACAAAAGCATTCACAACCCATCACACACACACACTGAAGCACACATACCCAAACACAGGCTCAAACACACATTTGGTGTGAATCTTATATGAAACACAATAAGGATCAATTTAATAATATTTAAACAAACTTTAAAAGGATTTTATTTTAAAAAAAGAAACATGGAAACAAATAAATCAAAATTATAATTCAATTAAATGAATAAATAAACAAATAATAATTTCATCAATCTGGGTTTCAAATGAAAGTGGAATGCTAGAGTTGAAACTTATAAGCACATGAGTCACAAAATCATTCTGGGTCAAAGTTCACTAAGTAAGTCGGTGAAGTAAGTAAGTGAGAAGTCAGTAAGTCATTCATAGAATGAAGGATTTGGGCTAGTTTAAGTATTACAATGATGATATAATGATGGTGATGGTGATTATGATGATGATGATGATGATGATGATGATGATGATGATGATAATGATGATGATGATGATGATGATGATGATGATGATAATGGTGGTGGTCATGATGATGATGATGATGATGATGATGATGATGATGATGATGATGATGATGATGATAATGGTGGTGGTCATGATGATGATGATGATGATGATGATGATGATGATAGTGGTGATGATGATGATGATGATGATGATGATGATGATGATGATGATGATGACCATGATAGACGATAGAAATATTTATTGTAGTGATGAGATGACGTGTGTCTATGTGTTGTCTCCATGACAACCACTCAAAACTCTGCGAACAACAGCAAAAATCATAAAAGAGAATAATAAGAATAACAAAAGAGTCTCCTTCTTCAGACTGGAAGGCCAATTTATTTATGCCAGAGGGGATTCGGTGCATTTAAGCCTGGAAAAGAGAAAACAAGGCTAAGTGGATGAGCAGTGAAGAACATAAGAACATACACTGTACACTTGCCACTTCCATACTTCCATCCCACTGCTGTGTGGTCATACATACATGCATGCATGCATTCATTCATTCATTCATTCATTCATTCATTCATTCATTCATTCATTCATTCATTCATTCATTCATTCATTCATTCATTCATACATACATACATACATACATACATACATACATACATACATACATACATACATACATACATACATACATACATACATACATACATACATACATACATACATACATACATTCTTATCATATTCTCTTCCAATCTTTTTGCAACCTCACGTTAGTTACAAATTATATTATAAAGAATTCCATTTGAATAGTATGATAACGCATAATAAGATTGTAATAAATGAAAACAAAACTTCTATTAAGCAAATTAATAGTTAATTATGCAAATAATAAATACAAAATAACTTTTCAGCATTAAAAGGCCAATTAAATGACACAAATAATTTCAAAGAACAAACGAAAGCATTCTGGAATAAATAAAAACAACCGGAAATTACGCACCTTACACGGGACGCACACCAGAGCACCAAAGTACTTTCCAGTTGCCATGTCTCCGCAGACCTTGCAAGTGCCGATGGACTTTTCCCTGTTCTGAGGCTTCAAGCCGAGCTTGTCCGAGGCCAGGGAGGCCGCCGTCGACGCACCGAAGTTTTGGAAAGATTCCGAAGAGATAGGCAGTGCAAGACCGCTCGGCCATCCCAGCGACTGGGCGGCGAAGATCGGATGAACTTCCGACGCCTGGGAGGGCAGGGAGCCGCCGAAGGTTTCCGCAGGGGAATCGGCGTCCGGGGAGGGCTCGTCCGCGTCCGAGACGAGGCCGGCGGAATCCTTGAAGCCTTTCGCATCGTCGGGATCGACCGCGGAAGAGTAGCGGCCGGTGTCGTAGCGACGGTGCGAGTCGGTCTGGTTCGGAGAGAGAACTGAACAGAGTACGGCCGGAAAAACTCCAGCGGCGGACGTCACGCTTCTCGCTGCGATCGTCTCGGAGGCATCTTCGGCGAAGCTCTCCGAGAGACAACGTTTCCATAAAAGTGCATTTCTTTTCACACTCATACTACCTCATTCTTCGACTATGTATATCACATTCCTGAAAAGTGCAAATAAAAATATTTAATATATGTATGTATGTATGTACGTACGTACGTATGTATGTACGTATGTATGTATGTATGTATGTATGTACGTACGTACGTATGTATGTGTGAATGTCTGTGAGATCACTTTCTAAAAACCAGTATTTAAGACCGGAGAGTTCAGAAAAGCACAAGTAACCCATTTATTTTCAAGTAAAATGATCTCTAAAAATCCTTTAGAATTCATCAAAATTGCCTAGCAATCCATTCAAACAAAACAAATACAGTAACATCGGGGGGGGGGGGGTTGGGACTTATACTAAATAACAATTAATCGCTAAAAAATGGTTCAACATAAAAGAAAAACTCCCAAGTCTAAGGGTTGAATCAACAAAAATGAATCTGAAACTTACAATAACACTAACCATTATTACAATTCTTGCATCATGCTAATCCATCATTAAAATTTTATTTTCCCAAACGACTATGAAAGAAACAGAGCCACGAAAAGTAAGAAATAACCAAGTAGCTAACTATCTGGTTCTTATATCCTTCTAAAATAATATGCACATACATCAGACTTAGAATGGGGACCAAGTTTTAAAAATTAACCAGTCCACTCTACAACTTCTAGAAAGAACAGAGAACTGAAAATGTAGAGCTGCTTAGTCCAATTAAGATTCTTTTGGTCAGGACGGTGACCAGCTAGCTAGCTATGATTAGCCAGACTTCATTATTAATGTAGGATATGTAACAGTGGTTATTGTGTTGACCCAAAGTTCTACTGGGTTGTTTTGATTCATTTTCACACACATTTCGCCTAGTCTTATATGAAGCACTCAATTGAGTGTTATTTACATCATTACATTTTGCATCTATTGCATGTTATTACATTCGCAGGCATTAAATGTTATTACAATTACATAAACGTCCATTTCATCAAATTCATAATTCATTTTTTAAGTTCAACGAATCATCATTTCTGACCAATTAATATAAAATAAAGTTTTTAGAAGTAGGACTGGTACAATGAATGAATGAGGATGTGCTGAACAACAATTCACATTACTCCACCTGACATTCCACAAAATTCATCAGCATTAAATTCACTCAATGCTTGCCACCACAAATATTTACATTACATTTATTTATTTATCATCATCATCACCACCACAATCATCATCGTCATCGCCATCGTCATCATCATCATCATCATCATCATCATCATCATCATCATCATCATCATCATCATCATCATCATCATCATTATTATAATTATACCAAATTTATCTTGTAAATAAAACACATTTAAGAAAACATCATTTTGACGTTAATAATTATAATAACACAACTTATTGATGTGTGTGGTAGGTAACGTCACAGATAAAACATCTAATCAAAGACCTACTGACCTACGGATTTATCTACATTACACTCTCTCTTTCAATCAACACACTACAGCAACACTACAACACTAAAACACTAAAACACTACAACACTGCAACACTACAATACTACAATACTACAACACTTCTATTACTACAATGCTACAACACTACAATACAACAACACTACAATACAACAACACTACAATACAACAACACTACAACACTACAATACAACAACACTACAATACAACAACACTACAATACAACAACACTACAATACAACAACACTACAACACTACAATACAACAACACTACAACACAATACTACAACAGACGTGTTTCCATTCCACGTTGTTCGGGTCGGTCCATTTGCAACTTCGAAATTACTCGAATACCTTCCTACTACAGTAGTAACCGACCGACCCACCCGGTTCTACAAAGCGTCAGCTGAGAGAGGCTTCCACGGCCCACATTCGGCGAGGAGGCCATCAATTACTGTGGCCATTTGTGAGCGGCATCATTAAACCAATCATGCGCAAAGAGAAAGAGAGCAAGAGCGAGAGAGAGATTCATATTCTTGGAAATCAATGGAGGTTTAGCCACAGCCCGTTTTTGGCCATTCTTTCCGTAGATTAATGAATAAAAGATTTACATACTTTCTAAACATTCTTATTATATTCAACTCGAGCCAGGTGACCAGTAAGCAAGCAAACAACTTCATAGAACATCAGCATACTAGATGCGCCTCTTCCTGCCAGGACTTCAATGTAGGTCGTGATGAATGAATAGTGATAGCAATTATCACAGATGGAAATTGAACTGGAATGAGAGAGAGAGAGAGAGAACGAGAGAGAGAGCACACAGGAGAAAGGGGAAGACAAATGAGGCTAAATATCAACCTACACTCCTCCCTCCCCCACCCACCCCGCTCGCTCTACTCTTGATCTTTGCTCTTTAAGTTTTAAGTTTGCCGCACTGCACTGCACAATGAAGAATAATGCAACAAATTAAAATTCTAGATTAGCAAGAAAATGTTATTATTATTATTATTATTATTATTATTATTATTATTATTATTATTATTATTATTATTATTATTATTATTATTATTATCATTATCATTATCATTATCATTATCATTATTATTATCATTCATTAATACGCAGCAGAAATGAAACAAAAATCAATCCAACAGGCATTGTGGATGCTGCAATACGACGACGGCCGTTAAAGAAAGCAGAACTTCAGAAAGAAACTCCCTTGGAGGACGGCTAGGAAGGAAAACGACATCTGTCGAGCGGCCGAAGTTCAAAAGTTCAAAGTTCACGTTCGCTCTGTTGTCTGTGCAGCAAGAAGAAGTGCTGCTGATAGAGTTTCGCCAGCGCAATAAACCAAGAGAATGAATGAATACCGATTTATTGCAGTCGATATGATACAGCTTCCTTCCGTGCGATTTTTATGCTTCAACGTTCATTCAGCATGGCGATAGTATAGTACAGCAAATGCGACAATTCTCACTTAATTAAGCCTAGCTACTTAGCTAGCTGAGGCGCTCGAAGCAAAGCGTCATCTCAAAATACCAGGCAATATAATAATTATTAATAATGTCAATTTGTAAAGCGCCAGTAGCGCAGCTTCAGAGGCGCGCCAGGCAACGTCTGAGTTATACTAGATACGAGGGCACCTAAGGTCAAATTAGTTAAATTACAGACTACCTAGATAGCACAAAAGACCCCCAGAAACGACTCAAAATCGTCGGAAGAGCTTGCATTGTTGACACGCATACATCTGCGGGCGCGAGTTCACCAAGCCGCATTTCATATCGGCTACGCGTTTCTTAGAAGAGCGGCTGACGACAGCTAAGCTGACTTTTTAGAACCAACCGCTCGCTAGTGCAACTTTGAACTGAACGCTCGTGGACACTACAGCAGCGGTTATAGGCAGGCGCGTTCGTTCTCTCGGCTGTACTATAGGCCGGGGCACCTAGCGGTCACCAGGTCATTTAAGAGTGAGTTAATATACGCCAGATAAAGAATGTTTGTTTATTAAACAGTCCGGGATTAGCTGATTTGTATTCCATTCATTTTCACCGAGTTTATTGTTTTTATTATTTTTTTTTTTTTTATTAGAATTATTCTGTTTTGTATTTTTGTTTTTATTGTTTGCTATTGTATACTACGTACGGAGCCAGTGAGTGGCTTTCTGGGAGTTTTTTCTCTTCTGTCTGGTCTTATAATTAATAATAATTATAATTAATTATACAAATAGACGTTTAATGAGAAGGAGTTGAACTGTACCAAAACGACGACATCGCTTAAATATCTTCAAACGGCATCATGTGCTCAGTATTTTCCTTCAAGTTCATTGAGTCAACACGGAATAGAAGAGGCAGCTGTTTAGAAATAATATTTTAAATCCTTCCTCTCTCTCTGATGGGGAGCTTTTGCAATACGAAAACCGGAAAATCCACTCAAACCGATGAAACTAAGTACAACGCCACACACACAAAAAACGACAATTTTAACGATTGTTTCCCGCTTAAAGATACGCATACAAGCCTACAAAATGCACTAACACGAGGTGAACGTAGAGGTGACATCAGCTAATTAGACAATTAAACAAATTTAATATGGCTGTGCGTGCATACGCATGGGACGCGTGCGTGTATATGTGTATGGGACGTGTGCGTGTATATGTGTATGGGACGTATGCGTGTATGTGTGAACGCAAGTGTACGGTAAGAGGCCAGCTTAAAAAATGAAAAATGGAAAAAAAACAAAAAATGGAAACGGCTCAGACTCATTAGGCCTTGCTTTTAACCTACAAATCTTAGTTCAGGAAGCAAGTATCATCAACGACATTTCCACACACTGCACTGGGTTTCGAACCGTAGACCATCGGCTCAGCGATACAGCCTGCGTACCGCTGTGCTACGGTTACAACGCGATGGACTCAGCAAAATCGTTACGCGTATAGAAAGTATTGCTGCGTAATTTATTATTAAGTGTATGAAATGAGATAATATATAATATGAAATAAATATATAATATGAAGTAAATAAAAAATATGAAATATTAAAGATCGAAATGAAATATATAAGATCGTCGAATAATCCTAATCTAAGTCTAAAAATAAACCTATTTTTTTTTATTAACCACCCTGCTTTTAAGTGTACTTAATATAGGGTTTTTTTTCTACAAATAAGCCCACGCGGATTTCCCCACGAATGACTGTGTCGATAAGTTAAGTAAGTTGATAATAAACACAACACATACAAAACGACACTATGTCACCATCTCGTTTGTGAATGCCCCCTCCTCCACCACCCCCATTAACGCACCACTCACAGGAATACACGCCATGAGATATTCGCGTACAATCAACGCTTTTGTCGACTGGCGCCAGCGAGGTCACACGCCAGCTATACAGCTAGACAGCCAGTCCATCTATTTATTATGATATACTTTAATGGAGTTCGGAAGTTGACCCGCTTTCTACACCAGACAGATTGCGCTACATCTTTATAAAGAAGTGTCTGATGATCAGCTGTTTTCCAATTAGCCCAAAAATTCATTGACTGATTTAAGATTTACGACGACCACGGGTCCTAGTGGCCCTCGTAAAACTGACAGCCTAGCCGCTTCTACCATTCAATGAGTGCTGGTTTTTTTTCGTAGCGACAACAATGACCCTGGGAACTTATTGTTATTCAACGAGAAAGATCAATTAAAGAATACCTACCCATCTGGCGCATCAGAGCCGGAGGGGTTGTTTGTTTGATGTGATGGCTATCATTTTAAACAAAAGTGACAAAATACAAGCTTGATTCATGCTTAAATAATTAAAGTCTAGCTTTCAGGAAATTCATAAAAAAAAAGTTATGGAAATGCCTCAGACTCATTAGGCCTTGCTTATAACCTACAGTTTAGTTCAGGAAGCAAGTATCATCAACGACATTTCCACACACTGCACTGGGTTTCGAACCGGCGAACCTCTGGTTGGACGTTTAATCACGTGAACGCCAGTCGCTACACCGCTGGGCTACCATTTCGCCACGACTAGATAGGCAACAGCGATCTATGCTTATAGAGATTGACGTTGATTTATTATAAACCGGTGCTCATGTTTAAATGAAATTGAAATAAAATTAGACTAATGTAAAACACTTTTTGCATAATCAAAATTTAAGATATTTATTTAATAAAACCAATAACTCTCTCTTTCTCTCTTCTCGCAGCACAACTAATAAAGGGTTCACTATAAGAAGAGCTCATAAAAGGTTTTATGCACGATTTTGCCGTGCTAAGGTTATTAAAATTAGAAAAACGAAAAAAACTGCTCTAATTTAAATATACGGCATGGCCATTTTTTCATGAATACCCCCATTATCGCACTCGTAGAAATCCACGACATGAAATATTTTCTCGTACAATAAACGCCTTTGTGAAACAGGCGCCATCGAGGTCACACCAGCTAGACAGCCAAGTCAGCTACAGTCTCATTGTTCCCGCCATTAGCAGCAGATAGCGCCTTGTTTTTTTTTCCAGAAAAAAATGTCATCACCAGTGTTCGATTGGCCTCGTACCAATTAGCCGATATTTAGAAACCGGTTTAAACTGTAGATTACGGCAATTGAAACATCATATTTAACTTTAAAATCGATGAACAATGAACGAGTACATATCATGTGCATGCATACGAATACATACGAATTTTTATTTGAGACACTGTACATCCCTACATAATTATCGACCCCAGGCGCGGCGTTGGGCGGGGGGGTCCAGGGGTCCGGACCCCCCCAGCTCCGACAGGTGTCACCCGTGGGATTTTTGCAAATCCAAAGACTTTTTTTACTGGGGGGGGGGGGTACTTAAATCTCATTGGGTTAATCACTGTATTTTTAACTGGTTTGTGACTGAGTTTGACTATTTTCAGTTTGCAGTCTTTCTTTTCTTTCATTACTAAATTATTAAAGATACCAAAAAAATACTACAGACTAAAAATAGTTCAAAAATTTTTCGCCTGCGGCGGGCTTTCTTTTTTCTTTCTTCCTTTTTCAAACTATGTTTTTGCTGCATGGTTTTTAAACTATATTATAGTGGTTATTCTTAAACATTCTGTATATTTTAATGATGATTCAATGTTTTTTGATGATAGTTCACTGTTTTTTTACTGTTAAGTACTTTATGATATTATTGAATAATAATTTTATTAGCTTCGTTCGTTTTCTGAACTCTTACTTCGTGTTAGTTGAATAAATTTTAATTTTTGAAAAAGCTAGTAATAACAACAAATATTTTTCCATTTTTATTTGAACTTTGCTTTGCCATATATATATATATATATATATATATATATATATATATATATATATATATATATATATATATATATATATATATATATATATATATATATATATATATATATATATATATATATATATATATATATATATATATATATATATATATATATATATATATATATATATATATATATATATATATATATATATATATATATATATATATATATATATATATATATATATATATATATATATATATATATATATATATATATATATATATATATATATATATATATATATACTTCAACTTGTCCTTGAACATTTTGGACCCCCCCAGCACAAAATTCCTGGCGCCGCCCCTGATCGACCCAATTTTTTTTCAAATAAATGAACTGCCTTCTTTCCGGCTCAGAAAGGATGTAAACACAACGTATCACCCACCCACCCCACATCTATCTAGCAAGGGGCTCAATCATCTAATGATATTGGGTCAGTGCCGAAAACTCACTCAGTACTCTTGCAGCATTCTGTAGTGATTTATTAGTATAGACAATCGTTACCATTATCTCTCGTAGAGGAAGAGTGGTGTGGTTACATAAGTTACTTTACACAATCTGTGTTTACAAATCTATTCCATGTGTAAGGGAGATCTTCCAAGAAACGTTCAAGTATCTTTAGTCTACTCTTCTGGAACGATATCGTACACACAAGTGTCGGTTTTCCAGAGCTCGGACAGTCCGTGATAAACAAGGTCTTTATTTTATATTATTTTATTTTATTTTATTTTATTTTATTTTATTTTATTTTATTTATTACAAGGTCATCTCACCACGGCACCGGTATGTCCACCAAGGCACCGGTATAATCCACCACGGACCTACTTTCATTTTTAAACGTGTGCATCAATCATTCATCGTCAAAACTTCAAAACAAACGAACGCACCCTCCAAAGAAAGAATTTAGTTTAGTTAACTCGAGTGTGATTAAAAATAACTTTCTGGCTCGACAACAAACAGCTGAATCGCGTTTGATCGGCGGTCCCATTGCTGCATTTACAATTTACAGTCTCAGACTTTTCACACACATACAGGTCTACAGAGACCGATCATTACAATAACGTAATCTATCAAATAAATCTAAAAATATCATTAGACACAATTGATTATATCGATAAAAAAAGTAGAAATAAACAAAAAAAACATCAAAACCTGACCTACCCGATCTAAGTAAATCGAAATTCCGTTCGCAATTGAAACCCGACTCGGTAAACGATTTAAAAAAATTTAAATTCAGAAAAACAAAACGCTTCAATATATAATATATCTATAAATATAAATTAATTCTCTTTTAATCCAAAACAGTAGGTGTGAACGACAACGATGAAAAAAAAACTAAACTTAGAGAGATATTATGAAGAGAGAAAACACAAAAAATCCGACACGAATTCAAAATAAAGACTGCACAGCACAGCACAACGTCTGGAAATGCGGCGCGGCGTTCGTCTCGAGCAAAACTCGGTGAACTGAACTAGTAGACTCGCCGGTGATGATGATGATGGCGATGACGACGACGACGACGACGATGATGACGATGATGACGATGATGACGATGATGATGATGATGATGATGATGATGATGATGATGACACGCACGTCGGCGTGCTCGTGCAATGCGGCGTCGGCTGCGTCTACGGCGCACACGGCGACACGCTGTCGCGCCGGCGGTTGCCGGCGCCGCGGCTGCATCGGCGACAAAACATTATCGAGCAGAATTTAGAACTGGAGCAGCAAAAAAAAAGAGAGAAGCTACTGATTGAAAGATGGAGTGGGAGAGGAAAAATGATTTCAAGAGAGAGAAAGCTTCGTCCGTGAGCTTGTCTTTGGAATCCTTCTGTGCGTGTGCGCGTGTGTGTGTGCACTACGAACCGATTTGATGACCTTGTACGAATGGCCTGGTAGCGCCGATGATGGTGATGATGATTATGATGATGGTGATGATGATGATGACGATGATGTTGATTATGATGATGAAGAGGATTGCCAGAATGGCGGAGACGACGATGATGGATGGAGCTGTCGATAAACTCAACCGACAAACGTCGGTGTATTCATGTGCTGTGTATGTGTGCACGTGTATACATTACGATATTCATTCATTTTAATACACACACACATACAAACAAATCTCGTGCGCAAAACACGCATACAACTCACACACATAAGCATACAACACACACATAAAACACACACACAACACACGCACACAACTATCATTACTCTTCTAGCTTTCTACTAGAGACCGCCCACCACTCATCCTCCTCTTTTCCCAACAACAACAACAACAACCCCGACATAGCAGCGTCTAGTACAGCTAGCGAACATCGCGTTAGCAGCAGCACTAGCGGCCGTATCGGTAACGACCACAGCCGGCGGTCGCTCGGCGAGAGAGCGAATGGACAGCTGTTATGTCGAAAATGACTCTCCAGCTGTGTGTGACAGTGACGTATAGCTAAGCAGCAGAAGCAGCAGCAGAAGCAGCAGCAGCCGGCGTCGCCGTAGCCGTAGTGGCGGCCGGTTGCGCCGAGACGGCGACACGCCGGCGTCGAATTTCGTCCTTCAGCCGTAGTAGTTGTAAACTATATTTCAGCTCCTTTTTATAACATGGCTGACGTTTGTTTTCGCCGTAGAAGAAGAACATCAAGGACAGCCAAGTTGTACGATCAGTTTGTTTGTTGTACACGAGCGTGTGAACGTGAACCAGTTAGGTCTCTGAATTATTCTCTTATTTTCGCATTTTATCATACTCAGTAGCTTTGTTATATTTAGTCTTGATTTTTCTCAATTCTGTTCTGTCACATTCTTCCGCACATCCATTATCATACACAGACAGACACACACAATCCATCATACTCACATGCACAAACACACACCCGTTATTATACACACAGACACACACACAATTCATTATACTCACACACACACACACACGCACGCACACACACACACAAC